>JAODJW010000040.1:34630418-34645464 GCA_026777045.1 Hyperopisus bebe | reverse complement strand
TTCTGAAGGCGAAAGGGGGTCAAACACCGTATTAGTATGGTGTTCCTAATAATCCTTTAGGTGAGTGTATATATATTAACATGAAATTAACAGCAAATTAACACGCCGTTAAGTGTTTAACTGCAGAGCAGTTCATGCTGATGGTGCCTCCAGTCTGACACACATCCCTATCAGCGGACTCTAGATATCTCTCTCTGACATGTTCTGCCTTTTTCAGCTGCTGCCAGTTTTTCAGGTTTCATCTTAATTTTTTATCTGCTACAGTGAAGTACATATTCATTTGAAACCTTTCCTTTATGTTGAGCTCATTCACTAGCTGTGCAGCGTGCCCTGGTTCCTTGTGCGTTACGAACTTCTACTCAAAGAGCTTGGAGGCTTTTCTTGGATATGGGATGACAAGATTTTTTTGTACACTTTGGAATCCATATCATCATCAATGAAGAGCAGTGATACAGGCCAGTGACAGGCATGACCTTGCCTTCAGATATGAGGGGTTAGTGTCATGTAGCAACGGGAGAGATGGACGACCCAGACACAGGCTGCGGGCAAACAGACCCCTCACAGGTGTGATTATTGTGGGGAGTGTTTAGCTGGATAGCACACGTGAACAGAGAACAATGACTGAACAGGGAGCACAAGACTAAAGGACGCTAATATACTAACAGAGGAGTAAAGAAAAGGCAGCTGTGGCTGGTTAACAGGAGGACAGGAACAAGAGGTAAGACTACCAAGCTTCAGGCACTGCTGATTAGACATCACGCCCAGGGAAATGCAGGGAGCCGACAAGCAGGGCAGGGCTGCACGTGACAGTTAGGGTTAGGATCATCTTCAGTCTGTCCTTTTCTCCATGTTTCCTTTTCTGTCACTCTGATAAGGGTTACAGTATCTTCATCTCATCAGTCCATGGAACTTTGCTCTAAGAATCCTCTGGTACATCTTCATATTTCTTTGTGAATTCCAGTCCAGCTTTTGTGTTCCTGGAGATGATCAGCTTACATCCTACAATGCAGCTGCTGTGTTTCTCCTTTTTAAGTCTTCTGTGGATGATGGATTGTAATTGTTTCACTCCTGCCCTCTGCAGATTTCAAGACTGGGACCACCACCCCAGTCTATGATTTCTTTGGTTGTTATGTTAGAGGATACTGCAGTCTTCCTTGAGTAACCTTTGCTTATTTCTCTGGTAGTTCATTTCTTTTCCAAAATATTCCATAAAGTTGATTTTGCCATCTTTTGGCATTGCTCTGACATGGTTCTTACTATCATTTTCCATAACTCATAGTTCATCATAGTTTTCCTCTTATCATATTTTATCTCAAAATCAGACTCCAAAGGCCGACTCCAGTGGCTACAATCCATCCAGTATTCACAACCCTTCTGTGTGTGCTCAGTGACTAGGAACTAGGAAATATCCTTCTGCCTGTAAATTGCTGAAATTATTTTTTTAAAAACCTTTCGTGACTCTCACTAGTGATGTTGAATGTAATCATCTATCCTCCTTTCTCTGTTGTATCCCATCCAGTTCCAGCTCCACCACCCGCCCATGAAGGCAGGCCCCCCCAACCAAAGCGCCCCCCTCGCATCCCAGGCCTGAAACCCCCCATCCCATCCCCCAAGAAGGAAGCAAAGTCCAGGTGATGGTAGCACCGTTTTACTTTCAGCACTCAGTGAATTATCAGTATCATTACTTTTTTTTTTATTGAGTTAAATTCAAATTCTTTACTGTTAAAACTTTATTTGGGGAGGGGGGAGGGGGATTCTGGCATTAGCCAAGATTTTGGAAATGTTCCATGGCACCCGATCTTCAAGGGCCCCTCATTGGTGTGGGGGTGTGCTTCTTAAAATGTACTTCGGTGGTAACTCATTTCACATTGACAGTAACTGCAAATATCTTTGTTCTTGTCGATGGTCTTGTCGAGTTTTGAAGCTAAACCTGCCATTCAAAATATATTTTTCTTTGTTCATTATTTTTCCCGAGCTGCTGTCTGACATGCATAAATAGCATCAGAAAAATTAGTCACGTTATATATACACACACACATACACACACACACACACACTCACATACACACACACACACACACACACACACGTGTGACCCAGAAGAGTAAGTGGTTTGGAAAATGGGTGGATATATATGTCATTATCAATGGGCATTGAGTGTAAAAGAACAATCACAACAAGTGTTCCCTGGCACTTTGTTTTAAAGAGCCCCTCATTGGTGTAGGGGTATGATTTTCATCTGTTGTGCAAGAGGTCCTGGGTTCCAATCCCCAGCAGAATCTTGCTCTACCTTAAATCAGCAGTAGGGGGTTTAATGTTTCAAAAATTCCAAACAAATTTTCCTGGCAGATGAAATATGTGAACATAAAACTCTTTTTGAATCCAGCATGTCATACAGCCCCCCACCTCAGCTAGCCATGGAGTGTCACACAGCAGGTAAAGGTGAGTGTCCTTTGAGGGTGTGGCCTAAAGCAGCTTCTGCGCTGTCAGCTCTTTGTCCACAGTGTGTTTGTGAGGATTCTTCAGAGCTGTGTAAACAGCTAACTCTCTGCACTGTAGCTGAAAGCTGTTATGTTTTAATCCACATCATTCGTTTTTTTAAGTCCTTGTTGGCTCTGTTGGACTGAGAACATGATCATATATACAGATTTGAGAGTACTGACCCTTATTCCTTCTTAGCTCTTTATTAATTACTTAATGAATGAACTTTAAGTATAAAACAGTTATTTATATTATATTTATATTATTTATATTTTGTTTTATTGACTAAAGCAATAATGAATTTGTAATTAACTAATTAATAATTCATTAAAAATCTATACATTATTTGTATTAAAAACACATTAATAGGGAGCACACATTAAAAATGATAGTCTTTCCCTCTACTGCAAGCTGCTTTCGATAAAGTGTCAGATAAATTACTTAAATTAAATGTAATTAATTAATGGAATTAATTCAGGTAATAAAACAAACAATTGTGTTAATTGATTGGTTTTTATTAAATAACATTAACATTAATTAACTGGCAGTAAGGAACCTATAGACCTGTATTTCTGGAATGAACTATTTTAATCTTTGCACCATTACAATGTGTTCCATAACAATAAGTTTGGCTTAACATTTAAATAATAAATTTAATGCATCAGTTAAATGTTTCGGTTTCACCTGATCTAAATGTAAAAATTAACCGCAGTTAGTCTATGAGTGTAATATGTTTAAAGTCAAAGATAGGGTGTATATCTCATGAAGTAACACTCAGCTATTGGAGCATTGTGATACTGTGTCATTGTTTTAATCTGGTCTAGGCAGCCCAACTGCTGTGAAAGCGCCCCCCAATTCAGGGATAGAGGTAAACACCTTTGAAAAGCTTTGATTTGGGAATGTCGTTATTAAGAAGGACTCTTTCAGCTATTTGTCCTGTTTTAATTTATATTAAATGATTTAAATTTATTTTCCCAAAATGTGATGTTTTTCATGTCAAAACAATCACAGTGATGTTATAAAGTGAAGACAGAATGTTAGAGCAAATACATGCATCATCATTATAGATGGATATAATGATTATTTCTGATTTCTGGAGTGCTGTGGGATTTTGGGTGCTGTGGTGACAGTGTCTGTGACATGGTTCTGATGGCTGGGTGTCCCACAGGCATCACGTCTGCTGGACATGGAGTGGTTTGCTGGGAGCTGTGACCGCAAGGAGGCTGAGGCGGTGCTGCACACAGTTAACAAGGTGGAACTGCAGGGAAACACACATACACACACACACACACACACACATAAGCACATATACACACATACAAACTAGTAGAGTTATATAGAGTATATAGAAACACTGAAATGCACACATACTGTACATATAGTCATATAAAGAAACACTGAAATGCAGACATACATTAAATACAAACTATTGAATTCACACTCCTCGGTTACTTGCTGCAGTTGTCCTTCTGTTATTTGGACCTAATGAAATGTTAACTATAGCAAAGAGTGGCTCCCTCCATGGAATAAGATGACGTAGATGAGTTTTGGCAATTATTTCATGTCCTAGCAGAATACTTCACCCCAAACCAGTTTGCATTCCCACAGGTGGATTGTACTGAAACATTTTATTACCCCTTTCCTATGTGCAATGTGGTTTTGCAGCATTTAGATGTCAAATGCATTCAGGGATATTTCCAGGGTATTAGAACAACAACAACAAATTGACTTGTTTAAAACATATTTATTATTTCACCAGGGCGGATTGATGGATGGATGGATGGATGGATTTACATGAATTTTTAGTTATCATATATTTTTATGCATACTACCATGTTTCAGAAAACATAAGCTTTCTGTAGACATATTTAAATGCAGTCTCTCATTCAATAGAATATTTTTTAGTTGCTGGATAGCTTCTTTGGTGTTTATAAACCTCAGGATGACTGAGCTTCATGTTCTTCTCCTCATTACACTCCCTACTGGTGGCATTGTGCAGGATGGAGCCTTCCTGGTACGCCACAGCTCAGCACAAAGCACGCGGCAGCCTTACACACTGGTGGTGCTGTACCACGAGAAAGTCTACAACATCCCTGTACGCTTCTTGGAGGAGACACAAAGCTATGCCCTAGGCAAAGATGGCAAGAAATCTGAGGAGGTGAGGGAGCAACCAGAAAGAGGGAGATACAGGCATTAGCAAAAGAAAAAAGGCAAGAGAATGACAGGGAGCATGAGAGAGCTAAAGAGATGAGGGCAGCATACTACCTTCCTACAAATAGCATGGATGGAAAATGCATGTCTAATTATAACAGTTACATGACGCTTGTAACCTTAAATAGATCATTGAGGGACAGAGCTTATGGGCTTGTTTGATTTGACTTGTTCCATGGCATCAGGCCCAGGGCTAGACTCAGATCACTAGAAGGGTTAGGTGACATCATTAATTGTTGACATAGGCAGGGGTGAGGGGAATCTAGCCTTGCTGAGGAGAATTAGGGACAAGGAAGGTGTCTATAATATTGATTCTACCATTTTCTTTTAATTTCCTCTGTGTTTCAGTTTTTTGGAAGCCTTATGGATATCATCTCTCACCACAAGAATAACCCCATCGTCCTGATCGACAGCAAAAGCCAGGCGACACACACCACGTATCTCAGCCACGCCGTCCACCCGTGACATAAATGGCTCCTTATTTACACACAAACACCACTGATACTGTTTCATTAATGACATCTGTATCATGCATTGAACATTGATTCTCTTATAATTTAAATAGATACTGAAACCTGCAGTGCTGGATGTCTATGTTCAGCCTTTATACATTAGCACAATGCCCTTTCACAACATAGATAACCATTTACGCACTGACAGAGTACAGCCTTTAGTACACCCTCAGATGGCCACACACAATTCCAGCAGCTATACATTCATACATAACTTTTGTGTCCAGTGTACTTTTATACTTGGGAGGGAAAAAAACTTAATAGTAAGTAAAATGTGATCACAGCCAATTTTTCCTCACATTTACATAATTGTTTAGACAGGGCATGTAATAACTGACTTATGAATAAGTATGGATTTTATTATAGTTACTATATATAAATTAACTTTTTTGGACTTTGTTTATCATTTTGTGAAATGCTTTTTATTTCCTTCTGGAAGTCCCATGGGCCCCTTTGGTCTTCATGCTCTCACCACTTTTGTACCTGCAGGTCCCCTTTTGTAAAACATCAGCATTATTGGTGCAGAGCTGCAGTCTGTTCCAACAGCCCTACATTTGTTTATTCTGAGTTGCTGTTGTAATCACAGTATGGGGTCCCTAGCACTGTTCTGTTTTCATTTGGAAGTACCTGATTAAATGACAGTTTCATCTAGATCATAACTTTTGACACTGATAGTGGCAAATAGCCGTTAGATAAACATTATTTTTTTAAATGCACAAAGTTTTGGTTAGATGTGATTATTTACCTGTTATCTGGGGTTTGATTATAAATTATAACTTTATTATGAATGTATTAATATAGCTGAAAACTTCAAGGCTCACCATTCCATCAGTATGGAAAACTATCCCATTTTATGGGTGGAATGAATTACAAGAGTGTTACACTGGCAAGTGTCTATATGGAATTCTCTGTGCAGTACACGAATATTCATTTGTAATTAGTGGTTAACCACTGTTTGTGCTGGTGCAGCTGCATGGTCATCACTCTTTTCATTACTTTTGGATTATAAATTTTTAAAGCCTAAAGTATAAAAAATGAAGCACTCTTGTTTGTTGTCTTTGTAGATTTTTATAGTTGGTGGGAAATAAGCCAAAGCTGTCTGAGTAGACACACTTCACATAAACATGGTCATAAGTCTTATTTGAGATTCCACATGAGCAAAAAACTATCCATCCATCCATTTTCCAACCCGCTTATCCTACTGGGTCGCGGGGGGTCTGGAGCCTATCCCAGAAGCAATGGGCACAAGGCAGGGAACAACCCTGGACAGGGGGCCAGCCCAAGCAAAAAACTAAAAGCAGGAAAACTTAAGGTAACTAAAGCTAATCTTCTATTGATTCACCATTACAGCATTTAGTGATACTTAACTTTTTTCTTTACAAATATAACCTGTGATGAACTGATATTTTTTAACCTGATGCCAGTGATCAATTACCCAGGTGGCTGATTTATTAAATGTTCATTGAATGAATTAACAAGTAATAGGCTTCTTTAGTGATCTTTAAGTATTGAATTATATAACCAGTGACTATATTGAAATGACCCTGACTAACATGGGCCTGTTATGAACTTGGGTGGTTCGGGCGCGAGGACGAGGCATCGTTCAGGCGTAGAAGAGAATGTGGACGACCCACTAGCGGCCCAAAGGACAAAACGGGGTTTATTAACAAAAACAGAAAACACCAGGAATACTACAAAAACAAAAAGGACCACGAGAGGTCAAAGTAGATGGACTAATTACAAAAACAGGGCAGGTAAGCATACACAACATCCAACAAACCCAATCAACGAACCACTGGGGAACTGAACTGAGGAAGGGACTTAGCCAGTTTAGTTTCAGTATTTAAAGACTAACAGGGCAGTGGCCTGTACTACCACGCAGGGTTATTGGCTTATTGGGGTAACTTGTCGGATTTAAGGTAGTCTGTGAGCGAATGTACTGTAAGTGAGCAAATACGAAGTCCACTTTTGTGTTTTTCTGTGGTACCTTAAATCCAACAAGTTACCCCAATAAGCCAGTAACCCCACTTTGTAGTACAGGCCACAGGTGAGACTAATAATTAAATCAAGGGCATGGGAAGGGAAAACTAATGCCTTGCCTACACGTACACAGGTATTTTTTCAAACGGTGTTTTTCCTCCTCCGTTAAAAAAAAAAAAAATCCCTGTCCACACGAACATTGTCTTCTAAAATATTTCCGTCCACATGAAACCGCTAAAATGCGCTGTCAAGAGCATGCCAAAACAGGTGGCATTATAACTTTAACCGTACTGCCATATTAGCCAATCAGAAGCCTAATTGCCAGTCCTGTTAAGTTGAAAACCATGGTGCACATTCCGACGCCTGTCTTGATCAATATAATGTGAGAATGACTCAACATGTATCTGTACACATGTAAGAAGTTCTGTCAGCAAGGTTAGCACAAACACTACTTCTGCTAAGTCCACCATTGCTCAAACTCAATGTATACAGCAAACAGCGCACGCTCTGACGTTAAAGTGGACAACGATGTGCAATCTGACGTTTTGAGCCAAAAACTCTGTTTTCCCTGTCTATATGTCGATGCTGAAGACGGAGTTTCTTAAAATCTTCACCCTGGATGGAGTTTTGCAAAAGCTCCATTTTCAGTGACCTAAGACGTCGTTTACATGTGGCCAAAAGCCTAAGACGTATAGAAAAAGGTATGTTTTAAAAAATACCTGTGTACGTGTAGACAAGGCATAAGACACTGACAGAAAAACGGAAACCGAATCTAACACACGGGAAATAACAAAAACCAATAAAACAACTAAGGCTCAAAATATTTTATGCTATTTTATCCTATTGTGTTGTGAAGCGTCTTTGAGTGTCTTGAAAAGTGCTATATAAATAAAATGTATTATTATTATTATTATAAGAAACCCTAGGAACAAAATACAAAAACAGAGGAAGCAGGATTCAAACAAGACAGAGGGGATCACAGGTAGCCACATGTTCAATGCATTGAACCATGTGGTCAACAGTGAGCTGGGGTAAACACAAAGACTGATGACACGAGGGATGGAATGACCGGCAACACCTGCTGGCCACAAAGTGGAAGGGACACAAAGTGGGCCAACAGGAGCTGACCCTGACAGGGCCACAATGGATGGATGGATGGATGGATATATATATAAGAATGAGAATTCAATTGACTATTATCAGTTTTTAGACTGATGACCGGTTTATTCTAGTTTACCAAAAATAAACAATGGGAGCGATGCAAAAGTATTTGAGTGTTTGAGCAACAAGGTAAGAATTCTTATTTGATTTATATCATTCCGTCCATTCATTCAGGCAAAGTAATTAACAAAGAGGGTAATTAAGGCACCATGTGCCATGAGGTGATTTTGATGCTGATTTAGACACTTGAAGTCTGCTACAGCTCCAAAAATGTGGTTGTACTCATGCAGTTCTTACACGCTTTACAGTATTTTCAGGGAGAGATTAACACACACACATTATTCCTTTGCTCTCACACGGCAGTCGAAGAATCCCTGCTTAATGATACTTTCGTTTGAATTTTTATTACCAATCTGCAGGGATGGTAAATCCAACTCATGAAATCAAGATGTTGGGGTGGCATGGTGGTTAGCACTGCTGCCTCACGGCAAACAGGTCTTTGGGTGCTGGGTCCTTTCTGCGTGGAGTTTGCACGCTCTCCCTGTGTTCATGTGGGTTTCTTTCACAAAAGCATCAAGGGCAGGTTGATTAGCAAGTCTAAATTGGCTGTGTGTGTGCACCCTATGGTGTATTGGTAACTGCCCAAGGTTGGCTCCCAGGATAGGCTCTGTGACCCCAGTTGGGATTCAGCAGTTATGATGATGGATGGAGTTTGAGATGAAGAATATGGAAGGTTTAGGCCTAGATTCTCCAGAAGACCATGTGTTTGTTTTACCCCTGAGGATATGGGGTAGATGCAACCAAATAATAAAATGTGTAGGTGAGGAAGTGGGAATTTTTCCAGTTCATTCTATATAAGTATATGTACATGTTTGCTCAAGAGAGTTCATATACACCACGTGTGTATTTTTAAAGTATAGGTGAGAATGACACTGCAGTGAACATTTACATACTACAGTATTATAGCATTAAAACTGGCACACAACCAATTGCCCTTTCAGGAAAGCAACATGGCACTTAGCTTTCAGCCAGTGAATGGGCTGTCACATAGAGAATAGAGGAAAACATCCACATCGGCTAGGCTGTACGATCAATGTCTGATACGCTGAAACCCTCCCAGCTGCATTCCCTATATCCTCTGCACTGAGTATGCAGAAATCGGAAGAAAGGTTGGGGGGCTTGTCACGTGCCTTGATTTCGACGTTGAAAAGGCAGGGGGAAGGGGCTGCGGAAGGGTACAACTGGATATCCGAAATAAGAATTCTTAAATATCCACTGAAAACCACGAGGCTCGGCCGATACAGCAGACGGTGAAAAGCGCAATGTGGCATCACAAAAACAAACGCAACGCTGCGGCGTGACGTCAAATCCAAGGCGATGAATGTCAGCTTCAGCATCTTGCGCGGCGCACTAGTTCGCCCAGCGGAAGCATAGAGCGCTGTGCACGGTTGCACCGAGTGTGGGACTGAATGAGACTAGTGAATCAGATTGATACCAACACAAAGTGGACGGCGTTATAAAACCCGTTTACTATTTTGCTTAGTTTTTTAATATATAAATATTATAAGCCGAGGGAATAGCCTGTGTTCCTTGTGTCCCCTTTCCCCCCTTTTTCTCCTTTCTTCTTTTTCTTGTAGCAAAAGCTGAAGGAATGGCACAGATACTTCCAATACGGTTTCAGGAACATCTGCAGGTAGGATTGAAGAACAATAACGTGTAACCCCGTTTTGGCCGCGCGCCGTGCCTGTGCCCTGCCCTTCCGTGCCGCGCCGCGCTCCAGCTCCTTTACCGTGGTAAAATTAACATTTACAGTGTTGCCCGGCGCCTGTTTTAGCCCAGGGCCTAGCTAGCTCCATTTGGGATGATGACTTGTAAAAATTGAACAGTTAGCGGTTATTGTGTGCCGTCAAAAGGGTGAACACGCTCTTTGTATTAAAAAAAGTTTTATTTATGGATTCATTTAATGCGCATACGGGACACTGGTCAAAATTTCAGCATGTGAGGCGTTTTATGGGCCGAGATATTAAACGGACACATCATTCCTGATGAATGACACTTTGAAAGGTGGACCAAAAGGCGATTTTACTACCAGTTCCCAAATGCTGCTTATTCACTTAATTAAATTCTTTTTTTGTTCTTGGGGAAACCGATCAAGTTGCAGCCGGAATAGACGTGAATAAGGTTGAGGGTGAATCATTTTTTCTTTTTAGAAAAGCTAAATCAGTTGTATGATAACAGAAGTACCGCTCACTTGCGTGGTCTCTGGTTTATTTGAGTTGCTGGTCTTTTTACCCTCCTTTTTTGTGGAAACCGCTGGCTCAGCAATTTTAAATTATGCAGATTTCTTTTTTAAAGGTTCAAGTGACTTTTCTAGGTGTTTTATGGTTTCCTTTTTAACAAGATGTTAAAAATATTTGACTTGTGGAACTGTCCTGTACATTTTTTTCTGGTGCTGGGTCGGTTGTTACCTTATATATCCTATACTTAAAAATTAATTTTATAATTTTGTATAGCAACATCCAGAATGCAGGCAAGTGGGTTGTCATGAATTCAGTAGTAATGCATTAATAGTAAACACATTTTAATTTTCCAGTAGATAGTGACTGAAACAAGTCTTGTCCTCTGAAAGTCTGTCGCATCAGTTAAAATTCTGAATTGATTACAATTATCATCACTGGTTGAATGTAGTGTCTGTAGTCTTGGTGATCAAATTAAGTGGGATTGCTCTATTGCATTGTGTACTGCAACACTTCAGACTCAGTTTTTTTTCTGCTTAGCTGTGTCAGCAGATCTAGTCCTCCCCCCCCCCCCCCATCTCCCTGAATCACAGCATGTCAAGAGTGTTGCGTTCAGTTGGAAAGTGCACCTCAGATGGGCTGTTTCTTAGATTTAACCAGTGGTTGCTGTAGTTACGGAGGGGGGCAGAAAATAACTTGGGCATAGTGGGGGTCCACTCTTCCCAAGACTTTTTAGTATCCAACTAAGCAGCTTGCTTCAGTTTGTCTCAATAATTAAGCAGAATTTGAATAGCTTACTACATTTACCAAGCCTTCCCTCTTTATATTTGAAGATCTACTTAATCAGTGGTGACTAGTTATACTAGTTATCATTAATACCTGAACTGGTTATGAAATGGTATACCCATTTCATTTGTTTCTGTGAACTTCTAGTGAGTTTCAAGCAGAGCTGGTGGGTTGCAGGCAGCTGACAGGTAGCATTTAGCCTTAGCTTATGACAGAGTATGTTATTCCAGTGGAGTAAAAGTTTCTGTTTTGGTTTATGTTGAGGTTAGTTACTAGCAAGCTTCTGTAATCTATAAAATGGTTGGTGTAGCTAGTTACATTTTCTGCTGTTATATGTACATGCACTAATTGCATGATCTGGTGTGGTCATAGAATTTCAGGATTTGGTGCATATGCTGTTTTCCCTCTAGAGTTATGCCCTGAGCTATTTTACTTCTGTCACTTTTTAATGGCACTGTTGCTGTGAAGCTAAATGCTAATGTACCTGTACTATTTAATTCTCACCTAGCCTTATTTTGTCCATCACTGTCTGGTGGAAGGATTCATTGCCGATTGTAGAATATGTCAGTCAAAATGGACATTGTTATATCCTTGCTGGGTACAGCTTCCTGATGGATGATGTCACATGACTTGTCAGTATTCGTGATGATATAGAATGAGTGGCTGTTCTCTCTGAATGTTTTTAATCTATAATTTTAATTTCTTCGCACAATTAGCTTATTCTAAGCTAGATAGCACACCATATACAGAAAGGATGAAATATTAACTTTTTTAGCCATATACTTCTGATGACTATACTTCTAGTTTCCTTTTTATAACAATATTAAATTGCAGATCTTTTAAAGTACTTTTAAAATCCCTGTCTTAATGTATTTCCATGAGATTTTACATTAGTCCTGGTGTTAGTTTGGAATGTGAAAATAATAAAGGTTCATGGCATTATTTTAAAATTTATTTGTTTCTGAAAAGATGAGCCTCTTGTGCATCAGTCAAAAATGACACTTTGCTTTCAAATGTTTACATGTAAATAATACAGTGTTGCCATCCATTTTTAGTATTTATTAATTCTATGCCTTTATTGGTGTTAAAGTGCAAAGACTGGTGCACTTCTCAGTACAAGCTTTAGATTGTTTTTTCTTATTACCAAATCCAAAATGTAAGAATATCATTTATATTGACAATTGGATGTGACGCATAGAGTTGATAATTACATGCATGTGTACAAATACTGATGGGCTTATGTTAAATATGGTGAGGTTTTGCAAAGCCTGAACTTTAGTTGGCTGTGGAAACCACATCTGTGGAATTTGCAGACTAAGGGCTTTGGGATGCATTCGGTTTTTCTCCTTTCTTGGCAATGTTTTAGCCCTTCTCGTTACTACAAAGTGTATTTCTGTCTTCCTATTCATGCAGTGATGGCTAAGTCTCCTGACAACTGCGGTGTCCTGCTTACTTTTTATGCAATACCCTTGCATATTTGACTCATCTGATGTTTTTCCCCCTTTGCTTTTGGTGGTGCTCTGCTTCATATTTTAGCTGTAGAATGTTGAACATTCATAGTGCTGCAGTTAATTGGGTAAAAGGATTGCTTTTGCTAATCTGTGTTACAAGGCAGCCAACATCACCTCATTATTTAGGTCTAGCATTCACAATTAAGGGTTTGTCAGCATATCTCAGATGGTATCTAACCTTGTGTATCATCCTGTGATGTGAATGTATTACTTTTAAAAGAATACAAATGCAAAAGTGTAGAAAATTAGGCAGTTGTAAGACAGAACTACTATCCCAGATCCCAGTGCTGTTGCCTGTAGCCTAAGGGCATATCCACACTTGGCCTGGTTGCCTTGTATTGTGCCTGAGCATGACTGCCCCCCCAGCCCCACTCCCTTGCTGGCCTGTGCTCACATTGCACTTAACGTTCCTGGCCTGAGCACGCTTTTGCCATCATTGTGTGACATTTTTGTATTGATGAAAACGTACAAAGGATAGCGCTATTGTACACCAGAATGCAATTCGTTATTAATATCCTTATGTTGTGGCTTATTTGGAGTCATGATGGCACTCATGATGGGCCTGATGACACACAGATTTATCAAGTATGCTATGCAGCAATTATTTATTTGTGCCGCACCAATAAGACGATATCTCAGAGTTTGTGCAGACTAGTGTTGTCAAGTCCGTGATTCATGTAAAGGATCTTATAATATTGCAGGATCTTATAATGTAGCAAGCAGACTATGTTAACATCCTCACAGTAGCATGTTTATACCTACAGGTTATTAGGCTACACTGTGTTTTAAGCACTTGGATAGTAAAGCATAATGTGCTGTGTGGAAGCTTTTTTATGTTTATTGAGCAGATGAATGGAAGAAAGCAGAAGAAACTGCTGTAACCTTTATGGACGCTTATATTATCTGTTCACTATTTTTTTTACAGTGGAGAGTAATGGTGATGAGTTAGGGAAGAAATACATTTTTATGTGCTTGCATGTTTTTATTTTTTCTTCATCAGTGCACCACACTCTCAAAATCCACATAATGAATTGTATGATGATCCCCCTCTCCCCTACTAGATGCGACGTGTACAGCTTATCTGATCTGTTCCTTACAGGTTCAGGTCATGTGTAGTGTACATGTGCACATGCGTGTCAGTCGCATCATTGATGTAGTGTCTGTGTTCTGCACCCAGGCACTGTTAGCAATCACACAACATCCGTACTGAGTCCAACTAATCATGCTCTGGTCCAAGCGGGCCAGGGAACAGTGAAGCGTACCGCACCCGAGCTTGGTACAGAACAGTCATACTAGTCAAGTGAACTGGACTTTGGGGATCAAACGTGCTCAGGCACTGTACGGATCGGCTAGTGTGAGCACCCCCTTGTTTGGAACTGCAGCTGATTCATTGTAATCCCCCCAAATCAAGGAATGACCTTTAGTTTTATTCTGGTGAAGTGTTTTAAATCTGTAATCGATGGGTAACTACTTGTTTGTAGAACAGTTTTTTTTTATACTGTCTGTGTTGATATCTAATACATCCCCAACAATTTGTTTGTTCACAGTCTCTGCATTGTTACTGTGCTAGAGTGCCTATGATTACCCCAATTTATTTATTTTTAACTAACAGAACATTTTTAGTGGAGACCAAACTCATTGTGCCTGAATTCAGTGCCACAAAAATATAAAATGTTAGATTGTAGTAACTTATTTAAATTAAATTGCATTAGAAGTGCAGAGGATTAAATGAACTGCAGGAAAGCCTGCAGGAATTATGCTAGGAACAAGGTTTATCTGCATCATGAATTCCAGATAGATAAATCTAATGAACACAAACATAATTGCCTAATTGTGCACATGCCTGCATTAAAGCATTGCATAAGATTAGAGTGGATTTCTAGAAAAATGTGTTGTGACTAGTGCTGTCAAACGATTAAAATTTTTAATCAGATTAATCACAGGGTTGCTGTGGATTAGTCTCAATTAATCATGATTAAATATCATTCATTTTTAATCTATAATAATTGCATTTCATTTTGCATGAGCAAACAGACTCAAGAAAAAAGGGAATATATGTCCACTTAACATGTTTATTGAACATCTTGAAAACGAGTCGGATGCATTCTATCTGCCACAGAAGTGCAATACCATGGACCCATATCAAAAAGCAAGATTTTTTGCTTAG
>JAODJW010000040.1:34608256-34627319 GCA_026777045.1 Hyperopisus bebe | reverse complement strand
AGTTTTATTACCTTGTAAATAGTCTGTAGGGTTTGCAAACTGCCATAACGTTTTTGATGCAGCTAATTTTAAGTTCAGAATGGAATATAGATTTGCCGTAAGATTTCTTGCGTGAGAGTCTGGAAGAGTTTGCAACCATGAACATGTACATTTTTTTGCTTCATCTGAATTGATTTGTATAGAAAATAACCGTATACAGCTGTTAAAAAGCGGAAACTTTGACCAACATGAAATCACCAATAAACGACTTCTATTATTCAACATTTTCTAAAATGCATAGTACGTTTTAAAATTTTCAGCTTTACAGTTTCAGGACAGAACAGCCACTTTTATGAACATTATGGTTTTTCGAGTGTTATTAATGTTAATAACAGCAGCTAACAACACAATAGCGCAAACAAAAGGGCTGTATACACCGAAATAGTTCTTGCTTATTCATTGGCGTGGGAAAAGGCGGTTCTAGTGTTATTAGGAGGGTAATAAGCGTTACCTGCAAGATCGCTATTTTTCTTTTTGCTGCAATTGTTTTCATTATTACTTTATTTAACTTGACACATCACATCTTTAAATTCTCATCCTTGTATTAGAATATAGACCAGTTAATACTGATGGTATCTCATGCTGCATCATATGTAGTAATTACATATAAAACACACTGAATATTGAATTGAAGCTTGACATTAAAAAATTTAATCGCCAATCAAATAATAATCGCAATTTCTGTCTAGAAAAATCGCAATTCGATATTTCCCCCAAATCGTGCAGCCCTATTGTATAGTGCCATATAAGTTGTTGGAGTTGCTAGCAAACAAATCACTTATTTTTGCTCATCTCTATAGAATCCAAAATATTTCCATTAGAGCAGTTATTATCAATTATATTAATTGAGTAATCTACTGATTTAATTTAATTTAACATTTGCGTTATCATTTATATATAATATATACATATACAAGGTATTTTATATGTATACCAATGAGCCAAAACATTATAACCACCCCCAAATGAAGCGAATATTGTTGACTATCATAATAACAGTGTGCATTGAGCATCTGTGGGATGCTTTGTGCTCACAAGTCTGATCCATGACTTGGTAGCCCCATATTTAGCAGGTCCCCATGCACTGTACGTCATAAGTCATTGCTCCCATGATCCTCATCAAAATTATCTGCATTTGTGCCACTGTAACCCTTCTGTTGGTTTGAACCACATGGGACAGCCTTCATTCACATGCATTGTGGGTTCATGTCTTTTTTTCTCCCGAGGTACTGAGTACTCCCCACGGCTGACCATGAGCACCCCACAAGCTTTGCCTTTTCGGGGATGCTCTGACCCAGTTGTCTGACCAGCGCTGTTGCCGCACAATGCTGTTTTGTGTGTATGGAATAGTGGTGAATATTCAGTATTGGCATTGGCCCTATCCTGGCCTAAATTATTGGATCGGATATCGGGGAGGATTAAAAAATGTAATCTGATCCATTAAAAAATCACAGAAATAATTGACAAAACTTGCAACATGTTGTAAGCACATGCATCACGTTATCACATATGACATGATGCACGCTGCTCCTAAGAACTTTTGTTGTGCATGAGACTTGTCAGCATGTTGGCAGTGTGGAGTTACTTCAAACTCAAAGAAGAAAAAGGAAGACCGCCGAATGTAATTTATTCAATACAAGTGTTTTATGGGGTGGTAGCAGCGTTGGAAACTTTAACAGCATTAACCTGATTTAACACTTGCAGAAATACCCTGGAAAGGAGTATGCCAAATTTATTCATGTTGCTTTAGATACTCAGCTTTAAAGTTTTGCATAAAGTTGCACTTAACATTTCAGGATGGATGTTTGGATGGTGCTGACCAGTCTAATATAGTTAAAAGTGATAAAGTTTAAATAAAAAGAAGCAGTCTTGTCACATTTTGGGTGCAATATATTTCTTTCTTTTTATGAGTATATTTTTATGATTTTTATGCTTCAGTGTTCAGTTCAGAGTTTTTTTTCCCCCCAAAGTATTATTTCTTGCTTTGTTGTTTAAAAATAGAGAGACTAGATATCCAAATTTACAGTATCGGTACCGGACATAAAAAGTGGTATCGTGCCATCCCTAGTGTGGAGTTTGCTTGTTCTCCCTGTGTGTGTATGGGTCTATGCTTGACCCCCCAAGTTTCCTTCCGCAATCCAAAAACATGCAACTTAAGTGAACTGGAATGCCTAAATAGACTTTGTGAGTGAGTGAATGTGTACTCTGTGATTTATGCCAATCGGGCTACATAAATTGTTTTGCCTATAGAAGTACTACATACAGTACTGTGCAATAGTCTTAGGCAGGCAAAGAAAATGGTGTTTAAATTATCCTCGTGTTGGTGTAAAACTATATTATTATGCCTCTCAGTGTGTCAGCTTAGCCATTTCAGAACCTCTGCTAAAATCACCCCAGTATTTGCAGCAACCATCCAGTTCAGCCATGTATTTTTTTGACTTGGCCACTAGCACACCTCATACAGCAAGTCAATCTGTCACTGATTTTTTTTAAACCAATTTAGTTAATTATTTAATTGAGCTGTTGGTGAAATTTAAGAAAATCATAGAACGGCTGAGGTGCCCCTGAGGAGAGTTTTGGGAACTGAAGTGGTGTTCATCTAGCCATCCAACTAGATATCATTAACTTTTTAGAAAACAGAAGAAATTATTACTAGTTTTTATTGTTACTCTTAATTTGCATATGTTCTAATGTTAAATAGTGTTTTTGTTCTATACTTGCTACCCAGGTAAACATTTCTTTGGACTGCCTGAGACTTTTGCACAGTACTGTATAATTGATCACTTGATTATCAAATTATTTGGTAGATTAATCCACTATCAATATAATCTATAGTGAAAGTTGTAGTTCCAACTTGCATTAGCAAATTTGTGATCCTGGGCTCCCTCTCTCATCCCGACTGCTCTTGTTTTAAAGGTTGTTGCGTGGACACAGCTAGTATGTTTCATCCATTCATCTTCCAACCAATTATTGTGGACAGATTCTCAGGGGGGCCTGGATTCCCTCCCAGGCAGCACAGGACAGGGGTACATTCAGGATGGAATGCCAGTTCATCACAGGGAACGTATTTCATTTGGCTCCAATTGTCCTTACATGTTTATTAGTGTGCAAATGGTGTGGACATTTTGTCAGCAATTTTAGAAGAGCTGAAAACTTTGTGTCCGCTTGTTTGACCCTTTCTGGATTTTGGCTGCTTCAGTATATGTTTGTTTTTCACTATTCATTGATTGTGAGAACCACCAGATTGAGGACCTGAATGTCATTTGTTTTTCCACTCTTTGGGTGCCTGGCTTTTGGGGTAGTTAGGTGTGGTGTATTGTCTTTTCCCTTTTCTTGCCTTCAGTGTAAGAAAGGTAGAGAGCTTGTATGTTTAGGTAGATGTTTGCTTGTTTTGGAAAAATCTACATCCAGTGCTGGTTGTCCATCTCTCACTTACACACAATATTTCTGACCTGTGTGAATAAACCTCAGAAAGAACTTGCCTTGATCTGTATTGACCGATATGGGTTTTTCAATAGCCGATGTCGATATTTAGGAGTCAGGGTCAGCCGATGGCCAATATATGCTGCCAATTTTTTTTTTGGGCTGTTTCCCCCAAAACAAACGATACACAAAATTTCTCAGTAGCATTTATTGAATACTGACTTGTGTAAATTTTAAATATAAACTTAAATGACAAAAACACAATTCAACTTGTAAACAATAACTTAAACTTGGCTTGGAAATGCTGCCATACAGAATTAGATTTTTGTTCAGCCATCAGATAGCAATTATTAAAACAGAAGAAAAAATGCAAGGTTAGCATTTTTATTATAGTGCCTTCATCTTCAATTCATTCTACAAATTCAGTATTCCAGTAACAATTACACTCTAATACATTTTGAAAGAAAAAAAAACAGTAACTAAGTGCGTCATGGTATAAGTAGTGTACAAGGCCCAAAACCTTTCATTAACATGTTATGTTGTTAGCAGACAAATCGCTTACAAGCCAAACTCACAATCAGAATCTAGCGATCGCAGAAAATAAAAAAGAAAAAAATACTTTATTACACAGCCTTGTATACAAGGACAACATAAGCACCTAGTGATTGTGACGCTGTCGACGGATAAGCCCGTATAAAGGATAGATATGTTTAATGAGGAAACTAACTGCGCAAAGTCGTGCACTTTTTATCTAGACGTATGACAAAGTGTTACAATCTCCGCTCTCAAATGCAAACAAGTTGCACACAAGGACCATTGTCAGCATCAGCTCAAGTGAATGGTAACCACGTTTTCGAACAAATAGTCTTCTCCGCCATGCATTGTTCTTAGCAGCTCTGTGTCTCTGAGGATGTTCTCTGTGATCGGGGCAGAGTAACGCAACTCACACACGCTGCAGTGTTTGAGAGAGCTGCTTGCTCCGCCCCACACACACAGAGTGAAACTCTCCGACATAAGAAAAAAAACAGGAATGATAACATCGGGCTGATATGGTAATAATAAAAAAAATTAACAATTAAAATGATTTTAACGATTAAAACAACGTCTGTGAGCCGACCAATAAGCGCACACAACTGATCCTTAACGTTACCTATAAGCTACAGTTGGTTGAAGGCTCATTATCATTACGCCAGTTCCCAACAGCGTAATTCGCTCGCGTATTCTTTTAAAGCAACATTTCATAGCAAACCAGTTAAATAAATAGGTCTTTGAAAGATCAGAATTTAAGCCTTATCGTTTTCTCCCAGGACTCCTCCAAAACCTCTGGCTGGGGTCCTGCACAAGGCAGCATGGGTCACGTGTTCCACAGCAAGAATAACACTGGGCTGCCCACAGACGTGCCTGGCTGTAAATCGGCGTACTACACCGGATATCGGCCGATGCCAAATATCAGCCTGATATACCGGCCGGCCTCTAATATGTATGATGTATAACTGTGCACCCTGTCGCAACTCAACCCTAGACTGAACACTTACTAAAAATCCCTGATTTAAGTTACAAATGCAAGAAACCTAGCCTTTCAGCACTTTCTGTAGTGACAAAGCTCTGGAGATATTGGTGCTTTATCAGCAGGTTTCCCCACCAGTGCCAATAAATTCATGGAACCTTAACATTGGCTGATTTTATTGGCTAACTGACATATTTTTCCCCTAATGTTTGTAGCTTAGACCTGTGGGTCATAGTTGTGGTCCTGGGATCTCTAGATGTCCAGATTTCAAAATTAAGTTGCTTACAGAATATTCATCTAATTTTTTCACCAGAGTTTTGTTACATGAGTCCTTTCTCAAGCCGCACATATGAATGGATTCTGTCATGTCATGCACTCAGATGAATTTATACTTGGCCTTGACTTGGACTCAAACACTCGTCACTCGAAAACTTTACTGAGTCCATCTCTGTCTGCAGCGTATGTCTGTAGCCTGTATGCAGCTGAAGTATTTTATGGAGTACTCTATCGATTGTTCCATCGATTGAGTAATCAGATAAATACTTTTGTCTTATTAAACAGTAATGGTAACTATTCAAAAAGAAAAAAATAGACAGGTTTCTTAAAATGAACAACTCATGGGTTTCCTTTTTAGGAACATTTTTAATGATTGAACTCCATACGACTGACAAAAGAACCCTTATATTGCATTTATGTACATATTTGTTTTTTTTTAAGAAACTCAAAAAATCAATAAAATGTCAAACAAAATTACTGAAAAAAGGTATACATGTGTGAGTGAATGTGAGTTGCTCAACTGAACATGGTGTAGCTGCCCGAACAAAGCTGTCCATAAGACACTGTGATTTACTGAAAGAGAGAGAGGAAATAGTAATAATTCAGTGTCTCAGAGTTTTACTGGCCCAAGGCTGTTGGGATGGGTGGGTAATTTTTATATTATATTTATATTATTTATATTGTTATAATTGGGTAATATTGTTCATATTAATCTAAATCTGCAAAAATATTACTAAAGCTTAGAAATAGATCTAGTGAAGTACACCCCATGCTCCCCTTTAGTCTCACCCCTGCATGCCGAAGGTATCACTGCGACCAACGGCGGTGGATGGGAGCAGCTGAAAACATCGCTTTTCTTCACCTTTCAACTTGTTAAACAGCTGGTTTGATAAAGGACTCTCGCCAGCTCTTTACCAGTAAAGCTTTAGTAGCGATTACAAACACTGCTGTTGATTTCCTTCACTCCACCTGAATTCACCATCTTTGTAACGGAACCGTCTCTTTGCTGTTAGTGTACTGTATAGACAGGCTCCAGCTCCATGTTAATTAAACTACGACAGCATAATTTTCACTGCTGTTGTGTTATCAGTGTTTTTGTTGAGGAAAAACAGGGGCTGCTTGGGCTGAATCTTGTTATAGTTTTTTATTCACACATATGCCCATAAATACGTTTCTATCGCAGGTCTATTTTTAGCCGCATATATGAGTGAAACGCTCGCGCTTATCTTGTATTGGTTCCGCCCTGTGGACTGGAGACTGGATGCTTTCTGTTGATGTTGAATCATTAACGTTGTGCTGTTGTGGTAAGCTAATTCGATTTTACGACGGACACACTGTACAGTATTTACGCTTTTCTTTTGTTTGAAATGGTCCCAAACTTTAGACATTTTTCGTCCTTTTCTCTGACTTTCCTCGCTATTTTCCCGGTCTTCCTCCATTGCGCCATCAAATCAAACCTGCTACACGTAATGCAGCGTAAGGACACTGTGCGACAGTAATAATCCTCCGAGTGAAACACAGTGATCACTAAGCAGTACATAGTCGTGCGGATTACACGAAGGCATCGAAACAAAGAATTTGCATCGAGGATTTTTTTGTAATAGTGTTATTCGAGTTACACGATGAATCGTTGCAGCCCTACTTCAGTGTTTTTCAACATTGAGCACGCACCCACACAGTTAACTCATGTGTTCATCATGTCTGCTAAGTCAGCAATTATGCATTTTGGATACATAAACCATAAGGAATTTCTGTGCTAGACCTCCAGTAAAAAGAAGCACACTACAGAATGCCAATATTGCAAATCATCAATTTACTGAGGTAAATCCAGAAAGGAAACATAAAGACAAATATATAATTATAGCAAAATCAATGTGTTGAAGCAATGACTAGCTAAGTATCCAAAGTAGCCAAAATTTATCATTTAATAATAGCTAGGGTTGTCTTGTGATCTTTATAACACACAATTGCAGTCCACGATTTGAATTGTGATCTTTCTTCCCAGTTTTGTACCGTCAAGAAAACCCAGACTTGAACAAGCCTAACGACTTATCTATCATGCAGCAATATTCAAAATGCAATATTGCATTAAAGACACTGTTTTCAAAATGGTAATGAAATGTTGAGTTAGGTGGGTGTTTTTTTAACAT
Organism: Hyperopisus bebe; assembly: GCA_026777045.1. Lineage (NCBI taxonomy): Eukaryota > Metazoa > Chordata > Actinopteri > Osteoglossiformes > Mormyridae > Hyperopisus > Hyperopisus bebe. The sequence goes on along the minus strand of JAODJW010000040.1, from coordinate 34,619,924 downwards.
TAAACAAAATTGTGACGGATGCTTTCTTTTAAGGTGGTTGAATAGATTTGTTGTATTACCTCTGCAAGTGCGGACCGTTTCATGAAATAGTTTACGGATAACTTTGCTTTGTGAGATTTCTGCCAGGGCATGCCTGACTTGCACCTTGCACATCTGCACATGCACAGAATTACTTTACAGCATATTTTACGACTGTGCCCGATTTATACCACCATTGTGTACCACTTTGTTTCATGACCCCACCTGATCCCAATAATATTTCTTTTCTTTACATTGGGTTTCATTGCATCACATATTTATTAGATTGCATGTGAGTGATCTCCACCAGGCTGGAATGGGATATTAAGCCAATTATTCTGATTCTTGATTCTGTGTGTTCTCTGTCTAATAAAAATTCTGCTTAGCACCTGCACCTTTGTCTGAGCGTGTGTTTATTGGTGTCGTTAAATACCCCAGTCACTTGTCCCTTCTGTTCATAATTGAACCAAAGCTGTAAGATTAGCAAAATACCAAAGATACCCTATTGCTGGATAGCAGCAATTTCAACTGATGGAAATATAAAGTAATACAGTGGTACCTGTACCCACAAGTGTCTGAGACCACGAGTAACTTGAGTCAAGCATTTTTATTTAATAAAATTTTGCTGTGCCCACGAGCAATGTTTGGACCCACGAGCGGTACCGCGGACCCGCCCGCCTCGTTATCTCTATATGTATAAACAATGGGGAACAAGGGAAACTTGCCCACGCGGATCAGCGGCGGGTCAACAGTCAATGTAATTTGTGTACTGACAGATGTGCGCTACAATACAGGAAAGAGGTATGTATCCTTCCCGCATAGGCTAACTGATTGCTGTATCGCAAGCAATTTTTCGTAAATTTGTGATAATACTGATAATTTGCCTTTTTTCTACATTTTTATTAGTAACACAATTTACTGTAGTATTTAGGCTTGTTTTTCAATGTTTTATTGTTAGCAACAATTTTTAATGCTCACTGTAAGCTACGCCAAGCAGCCCAGCCTAGCCTAGCCTATGGGACTTGGTCTCTTTCGTGTACGGCCATAGCGCAGTTTTTTATGCATTTAAAGATATGATATTCTCAATCAATACTACTTATATTGTCAGTAAAAGCTCAATTATTGGGCCTATAAATGTTTTGTATGGGGGTATTTTGGGGCCGGAAAGGCAATTAATCCCTTTTCCATTATTCCTTTATGGGAAAAATTGTTTGTATCCACGAGAAATTGTACCCACGAGCATAATTGGTTTGAAGACACAGCCCGTGGGTACAATTTCTCTTTATATGAAGTTTGGAGCCATTAATATGAGGATATAAAACATGATCTCTATGATTTCCATGAAAAGCAGATCGGGGACGTTTTCAAGATTCATAATATAAAGTCACCCTCCCCCCATGTGATAGCTATCTAGTTAGCTAACCATCATCTTAAAATAATAATTATTGTACTTTTTAGTCCCCATGTGAGAAATTCTCTTTTTCACTTCGCTCACCTTGGTCTTCACTTGGACTGTTTGGGATCAAATCACAGGGTCAGTCAGTGTTCAACACCCCTGGAGTAGTTATGTTTAATGATCTTACTCAAGGGTCTAGTGTTGATGCCATTTATCTGCCTGGATTGGGAACTGAACTGCCAATTTTTCTGTCACAGTACTCTTAATCCGATCATGCATGTTTAAGTCATAAAAGGCTCATAGCATTTGTGTTTCTCAAAGGCAGTGTTGAGAGTTCCAGTCATCATAGATGTACATAGTGTGTTACATCTTTCATTTTGTGTGCACTTTATAAACACTGTGTGTACTTTTAAGAAAAAAACATTTGTTAAATAATGACTTGTTTAATGGATATTCTTTGGTTCCAGAACAAATGTTTAAATGTATTGATACAGTTACATTACATTGAAATTAATAATTACTGCAGGATGCAGTGGAGTTGTTTTGTTACCTTTTGTGTTTTGGAAAAAAATCTTTATTTATAATGAGAATGGTGCAGGGTGATAGGACCAAACATTGGTGTCACGGTATTTTTTAAGATTCTGGCTGTTTCATGATATAACTTGTTTTTCATTTCTTTCTGAAGTTCACTCAGCAAGCGTTTTAAACAACAATAAAATGTTTACAAATGTTTTTTTATTAATATAAAAAGTTGTTTATATTTAGCTTGATGGTATAACCGACTTGTTTCATTCAGTTTGATAGCAACATATTTTATTGATTATAATCATGATTTTTCAGTGATATGTTTAGATTAATATTTAGCTCTATAGACAGAAACGTTTTATTGATTTATAACCATATATTTAGCTCTAAAGAGACATGCTTTATTAATTTATTACCATATATTTAGCTTGGTGACAGCATGTTTACCTGACTGACATGAATTCATTGTGATTTAGCACTTTGCTTTATAATTGTATGCCGGGCTGGACGTGGCCTGCAGGCCTTGAGTTTGACACATGTGCTGTACAGTGATACAGTACCTGTGTGTTTTCTCTTAAGTAGTGTCAACATCATCAATCATGTCTACTAATCACGGTAGTCCTAGTCTTGATTCGAATTTGACCAAGGTGGACCCAAACACAACACAAAAGATGTGGCATCCCTGGAGTCTGGTCTTTTAATTTGTTCAATTGTGTCAGCAGCTTTATTTCTGTTCCTCGAGTTATAATCCATATGAAATAGGTAATGGAAAATATGTGATGCATAAACAGTCTGTGATGTAGGCTAGCTAGACTAAGGCCACTTGTTAATGCTGCTGTTTATCATGTATTGTACTGCCACGTGGCAGTTATATGTTGCTGGGGGAACTACACTGAACAGATTCCGAACTCTGGGGAGGACAAACGGTAAAATGCCAAGTGCAACCAGGAATGTAAGCTTCTGGGCGGCCGCCAGTAGGGTAGGAATGTGCAGCTGGTGGTCTATTTCCTGTGACTCAGCACCCAGCCAGCCCACACCCTGTTCTTACTGCAGCCTGTGTATTGGTGGAATGGCATGTTAGTCATTTTAGGTTACCAATTTTTCTGAAACTCTTCAGTAATCAGATGTGATTTTTATAACCCCCCCCCCCACAAACTCTGGTTTATAGGAATTACATTCCCTTGACTGGGATTTACAAAGATGTTTGTGACAAATATATGTTTATCTTGATTTTTTAAAATTATTATTTATTTGAGGATTCTTTCTGAATTCTATCATGGGTGACCATCCATAAGCTATATGAAGGACGTGAAGGTAATTTCTTTTGGAATGTGAGCCTTTCCGTCCTGCCATTTGTTACTCTGTTGTGATGACTGAGACATTTTTAGTTATTTTTAACACTTCAGATGCCCATTGTTATAGTTTCAGTTGTAGCTGGGCAACGTTGCTCAAAAAGTTGCACTGTGTATCATCACTAAGTGAAAGTCTGTTTAAACTGCGCTACCATAAATCTGATAGTACAGTCAGAGAAATTTACCCAGCTAAGCAAAAATCCGGCTTTTTGGTACAGGCTCCTGCTTTGGAGTATACCCCTTAATTTTGACAATGTTCAGTACAATTATTTTTGTTTGAGTAGAAGTTTCACACTTTGTGCTAAAAGTAGCATGGGCTGTATGCAGTTCTCATAACACAAGTTAACTAAGTATCTTGTCTACTTGTCTTGTCTTTGCATCATCTTTAAAGTAGCAGCTCATGGAAGAGTTTAAATCTGTCACTTTATATGCTCGTGATTAGAGATGTACTAATTGTATTGGCCAACTATCAGTATTGACCGATACAAAAACAATCAGCTATTGGCTGATTGTTAAAAATTAGCCGATATTTACCACTGATAATTCCCATAAAAATGGATGCCCATATTACTTTGCACACCTTTGTACTAAACAATTAGAATAATGTCTGCTTTGTTGAATTACAGTAAAACCTTGGAACTTGGGATGGAGTGGTGGCTCTGAGGCTAGGGATCTGTGCCAGCAATTAGAAGGTTGCTGGTTCAAATCCCATGAATGCCCAGAATGATTCTACTCCGTTGGCCCCTTGAGCAAGGCCCTTAACCTGCAATTGCTTCGTCCTGGGTATGACATTATTCTATATCCAGCTATATCTATCTATATCTATAAGGAAGTCCTCCAACTTACAGAAAACAGCACGCGGGTTGGTGGCAGGATTAGGACTCCAGCCACTGGAAAAAACTGCACACTGGTCCATTCGGACTAGTGTGGTGCTGAGGTATCGCCAGCTAACATGCCTGCACTCAGGTTCTCATCCTTGAGGTGGTTTGTCATGTGATGGGTGCAGAAACCTTACTTCTCCCTTGGAAATCAAACGACTCTTAACTTGACCAATTCGGACATCGAATAGGTCTGTTGAATTTTTCTAGACTTGTACTGCGACCTAAATCTTAAAATTTCACCATTCCTGTTAAAACTTGTAATGGTTGACACATATAAAGGCTAACGGACCATCTGGGATCCTGATGCCCTATGAATCGCTCTCAGTCTCGCAGTACCTCTCGACCGAGGTGTGATTTATCTACAGTCCATTTAGTGGTAACAGTTGGTATCGCTGTCAGTTTTCAAAATTATTAGCTATTGGTATCACCCAGAAATTTCTTTATTGGTGCATTACTACTCCTGATGTTGGAGAAGTCCGTTGTTGTTCTGATTTTAAGTTTCTAGGTAGGAAGATTTCTCATATCTGAGGTACCCATGCCTTGATTAGCGCCTTGTAAAATTTGGTTTATTATTCACACATGAATTGCACTTTTTTAAAAATTCAAACTTGAATGAAAAGTGGGCGGAGTCACTGTAGTATAAATGTATGGGTATTCTGGTAAAGCGTATTTATGCTTAGTTTGGTATTAAATTCAGCTTGAAATGCTATTAAAAAGGTATTAAGGAGTTTTAAATTTTACATCAGGATTTTTGCACACACTGCTGAAGTTTGTTTTAGCTAATTGGTTACAAAAGATCAATTAAGTCTTTAATTCAAGATCTAGCCATTAAATTGAGATTGACAGACATATAATTAACAATGAAGTGAGATATGCAGAAAGTGCTGAGACTGTACGCAGGCTTGATAATTGGCAATTGCTGGTTTGTCTTGTCTTTATAATAATTCTGTCCACTTGTATCTGGGCATTCATTGGAAGCTAAGCCTAGCCACAATTATGCCGAGCCAACTCCTCAACAGCATGTATGTTTATAATGTGCTATTTGCCTTACTTGTACGTCTCAAATCTCAAAGTGCTTACAGAATCAAAAAAGGATAAAAATCTCAAAATGCTTACAGAAACAAAAGACTTAAGACAGATTTTAAAAGAAAAAAAATTAAAAACAATCTCTATAGGAAGGTTTAATAGTTAAATGCTTTACTAAAAAGAAATGTTTTTAGTCCTCTTTTGAAACTGTCAGTGGATTGCGGTGCCCTCAAAGTATCAGGAAGAGCATTCCACAGACGAGGAGCAGTGGCACAGAAAGCCCTATCCCCCATGGTGCTCAGTCTGGTTCTGGGTGTTTGGAGTCGGTTTGAGTGAGAATAGCGAAGGGAACGAGTTGTGGTTTCTGTTGTTACTGAATAAAACAAAGAAACAGTAAATCATGCTGGCCGTGGATTTCTTCCTGTAGCGTAGTGACAGCTTTTTGTTTAAGCAACATAACCATTATATTTTCCTATTCTTAGCAAGGTGAAACACCTGCGTGAAGTTTGCCCCCCATATGTTTCAGATTTCAACCAAACTGGTCTTAATCATATGTGCTTCATTTGTGCTGGATTGTGCCGTTAAAATTTCTGTTTGTGCTGCTTTAGTTTCTGAGATATTAATGTTTGTTTACATGGTCACATGACACCAACGTGAAGTTAGCCCCCCATTTGTGTCTAATTTCCACCGGACCAATCGCAATTGTGTGTGCTGCGTATGTGCTGCTTTGTGCCGTTAAAACTGTCCTTTGTGCTGCTTTAGTTTCTGAGATATTAATGCTTTTAAGGTTGCCCCCCCCCCCTCCCATTTGCATCTGATTTCGACCAAACCAATCACAATCGTTTGTGCCATTAAAAATGTCCTTTGTGCTGCTTCGGTGCAGAGATTTTGCTTATTTACATAGTCACGTGACTCCGCCATTAAGTTAGCTGTTAACATGAGAAACATGAGCCTGAGCACTATACAGCGATAATATAAAGGCATAAACTAAGAGGTATGACTCTTAAAAATAACAGTACAGACAATTTTTAAGCGCCAACAACTATTGAGACCGGTTTAGAGGCAAATGGGGGGCCAACTTTACGCTGATGACGTCACCATGTAAACAAACATTTGTATCTCAGAAACTAAAACAGCACAAACGCGCCACATACGATTGAGACCAATTTGGTTGAAATCTGAAACATATTGGGGGCCAACTTCACGTAGGTTACTGAAATAATGTCGCTACAGCACTAAATGCAGTTGCTTTGCCATATTAATTGAAATTTATTGATCCATCTCATTAATGCTTAGTAAAAATTCTGAAAAAATATAGGTTTTGTATCAGTTAGAGGTGCACTGATCCCACTTTTTTCAATGCCAATATGATTCTAATACCCAATAGCCAATATGAGCACCGATCAGATACAAATGAAAGAAGTGTGCCAAAAAACTTTAATTGGGCTACTAGAAACATTTGAACATTTGCAGCAAATTTTATACAAATTAGCTATTTAAAGGAAACAGGAATTGCAAATAAAATGCTAAAATTTCTCCCTCTGCCAACAGCATCACTTGTGCTTTGTTGCGATAGCAGCCCCTTGTGTAATATAAGCTAAGGCTGGATGATATGACCTCTGTTCAATATCACGATTAATTGAACATTTTACCTTGATGACAATTAATGATTAAGGAATTATTTTTTGTTTTTGTTTTTTTCCTCATACTTCACAGATAAGGTTTGTACTGTAAATATGCTAAACTATTAAAGCTGGGATATTTTTTCAAATGAAAGACTGTATATCTTAAATAAAGGAAACACACAGATGAACCATTTTTGGCTATTTCGAACAACTGAAATCAAAGCACAATTCACTTGAAATGAAAAGCCTTATGAAAAGGGTTACATTTTAATTTTAATGTAAAAAGCAAGTTCCCTAAACTAGAAAATAAAATAATGCATTTCTTGTAAACAAAATAAATTACAGTGGAAACCGTTTACAGTGATCATGTCTGTCTGGGTGAAATTTATCGCTATAAGTGGATGATCGTTATAACAGACTTTTTTCTTTGTCTCAGGTAGATTAACATCTAATTGACATTTGTATATTTATTACATAAATAAGGTAATGAAACGGACAGCGTTAATTTTACTGACTCTTTCAAAAAACAGTACAGCTGTTTAAAAAACTTTTCAAATTACAGAACTAATTACTAATTAAAATTACTGAACAATGTAGAATGTATGAATGTATGTACAATACTGTGCATAAAATATAGCTTACTGTAGTTTCACTACTGCATCTCATTGGCTTGTTTTAGGCAGTTTCCCGTCAGGTTTTCTGTGTGTGCGGCATTAGCCTTGGGTAGCTAGTAGTATTTACCAGTATACCGGTTCATACCGAAAACCATTTTTTATTATTGTTATGATATGAATTTTTCTTATACCGCAATACCGGTTTAAATAGCCTATACAATGTTGGGAAAGTGGCGCAGATGGAAACTCTTTAAGAGGTGATCTTTTTCACTGCTTCCCTTTGTCTAGTGGGATTTTCCATCTATCCAGCATGGCTCTGATGGCAACTGAAACTGAAGTGCTGGTGTGTCATCCACAGATTTCATTAACTTGTAGTACCACACTCTGAAAGTCATAGCTTTGCAGTTTCATCCACTGTACAGTTAAACTTAACAGAGACATGGGGCACACGCCCAAGCTCCAAATATCTATAGTGAAAGTGGACGTCTAACTTTTCCTCAGTGAGTGTAATAACTCTAGATTGCAGATCAGGAAACACATTTTAATGATTGCAAATTTCACCTTGGTTATAGATGTTCCATCAAGAGGTCGAAATCCCAAATTGTCTATGAGAGACAGGGCCTGATCGTCTAGAACAATGAATGCTGGAACCTTTTTTGTTATTTTCACTGCTTTTGGGCAATTGGCCAGAAGTTTTTCATGATGACTAAACACCGGAGTCAAAATCAGCTGTTTTTTTTACTCTTTACTTTTATGCTGTTTGGCTTGTGTTCCTTTGTGGGATGATTTTTAAGGAGCTTTGATAAATTTGTTGTATTATACACAGCAATGCTATTTCAACCTCTCAGAACTTTTTTTTTGCTAGTTGTTTCAAGTGTAAAATACTTCCAGATTGCAGATGTTTGTTAGTTTGCTTTGCAAGCTTGCAAGTTGCATTTGCTATTGTCACCCTCTTATGTGATGATTTCCTGCTGCAAAGGGTATGCACAGACGTCAGAAGTCGCTGTGGTCATACCCAAAGAATGGCGAAAAAAAACTGTGGCAGCAATAGCGTGACCCCAAACTTGGGGAGGGTTATAATGGAACAAGAATATTGTTGCTGATATGCTGTTCATTTCTAATGGTGTCAGTTTGCTTTTTGAAAGTCCTGACAGCAGGGCTATCCTCTGTCATGATTGTCATTAGGTGACCATTCTTGTCAACATTGTTACCCTGACCCATAGCTGCAGAACCTGGGAGTGAATCCAGCCAACATTGGCTTCAGCTACCTGACCTTGGAGTCGGACAAGTTCATTTGCATCAGGGAGAAGGTGGGAGACCAGAACCAGGTGGTCATCATTGACATGAATGACCCCACAAACCCAATCCGCCGGCCCATCTCTGCCGACAGTGCCATTATGAACCCTGCTAGCAAGGTCATCGCCCTTAAAGGTATGTGTCTTACCATGCAGTGCCTCAGTGTGCCCTTTTCATAGCCATGGCTGTTATTTGACCCTGTTGCATTATTAAAACTATTGTCAGCTGTTTCTTCACTTCAAGAAAGCGCTTAGGAAATTCTTACTGGAGTTTTTGAGTTGGCATCATTTGACCATTGGCCATTGTGACATTAGAAGCCTAGAAGATGTTGGTAAATACTGGATTTTATTCTAAAGTTTTTGTTTCACCAGATAAATTGTCATTTAGAAGTATTTCATGCATTTCTAAGAGGTCAGAGATGTTTTCACCTTGTTTCTGTTTCATTTCTCTGTTTTTAAACAGTCATTGTGTTTGTTAAAAATAATAATTTCTGTAGCATACCTCTGAAACACATTAAGTCTTTTAATAAATGTGCTATTTCCTGCTATAGTGCAGTGTTTGTCACTTAAATGTATAAACTGGGTAGTAACTTGCCTCGCCAGCCACGTACTACATCAGTTGTGGGAAATAATGGTTTTTCCATGTGTCAAGAGTTGATTGTATGGTAGTGTTCGAATTATAGTCTACAGAAACCCAATACTAGTCTAGCTACTATGAGCCACTCCAGAATTAAAGATTGAATTGTTGATATTGAAGTAAAAGATTAATATTTCAGTATAATTTGCATTCAGCTGTTTTATCAGGCTGATAATTAAGTTTTAATGGAATATTAATACACGTCTTTTGATTATGTTATAAAAATGGTGCCAATCAGCTGTTCAGTCTTTTCATCTTTGGTACAAGTTAATTCTCCCCCTATAGTCTAATGTTCTGTTTAGGTATCAGAATGTGAGTTAAAGCCAACAATTTAAATTTCTTTGCCATACCATAGTTAAAGCCTGTACCCTTCACCATTTAACTATTATATTTACCTGTCTTTCTCTTTCACTGGTCTATTCATCACATACCTGCTTCAGACAATGCTGCCTATATAAAAAAGGATTAGTTTTTTGACAGCATAATAAAAAGTTTTATGTTCATATATCCTGGTCTGGTTAATTTTGGAACTGGGTATTTTCCGGTATCATTCGGCATTAAATTTTATGGTCTACTGAAACACTGACAGTTTGAAACTCTTTTTTCGGAAACCTAATAAGAGTGTCGTACAGTAAACGGGTCGTTTGACTAAGACTATATAAATACTGTAGTACGTGATTGTTGAGGGCACCTGTAGAGCACCTGCTGCCCCTTTATCACACTGCTCCACTTCTTACACTGTTTTGCAATCTTTGCCTCCCCTTCCTTCTTTTCTTTTCCGAATCTCTTCTCTTCACTTCTGCTTTCTTGTCTTGTAGACGGTGAGTTCACCTCAGTGGGTTTAGATTCTTTCTTTCTGTGGCTTGGTGTACGTGGTGGTGTCCTCTCATAAAAGCTGACAAAATTGGGAACCTCAGCCTTATATCTTCCATCCTCTCCCAGCCAGCTCTCTTGCATTTCGTTTATGTTGTTTGAGTATTTCTTTGCGACATGTTTGTTTTCATGTCTGCCCAAATCACCCATGAATATTGGCTCATCTCCTGAGATGATTGTCTTCCAAATGCACTCAAAATCTATATGAGCAGCAATTATTCAATTCTCAGTTTTGGAAAGGTATAAAGTTGACCTCTGAACTGATCAGTCCATCTCCAACCTGAAAGGTTAAGCTAAACTCAATCTATTAAGCCGATAGTATGTAATGTATATACATTTGAAATATTTTTGTTCTTATGATTTTGGTCGAGACCTGTGAATATTTAGTATTTCCATCAGTTCAGAGCAGCCTGAACTTAATGCCGTACCAACACAGGCAATCCACCCCACATACTTTTATGAGAACCCTGCGTGTGTAAGCATGATTTGTTGTATGCTGATAAGGACTGTGGTATGCATTATCAGATAATGTGAATACTGGAATAAGGGAGGAATATGACATGGAGAGTCTACATACACGCACCGCCATGTAACTTTCCAAATTATGAGATGTGTGGATTTATTTGGATTCATTGTCACAGATGTGTGATTTGTAAAATGGTTGCTACTGCCACTAGTGGCAATGTTTTTGCGAGTACAAGTGGGGTCACCGTGATGTGGTAAATAAGGGACTGACTGGACTAGATGACTGTGATGTCAGGAATGTGAAGACAAGAAATCATGAGAGAAGGTGCGTAATTTAGAAGCAACACTTGGATGCCAGACCTGTTTTTAAAATTCCCATTTTATCTGGCATAAAAGTAAAGAATGCATACTTGAAGTCAACTCTTAGTGAAGAAATTAAAACACAATCCATATCACAATATCAGAATCAAATGAGGTATGAATTGTTGCTGATTGCGGTTTTATTCTCATAAGTGGGATATTTTACGTGGGTTTATATTGAACTTTGTCCGTAAAGGTGTTCTTGTTAAAGGCTCTTATACTTTTTAATTAAGGTTATCAAGTACACTGCTTAGAGTTTAGTAAACCTTCACTAAACATGGTTACTAACTAAAGTTACTGCCAATATTTATGCAGTGCTTGTCTGATTTAGCATCTGCTTGTTAGACTTAAGATGGGTGATAGAAAATCCATTATATTATTTTTTTATATATATTTGATGGCACCTATGTATTTAACCAGTCTACACCCCTGCAGAACCGAAGACTCTTCACACACAGTGCATTCTGGGAGAGCTACAGAACCTCTATAGCAGGGGTCTCCAACTCCGGTCCAGGAGAGCTAAGGTCCAGTAGGTTTTCTATCATACCTGGCTTCTGATGAGCCACACCTGTTCTCAGGTAAATACCAGGAACAGGTGTGG
>JAODJW010000040.1:34591579-34608156 GCA_026777045.1 Hyperopisus bebe | reverse complement strand
GGTGTGGCTCATCAGAAGCCAAGTGGGACAGAAAACCTACTGGATAGTAGCTCTCCGGGACTGGAGTTGGAGACCCCTGCTCTATAGTGTCTTCTTGCTGGGAAAGAGAAACCCCCTTTAGGCTTTGATGGCTTTCTGGTGTAAGGGCCATTAGATTCCTGAAGGGGTACCAGTTTTTCATTTTTTAACGCTTTGAATAACCGATCATCATCCTTTCAAACACAAAACTCACAAAACAAGTAACACCCACGTTAACTGCAAATAAACTGCATCTGTAGTTCCAGTTAAGTGTAACGTGGTAATATTTAAGATGAGTTGTATCGGTATGTGATGGGATATTGCCACAGACATTAGCTTGCCAGCATGCAGATGTCTCTGGTTCCAACCCCACCCTTTTTTCCATTGCTCCGCCCACCTTCAGCTGCCAAGACGCTGCAGATTTTCAACATTGAAATAAAGAGCAAGATGAAGGCCCACACCATGACGGAGGACGTGATGTTTTGGAAATGGATCTCTGTGAACACGGTGGCCCTAGTCACGGAAACGGCCGTCTACCACTGGAGCATGGAAGGCATCTCTCAGCCTGTCAAAGTGTTTGATCGACATGCCAGCCTGGCGGGCTGTCAGATAATCAATTACAGGACGGATGAGCAGCAAAAGTGGCTTCTTCTCATAGGCATCTCTGCACAGGTGAGTCGTCACACAGGTGTGCAGTCACAAGGGGACGCCCTATACAGTGTTGCAGTGTGTCAGTTTAAGCACACAGTGCCCTCACTGGAGGATAATTCACACGCAGTGCCTTTAATTGATGTCACTTTACTACGCTGCTGGTTGCAAAGCTGGGTATTCTGATTGACACCTATTTGTAAGTGGAATGTCATTCAAGTTTCTTGCCTTGCATTACGTAAACACACCTTGGACTTTCCCTATTAACATTCAGCAACATCAGTTCTACTGACACCACTGCTGAGAAAAGAGTAAATTTCTGTATCAGCAATTACATGAAGATTTGTTGTGATCATGCACAGACCATCAGCAATCTAGCCTGCTCTACTACTGCATCTGGTTGCCCTAGTGTAGCTGCAAATGTGTAGCCATTTTATGTGCCAGGTTTATGTGCCATTATTCCTCCTGTTACTTTATAACATTCACATTTTATTCCTCATGTCTCCAGTAATAGCTTGTGTGACTTCAAGTAACTTGCTGATAATCAAACATCTTTTGTCAAGCCTCATTTGCGTAGCTGGTAGTCTTTGCCTCAAGGCACTGCATTGTTTCCATCATCTTGTCTCCATTTTAGAAACGGTTTAATAGTCTTTTTTATTGATAACTTAATATCTGATATTTATACATTTAAAAATGCCTCGGTGTAGCATCTCCAATGAGGTATATGACTTGCTTGGGATGTACATTGTTAAAGGTGTGCATAAAACACATTGCAGACATAAATGGGTTGATGTTAAAATACTGACTATGAATGCATACATAAACACTAGGTCAGACACTGAGTATTTTGGACATTCTTCATCATAACAGGCCCATTGCTGACAGCTTCAGGGGGTCCGGAGACTCAGTATTGCCAAACTGCTTAGTAGGCAACTGGTCTTTTGATAGCTTTTATTTTCTTAGTACATCAACATTCAGTTTCTGCCAGATTCAGGAAACCGATTGAGTTTGAAGAACTTCAAGGATGATCAGACCTCACTGAGGTGTTTTTGTAAATATCATAAGCTGTAAGTTTGGCATTCAGTGACCTTTATTAAAGAGAATGATGTTGCTGAAGATGTGAATTTTTAACTGCACTTACACACGTATTGTTCCCCTCCCTGCTTGTGTATGGTTTATATCCTTAACCTAGCTGATGACTTGGGTCTCCTTTTCTCTATTGCAAAGCAAACTTTGTGGGAAACACTGCAAGTTAATCTGCTTTACAAGGAACAAAATATATTAATCATATATTTGCATAAAATATGATCATGTAAGATGTTTCTGAGTGTGTTGAATGTTCCCCAGTAGAAAACAGCTGCAGGATCAAGTGAGGCTTTGTAAATGTAGTTTTAATAGGAAAGGCTTTTGAAGGGACCCCTCCTATGTGCTCGACAGCAAAACCGCGTGGTGGGGGCAATGCAGCTCTACTCTGTGGACCGGAAGGTGTCGCAACCCATAGAAGGCCACGCTGCCGCCTTTGCTGAGTTCAAAGTGGAGGGTAATGCCAAGCCCTCCACGCTCTTCTGCTTTGCTGTGAGGAGCCAGGCTGGTGGCAAGGTGGGATGGACTGATATTGCTGTGTTGCACCACTCTTTGTCTGTGCTACGTTTGCACCTTAAGGGTTCACTTACCGTTTGTGGGTTTATCCACATAGCTATAGCAAGGATATATGCTTACTGCCCCTGCCAGCCCTGAAGTTGTTTTGATTCAATGATTATTTGTTGACATTTTAAGGTTATGATCAGGGTTCAGTACGTTTTATTTCATAAGGGCAGTAATGATGATCACCCCTGAAAGCCCTGGAACTGAGCCTGTGGCTTCCAGTGGCTCCATGGATTAAGACCATGCACATTCACCTTCCACCTTTCAGCTGCATATAATAGAAGTGGGTCAACCTGCACCTGGGAACCAGCCATTTGCCAAGAAAGCGGTCGACGTGTTCTTCCCCCCTGAGGCCCAGACTGACTTCCCCGTGGCCATGCAGGTAACAGTGATGACTGAGTCCCACAAGCCTCCTGGTGGCTCTTGTGGCCTCCTGTCAGTTGAGGAATATTTTACAATGGTGCCTGGATCAGCCTGAGGCTCATGGGTTTTAGGATATATGACAATTAGCTACAAATCGATAGCTCACTTAACCGGCTACATAATTAGCCCAATAAACAGAATAGGGATAGAGGCAGGGACGGAAAAAAAAAATTCTATAACCAAAATCAGTCTGTAACCATCAGAATGATCCTCTGTTTTTTAATATCAGTCAGAAATCAAGGATTTCTATAAATTATAATTATATTTTATATTATTATCCATCCATCCATTTTCCAACCCGCTTATCCTACTGGGTCACGGGGGGTCCGGAACCTATCCCGGAAGCAACGGGCATGAGGCAGGGAACAACCCTGGACGGGGGGCCAGCCCATCGCAGTATATTATCATTTAAATGATTAATTATAAATATGTCATTTAATGATTATTTAAATTACCATTTAAATGATACCAGCAACCATTAAAATTTTCTGTCAGTCACTCATCAAACTCAGTGGGCGAGCTCTAAAGAAAACCTAGTATCTGATTGACTACATTGCTAAGTATAACAGATTGATCTTGCCTAGTCGATTGAATTCTCATGTATAACTGCATTTTATCTGTTCCATCCTGTATTATATCCTAACTTCCCAAAATCCTAAACAAACTCTCCTAACTTTAGGATAACAGTTAACCTGTCCTAACTTTCACTGGTCACCACATAGTGTTAGTTATAGCTAAACTTATTTTAACTGTTTCTGCTGTTTTTACACAACCAACAAAATGTACAGAGCCCTGCTAATGACATAATAATATAAATGATGCATTTGGCAGCCACGTTTTAATATATCGTGGGAATGAATTATAGTACCCCCCCATATCTGCCGTTTTATCTGCGGTTTACCCCAGCCTGAAAAAAATTTTAAATGTATGTTTTTTTCATAGTTCCTTCATCCTTTGATGGGGATACAAAGCATGATTTACATGGCTCCGTTATCCCTTGCTGCATATTTTTTTAGTGCTCTATGATCTCTTGAGAATTATGCTGAATGAAAGGGATTTAGATATTTTGAGAGAGAGTAGGCCTACGGTACTATATAATAATGTACAATGTTCTTTATTATTACTGTATTTAATGTTGGTAATGTCTTCCTGTGTGTTTTATCAATTAAATTTTATCATATGCATGTATCGGAGGAAAATGTATTTGTATTGTTCGCTATAATTCGCAGTTTCAGCTATCTGGTAGGCCGTAGAATATCACTTGGGGATTTAGGGGGACCGGTTATCTGGTAGCCCATAGAATATCACTTGGGGATTTAGGAGGGCTACTGTAGTAAAATTTGGCCACGGTATGTATCATTAGGATAGGAACAATGACTTTTTTTTCCCTAAATCAGGTCTTAATCGTAATTACCATGGTTACCAAACAGTTAAGACCTGCAAGTTAGGAAGGTTCTGTAGTACAGTTCTGTGGCCCAAGACGGAACAGACAGAATGTGGTTATAAAAGAGAATGCAGTCAGTCAGGCGAGATCAATCTGATGTGACCTTAGTTTGCAATGTAACCAATTTGTGTTGTTAATCTTAGGTCTTGTTTAAAATCTGTCCACTGATTTTAATAGGACTTTGACATTTTACAGATAATTTTAATGGTTGCTAGTGTTAGTTAATTTCAACAGCAATTCCAATGATTAATATAAATAATACTTTAAATGACAGCAATTTAAATAGTCCTTTTAAATAATATTCATTTATTGCATATTGTCACAAAGCACCCTCCATAAAGGAGCGCCTTTTATTTGACATTTCTGAGCAAGACAATCTGTATTCAGCAAAAAAGGCTACACTGTAGGTTGCATCTACCCAAACCCATACAATGCTTATAACCATACCTACTGAACTGCGAAAACAGGACATATTTCATTATATTGGGAGTACATATGATCTTTGTTTAATTGCAGGAGTTACACCTAGCTTTACTGTAATTTACTGCATTGACAGTCCAATTAATCATCCAATTTCCCTCATATTTAGATTGGTGTCAAACATGGCGTTATCTACTTGATCACCAAATACGGCTACATCCACATGTATGATCTGGAAACTGGAGTGTGCATCTACATGAACCGCATCAGTGCTGAGACCATCTTTGTCACCGCCTCGCACGAGCCCACCTCTGGCATCATCGGGGTCAATAAAAAGGGACAGGTAGGTCATGTCCTTCATACCTATGCAGTCAGCAGCTGGGAATCCGCAGACTTTAATCCCGAAGGTCACAGATGTTTGCAGCTGGCCAAATACCTCTGCCTCCACAAGTCAATACAATGGATATTTCTTGGTTTCTATACCTTTTATCACCATTAAGCTATGGAATGAAGTCAAAGTGGCTGAATGCTGTGGTGTGTGACTCTGAATCATGAACTTGACCCTCCAGGTCCTTAATTAATTATCCTGTGGGCCAGTTAGCAATCGTATGTGCCTGGCTTCTCATACTGTATCATAGGTGGTGTTTGAAAGATACAGGACATGTTTGTGAACCTCATACTACTGCCTGTGTACTTCTAGGTGCTGTCTGTGTGTGTCGAGGAGGAGAACATTGTGAACTATGCCACCAACGTGCTGCAGAACCCAGACCTGGGCCTGCGCATGGCTGTGCGCAGCAATCTGGCTGGAGCAGAAGAGCTCTTCGCCCGCAAGTTCAACACGCTCTTCGCCCAGGGCAGCTACTCTGAGGCGGCCAAAGTCGCAGCCTCTGCCCCCAAGGTGAAGTATCACATGCTGGACTGTATCGCTGAGTCAGAAGTCAGGCTGATTGGCCCCAAAGCTGTTAGTGTGGAGCAGGCTTTCCAATTTAGTCTCGTCTATTTACTATTTTGATTTTATATCCCAGGGGTTTTTAACCTGTATTGCACGTCAAATTTATGTAACATGAAAAATATTAAAAGGAACCTCCCCCGATTCTTATTTAAGAGTTACATATGCAAGCATGTCTCTAGGTCCCTATCTCTGGTCTGTTTGGGGGAAGGGGGGGTCCCTGGTTCAGCAAAGGTAAAGTCTTGGGCCCTGTTCACGCCTGGTTTGAACATGCGTCATGGCCCTCCTGGGTGATCCGGTCACAAGTGGACAGTGCTAAATACGTCAGTTCACACCTGGGATTAATGCTTGTAATCGGAACTCACTTTCCCGCAGTTTATTCAAATAAGCACGTAAATCATTTCTGTATGCAGAATCTGCCAAACATTAAAAGAAGGAGGAGAAGAAATCAAAAGCTATTTGCTTTGGCTATTGAAATAAATAAGAATATCTATAAATAAATGAATAAATAAATATTTGAATAATTAATGTGGCCTTTTATTTTTAAATAATGCCATAAAAGGTATTATATTTCATGTTTGTCTACATATATTCTTTAAATTGTTTTGTAATAATGTGATTTTCAATAGACATTATCATAAAATATTATTTTGCATAATGCAAATATAATTATTTAAATTCAAAATATATTTAACGAAAAGTTCTACTTTCTACCTGTAGACATGCATTTTTACATCCCTTCAACACAGTCCAAATGTACGCGATAAAAGGGTCTTTCAGTACTAAGATATTATGGCAGGCTAAATACTTTTCTATTCAAGGGCAAAGGGTTCAGTCTGTAATGCATTAGGTTAATACATTAACATTGGTTGCCATATGATAATGTTTTGGCTTTTAGTCATAACCAATGAAGCTCAAAATTTGGGAAAATTTCAATGAAGCCATTCATTGTTTCACTGGTGTGGGACTGAATTTCTGACCAGGAGTTCAAGCCCTGGACAGTCCAATATAAAGCTATATAAACAATTATACTATTATTATATGTTTCTACTGACTTATCCTTTTTCAAGGCTGTTGAAGGCACATTCTTTCCTACATGCTTTAAATTCACATTCATGTGATTTTTACCGGCATGGTTGACCAGTATTAGTAAAGTGTGGACCAGACCAACTTTCACATAAGTAGGGAAGCTTCGTCAAAGTGCACATTAAATATGATCTGTGCAATTTTCAAAACATCTTTAACAAATCACTTCTTGCACAATTTATTTTTCCCAAATTTGCATGGAATATTAATAATGTACACTTTTGACAAGAATTCCATGCAAATGAGTCACGACAGTCCTATATTAAACCAACTTCCCAGCACATTCAGACTTATTTTTTGGTCTTGTAGGGAAAAATGTGTTGTTATTTGCAGTGCAATTTACTACACGGTGGCACATTCTGCACTGACAGATGTTCTGACATAAATCATGTCAAATACCACTTGTGTATTTAATGCGTACTTAATGTGTTTTGGGTGCGTTCACACCTGTAATTAACGCTGTCCACTTGTGATCATATCACCCAGGATTCATGTTAATAACAGTTGTGAACAGGCCCTTCATCTGTTGTTATAAATATGGCCCAAAGCATGTAACTAGGTACCACTATGTTTCTGAAGAACAAAAAAAATAGAAGTTTGTATATTTCAATATTTTTTATTTTAAAAGATAACAACAACTCTCTAAAACATGATACAGAACATTTCTGAGCTTAAATGTACGAATTAGTTTTTGGACATGCATCTTTTCTTGAGAAGTACATAAAAAACTGACAGTCTACCTGCCAACTTGGCACCTTGCTACTGACGCACATAATGAGTTTCACTGATGAAGATCAGAGGCAATACTGATAGTAGGAACCTTTGAGAATGGTTGTTATGTAGAATTTTCCTAAAATACTGGAAGATCCAGAAAGTAGATGGATTTTTGCTTGAAGATATGAGCGTTTCTGGCAAATGTCAGTCATTACTTTCCTATAGAAATTTGTACAGCCCACTTCAAAGTCAGAAAACCTCTTTAAAATATTGTGCTGGTCTCATCAAGCATCCATAACAATATTTAGCCCTGTTCCATGAATGGCCTTGAGCCAATGTATGCTTGAAGCTGAAGTCATTGAAGCTAGTAAACGTGACGTACAGCCGGAGAATTATACAGTTACTATTTTGTTATATTTTATGGCTCGCAGTCAACATTACAAGTTGTAAACTGGCTGTAAATGGGAAGAGAAGTGTTTAAGTGGTTACTATCTTGACACATTTATGTTGTATAACTGGAAGCAAATGCTTCATCAGCTCATCCTGTTCATTGAACCGTTTGAAACCAACATGTGGCTGTTTTTGAATTTGCCTGCCCCTTTTTCAGCGTAGTTCTACCCCTCTTGAAATACTCGCTGACCTTGTCTGAAAATGCTACATGTACTGTATATGCAACTGTAGGGCTTCGTGTACATTGCAATACATTATGCAAGCGTGGCCTAGGCTTGTGATTCAATTACCTTATAAGTGACTCAAGCATTACTCTGGCACAAAAATTACCTTTTCAGAAAGTTAGATGTAAACTTTTGTGATGTTTTTTCTATAGTTACAGGGTCATTTTAACACATTTTGTTGACACCTTGATTGGTATGAAAAACAATAGACCTTGATTATCAAGGTCATGGATAGATGGCAGCACTACCTTGAGACCCTCATGTGGTGATCCCTAACACCAAAGGCAGTAACTTAATTGATTATGGATGTGGAAGAACCATGTATATTGGTCAAACTAACCACATTCAGCTGTTATAAAAATGTGACGTACAGCCGGAGAAACTTGTTTTATGCCTATTTCACATATTTTTCCAAACTTGTAATTAAAACTCAGGTGATATGTAACCTTAGGCATAATCAATACTAGGCATAAGCACAATTAGATTTTGAACACTTACCAGACCAGAGAGACATTGAAACATAAAGCGTGACGTACAGCCGGAGACATGACCAGCCATTTTTCAGTTAGGCGTTGAAGAAAAACTTCTGCCCTCGGTACATTGATTGTTGTATCCATAAAAAAGGTACAGACACACGGTCTATTTCCAATTAAAACAAGTACCTGAGTGCTTACCTGTTCTAAACCAATATGCCGGGAAATAAGACCTGTGTAAATGAAGGAAAAACCTGGAAATCCATTAGTGTAACCTTATTGGCTAGTATATTTCTACTTGATTGACAATAGCAAGAAAATTGCCAAATTTCTTCAACTACACATATCTGAAGGAATTAAGATGAAAAAGGACTGTCTTGGAATTAAATACATTTTATTTATTGTCTTTTGATGACTATAGTAAAATTACCCAGAAACACTGAAATTTGCTATTTTTCAAAGAATCGCACCTTCCAGGCACAATATCTTGGCTCTCTTTGATCAGAACATGAGAAAAGTATACATTTTAAGATTCAGTATCATGTTTTCTAAAACCTCAAAGTAATTACAACAGTGTTTAATCATTTAGAAAGGAACTGCAGCTTGAAAAGTAGAACCAACCCCTCAAAATACTGGTGGTACCTAGTTACATGTTTTTAGCCCAATGCACTTTGCAAAATGCAGCATTTGAAATATTTACCAAACTACAATTTACATCAGTCCTGATAACCATCATGTGGAAAATCTTTTGTTGGAAAATTTGTGTTCAGTTACATGTTTTTGTGTCCCAGCATTCAGTTGATTTGTAATTAAAAGAATATTTTAGATATAGACCATTTTCTGGCATGCAGGATAACTTATTGAATAATTTATTGGCTTTGCTGCTGCTTGGCCAGGAGCTAATTATTGCCTGGGTAAAGCTAGCTGTCATCTCGTTTTCTTTGACTTGTACTGAAGTAGTGCTGGGACATTGAAGACCATCAAATTCTGACAGGAAGTGTGGCGTTTGTTTGAAAGTGGATGTGAAACATACACCTAATGGCTGTTGGGCGCAAACCAATTGATTTGAATGCCTACTTTTCCCCCTAGGGCATCCTGCGTACAGCAGACACCATCCGGCGGTTCCAGAGTGTCCCGGCCCAGCCTGGCCAGGCCTCCCCCCTGCTACAGTATTTCGGTATTCTGTTGGATCAGGGCCAGCTCAACCGTCTAGAGTCCCTGGAGCTCTGCCGGCCCGTCCTGCAGCAAGGTCGCAAACAGCTCCTGGAGAAATGGCTGAAGGAGGACAAGGTACCAGCTGCCCGCCCTGGACACTGCTAACTTGGGGAGTCCTGGTCGACAGCTTGGCTGCTGCTTGCTGTTGGCCGTTGGGCCTTAACTACTTGCCACTGTTTGGGGAAACTGCTTTCTGTCCAACTTTTCCCTTGTGGACCCTCAAAAATGGCTTATGTCTTGTGTTCAGAGGAGGGGTGCTCGCCCTTAGTGTCAGGAACGCTAAGCTGGCCCTGTGTTTGCAGCTGGAGTGCTCTGAGGAACTGGGTGACCTGGTGAAGAGTGCAGACCCCACTCTAGCCCTCAGTGTTTACCTGCGGGCCAATGTTCCCAACAAGGTCATCCAGTGCTTCGCTGAGACTGGCCAGTTCCAGAAAATCGTGCTTTATGCAAAGAAGGTAAGAGACAAGATTTCTGGGATGCGAATCTCTGTATTACCCTTACAAGAGGAACTGGAGTTTATTGAACACATTCAGTGTCCCAAGCTCTAGTATGGGAAATAATAGTCAAATTCTTACGAGCATGCAAATATTGTTTTTCCTGATTTGCGGTTCCACTCTCATGTGAACTTGGGTGTGTTCACCCAGAATTGCAGCTTTCCCCACATATGCTGATTATGAAAGGGTCCTTAGACAAACATTGGAGTTTCTCTTCCCCCCAGGTGGGTTACACCCCAGACTGGGTCTTCCTGCTGAGAAGTGTGATGCGTGTGAGTCCTGACCAAGGACTGCAGTTCGCACAGATGCTGGTCCAGGATGAGGAGCCACTGGCCAACATCAACCAGGTACTCTTCACTTCCTGACTCCCTGCTGCTGTGCTGTTGTCACAGATGGGAGAGCTATTCCTGGTATGTGCTCTGCTTGAGGCATGAGGCTCTCACCTAGAGCGAAGACCAGCAGCTCGTACTCAACTATGTATTTAAGGATCATTGTAGGCAAAAGCTTTTTATGAGTTGGCCTCCATTAGCAGATTTAATTGCAATATTGGCATGTCGGTTTTTTCCCAGTACCAGAGTTAAACACAACATTAAACTTGATAGTCCCCAATTAACAACATAAATAAAAATAACGTGATAAAACCTCATGCAGTTGAAAGTAGAGGCTTATATCAGGGGTTAAATGAAGTAAAAAGGATAAGGCATTTTCTCAGCTCAGCTCTCAGTCATGAAAGAGTCAAACATTTGTTAGCATATGGAACCCCCTTGTAATCTCCCTATGCTCTGCCTGTGTGTCTGCGTGTGTTTGCCTGTTTGCCCAGATCGTGGACGTTTTTATGGAGAGCAGCCTGGTCCAGCAGTGCACCTCCTTCTTGCTTGATGCGCTAAAGAACAACAGGCCTACTGAGGGCCATCTGCAGACCCGGCTTCTGGAAATGAACCTCATCCATGCCCCACAGGTACGGCCTTGTGGGTTCTGTTGCCACTCACGCTGCAATGCAAGCACACATGCAAATCAAATTCAGCACTGAGATGGGATGGTAAGACACCACTCATCACAGCAGTGAGGAATCAGACCACCAGGTTATGTTGTATGCGCATAGCAGTCATTTTTCCTGTTTCCTTTATTTTTTTCTGTGCTTATTTTATTTATGCATTGTCTTTTAATATTCTGTTTTGTGTACTGAAAATGTATGCATGCAGGCAACCCAAAGACGTGTTTGGTTTATGCGTTTTATTCCTGTGACACGTCTGTGTGTTTGTGTTGTCTATGATTTGTGACTGGTGATTGTGAGATCTGATTTTTATGGATTGAATGTGTGTGCTTTTTGAAAATGATAATGATAGTGTTTTTTTTTGGTGATTATGATGAAGTGCTGAGTACCTGTGATTCTGGTGATTGTACATGTTTGTTTGTTTGGGGGAACAGGTGGCAGATGCCATCTTGGGGAACCAGATGTTCACACACTATGACCGTGCCCACATCGCCCAGCTGTGTGAGAAAGCTGGTCTGCTACAGAGGGCACTGGAGCACTACAGTGACCTGTACGACATCAAGCGTGCTGTGGTCCACACACACCTGCTCAACCCTGAGGTCAGGACCTGTGGCATGGCATATGTTTGCCATAATAATGAGGTTATATGTTCCAATTGATCTGTTTGTATGTCTGACCACATTATATGTAATATTCTCCCCCCATCTTTTTACAGTGGCTGGTGAACTTCTTTGGCTCTCTGTCAGTGGACGACTCCCTGGAGTGCCTCAGAGCCATGCTGTCGGCCAACATCAGGCAGAACCTGCAGCTCTGTGTTCAAGTCGCATCTAAGTACCACGAGCAGCTCGGCACACAGGCACTGGTGGAGCTCTTTGAATCCTTCAAGAGTTATGAGGGTGAGGGCTGTCACATGCCTCCTGTTTGGAGGTCAAATGCGACATGCATGTTTAAAGAGAGTGGACCATTATTGAAAAGTAGCTAATGTTATGTCTAAACTGTGATGTCGTAGCAACCAATGACTTAGATGTTGTTAGACAGTATTCTCTTAAAATTTCTGTATATATAATAAATATTAGTCTTTACATCTCTGTAAAACTCAAAAATATTGAAAAACCTACTATTATTTAACTTCTGCAAGTTGAACCAAGTGACTTGTGAAAGATTAAAACTGACAGTTTGATAATTCTATAAGGTTTGGAGTTTGTTTTTGTGATTTGTAGTGGAGACAAACAATCAAACGACTCTGAAAAACCGTCAATAGGAATAGCAGGACTAAATGACTGGATCCTGTCATTGCTTTCTTTTGTTTTCCCATTACTGTGGAAACAGATTCTTTTACTATTGATTGAGAGAACTTGGCCAATCTTTCTCTTGTTTATAGGGCTGTTCTACTTCCTTGGTTCTATTGTCAACTTCAGCCAGGATGCTGATGTCCACTTCAAATACATCCAAGCCGCGTGCAAAACAGGCCAGATCAAAGAAGTAGAGAGGATCTGTCGTGAGAGCAACTGTTACGATGCTGATCGAGTCAAAAACTTCCTCAAGGTACCACATTTCAAACTGCCATCTGTTGTTTTTTTTGAAGGTGCTCTTTATCCGGAGTGATTTACATGATTGGCAGGTCCTTGGATGGAATATTATTTGCTGGAGCATTTCAAGCTGTGAGACCTACTTTGATTACAGTCATAGTGCCGGCACTAAGGATTATGGGAAAGGCAGGGCAATGAAGTTTCATAACGACAAGCCTACTTAATACCTTATTGCCAGCATTGGTACTTCAATTCTGAGAATATGGAGACAAAACTTAAAATGACACACTTGTTGCACATTTGATACAGATGATTTCGTTGCCTTTCTCATTTAACCTGACATCTTAAATTGTGGGGTTGTCACTTGACCATATCCTGTTTTATGTTTGTTTATAGGAGGCCAAGTTGACTGACCAGCTGCCTCTAATCATAGTGTGTGACCGATTTGACTTTGTCCATGACCTCGTCCTGTACCTGTACCGCAACAACCTGCAGAAGTACATTGAGATCTATGTGCAGAAGGTAAAAGTGGCCATCAGAACATGACACAACAGCTGTCATATTACACCAGGAGGGAGTTGTGTTTCTCCTAACACAATATAATGAATCAGTGTGTAGCATTAGCCTGAAATCAACCAGGTGAATATCCCCAGATGGTTCAATTATAGGAAGACTGGGTATTTGCATTAGTTCATTATTAATGATTATGCCTTTGATTTGTCTTGGTCATGTGACATGTCTTGGTCAATCATTGCGTCTCAGCCCATTGTCATGGGTTTTCAAATATATCAGCGTTTTCTCCAGCAATTTGCAGCCGTTGTAGCCCACAAGGTGAGAAATTTTCCCTGACATGCAAAGAAGCTGGATATTAACAAGTTATGCTATGTTTACCAATAAATGAACGATGGGGAGATAATGATACAAATTTTCTCATCTGTGTAAATGTAGTTTGTATGTAGAAAAGCTAAGCATTTTCTGATGCCTCAAGCTCTATGTTAATGCTATAGTTTTCTGTGACTTTCACAAAAAGCATGCCTTTAGCAGAATTGGTTCCAAATTGCCCTCAGTGTATGATTGTATATGTGCCCTGCTATATGTTTGCATCCCCTCCAAAGTATCCTCTACCTTGTGCTACCTGAAATATGTGCCCCAGGCTCACAGTTGACCATGTCCTGAGTAGTGGTTATGAAAGATCAGTGTGTAGAGCCTAGAAAGAGGGGGTTGCTGATGTGAATGTTTTTGGTTTGGTAGGTGAACCCCAGCCGTCTGCCTGTGGTTATTGGAGGACTACTCGATGTGGACTGCTCTGAAGATGTGATCAAGAATCTCATCATGGTGGTGCGGGGGCAGTTCTCTACTGATGAGCTGGTGGCTGAGGTTGAGAAGAGAAACCGGTAAACAGTGGATTAAAAAATAACCCTCCAGTACTAATATTGATAGTTTTTAGCCTTCTCTGCTTTTATGTCCAGGGTTATGACTTTTGGTTAATAGGAAGCGGTGGGCTTTACATGTCTCCACCACCTTGACCTGAAGACTAGTGGCTAACAGCAGTAGGATGTAGTATGCTAGTTAAGAAATATGACTATAGGAAGTTAGCCTAAAAGGTCCTTGCAGATTCAGGTACTTCTGTATTAATTATTAGCAGCTATTTTCTTTGCAAGGTTTTTTTAGATAAAGATTAAGCACATTTAGAACTGGACTCACAGAATTTTACACCATTGTGGATGTTCCTTGAGATTGTGGACAATAGTGTCTTTGTTTTCTGTCAAAGGCTGAAACTACTGCTGCCATGGCTGGAATCCAGAATCCATGAAGGCTGTGAGGAGCCCGCTACCCACAATGCACTGGCCAAGATTTACATTGACAGCAACAACAATCCCGAGCGCTTCCTGAGGGAGAACCCGTTCTATGACAGTGCTGTGGTGGGCAAGTACTGTGAGAAGCGAGACCCCCACCTGGCCTGCGTGGCCTATGAGAGAGGCCAGTGTGACTTGGAGCTCATCAAGGTCTGTACCCTTGTCACCACTCAACAGTCATTACCTACTAGTTGGTTGTATTTATGGTTCATATAGTGAATACCCTTTCAATATAATTTAAAAGGTTAAATGACTGTTAGAAGAGGTCAGCATATTCCTGCTTCCTTCTGTTGTCACCTGTTTAGGTCTGCAATGAGAACTCCCTGTTTAAGAGCGAGGCTCGCTATCTTGTGCGTCGGAAAGATCCAGAACTGTGGGCCAATGTGCTGGAGGAGAACAACCCGTACAGGCGGCAGCTAATTGATCAGGTAATTCCCATCCTGCTGTGAGAACTGTATGAGAGAACTTCATACAAGGATTCCAGTGGTGGGGGGACAAAGAAAGACCTATTGCTGGATGGATATGATACATTGATAGGTAGTATGGAGGACTTTCAGAACAGATTTGGAGTTTCAGGGATCCAGGTCTTTGTCATTCATCACCACAGGATCTGGTCATGCGTCTCAAAGGCGTCAACATTATGTAGCCACAGAATTCAATCTATCCAAGACCCGTTGTCATAATTTACATTTTAAAACATAATTTCACCAATAAATCATGTTAAATGGGTTAAACACACATGCTATAATGATAAAACAACTATTGATGACCATAAATAAGTTGTCCCTTTCTTCTATTTCTAGCAGTTTCAAGGTAACATTTTGTCTTAAATGTTTATCAGAGCTTCGAATTACTGAAGTAACTTAGTATTAATTCAAGTATTATTCCTTGATACAGTATATGAACAAAATTACTGGGACTTGTGTCTTAGTGATTGAATGCTAGTGTTTCATTCAGACCCATTGCCACAGATGTATAAAATTAAGCACCTAGCCATGCAGGCAGGTTTATAAGCAGTTATGAAAGAATGGGTCATTCTGAAGAGCTCATTAAATTCAACCATAGTACTGTCATAGGATGCCACCTTTGCAGTAAGTCAGTTTGTGAAATTTCTTCCCTGCTAGATATTCCACAGTTTGCTTTAAGTTGTATTATTGTAAGTTGAATATATGTAGTGGAGGCGTTTAGGAACAACAGATTCGGCCACAAAGTGGCAGACCACGTCAAGTAACAGAGCGGGTTCTTTGAATACTGAGGAATATAATGTGTAAGTCAGCAACACTCTGTTGATTTAATAACTACAAAGGTTCAAACTTCCTGCCATGTTACCTGCCAGTCTGCATTGCCAACTGTAAAATTTAGAGGAGGAGGGATAATGGTATGGGGTTGTTTTTTAGGGGTTCGTTCACTTGTTCCAGTGAAGGGAACTTTTAATACTTCAACATACTAAGACATTTTGGACAATCTGTGCTTCCAACTTTGTGGGAACAGTTTGGGGAAGGCCCTTTTCTTTTCCAGCATGACTGCACCTCAGTGCACAAAGCAAGGTCAATAAACTCATGGTTGGGTAACTTTGGTGTGGAAGAACTTGATAGGCCCGCATAGAGCCCTTGACCTCAACGAGGAACTAGAATGGAAATCGCGAGTCAGACCTTCACATCCAACATCAGTGCTTGACCTCACAAATGCTCTTCTTGATGAATCACACTCCAAAATCTTGTGGAAAAACCTCTCAGAAGGGTGGCAGCTGTTATAACTACAACCCCAAATCAGAAAAAGTTGGGACGGTATGTTAAATTAAAATCGAACTGAAAACAGCACTTTGTTAAATTCTTTTACCTGTATTACATTGAAAACAATACAAAAGCTTATTATTTAATGTGTTCCTCATGAATTTTATTGTTTTTCTCAAAATAAATACGTATTCCAATTTTGGTTCTTGCAACACATTTCAAAAAAAGTTGGGACAGTAAAGCATTTACCACTTTGTAATGTT
>JAODJW010000040.1:34569979-34583176 GCA_026777045.1 Hyperopisus bebe | reverse complement strand
ATGAGAAGGTGTGTCCAAACTTTTGGCCTGTACTGTATATTTATCCATCTATGTTCCAGCTGCTTATTCAGTATCGGATTCTGGAAGCTTATAATTATAGCCAAAAAATTGTTCCCAAAAGTAATGGGACTATTAAGCACTGTGTCTTTATTCCCTTTCAATCTGCCTTCAGTTCGGTTTGCAATACAACTGTAGGAACTTCCAGAAAAAGGCATGGTGTCTAATCTTCAGGACTGCACTCATCTCAGCTGTGAATGTGGTTCTAAAATGGGTTTTGTAGAACTACATTGATTCTTTTGTTACAAGAAGACAGCTTCACAGTCCATTGGCAAAAGTCCATTTCATGAAATTAAGTGTCTTTGTGAAACCCTGTGATCCTTCATGGAGGACAATGTTTAAAAAACAACAGAATATCACAAAAGAAAAAAAAAATGATGCTGGCGCTGTGAGGATCCTGACTCTGGATTTTCTTACAGGTCGATCTGATTGCGGCGAAGGTGACGGTCTCTGCCTTTTAATTTTTCTCCTCCTTTTGCTGTCATAACATAGATCTAGGTTTCTGATATAGGAACCTACCTGTAGTCATAGTGAATGTCTAACTATGATGCTCTTCTAACACATGTGTCAGCCTTGCTTCTGTTTTAACAAGTTGTCTAGGCCCTGTACAGCAACTGAATGCATCTTTAAGGAGTGTTTACACTAATTCTACAAGCACTGCTGTCACACCCAAAGTGTTTCAGACAGTCCTGTAGGGAAATCTGTCCCTGTCCCCATAAAAACATCACTGGAGCATCCATCTCAGACCAGATCTCTGGCACTTATTTTTCGTGTACGGGAGTCCCATTTGTAATCATAAACTGGGAAAGTGCTGTGAAATTGTAAAATGTGCGAACCACCTGGTCCCAGCACACCCGCCACCCCCAAAGAAAACTGATTTTCTTTATTATTAAAAAACATTTAAGATTGCTTGAATTGACATAATGATTACTTAAATTGAGTACAGGTAGTGCTAAGTACTTCATTACTATTGCTTATCGTTATCTTGATTGAAAATGAAATTGTTTTTCTCTAGCATGAGAAGTTTGACATTTCTAAATGCCATCAAGTTAGCATATTAACAGTATAAAAGCCTTATTTAGTTTCACCGTCAAATCAGAAACCATATTTATTTTAATAATTTGTGATTTTTAATGCTTCTGCTAACTTTGGCTTTAGAAGATAATTGCTTGCATGTACTTAACTGAAATGACTTTGCAAGGAAGTGGTATTTTCCAGCACATTAAAATATGCTTTCTATGGATTACTGGGGAGTATCTCATTTTGTTTAGTGTATAAAAATACATATTTGCATGATTGGAGTGCTTGTCGTATGTAACAGAAAGATTATTTTTGTCTCTCTTGGAACAATTCATGAGAACTGCAATAGAGTTTAAGTGTGATTTGGATGTGGTATTATGGCATTATAGATGGATGTGGTATTATGGTGTGGTGGCGCAGCGGTTAGCACCCCTGCCTCAGGGTAAGAAGGTCCTGGGTTCGATACCTGGTCCTTTCTGTGTGGAGTTTGCACGCTCTCCCCAAGTTCGTGTGGGTTTTTGCCGGGGACTCTGGTTTCCTCCCACAGTCCAAGAGTGTGCAGGGCAGGCTGATTGGCGTGTTTAAATTGGCTCTGTAGTTTTGTGAGTGTGCATGAGGCTAGGTGAGTGTATGCGCCCTGTGTTGTGTTGGCGCCCGCCCAGGGTTGGTTCTCGCCTGCGCCCGTTGTTCCTGGGATAGGCTCCGGCCCCCCGTGACCCCAGTGGGGATTGAGCGGCTGCTATAATGGATGGATGATATTACAGCATTAATGTTGTCTTGTAATGTTGTTAAAAAGCATGAAACTGTACATGGTGCTTGGCAGTTGTTCTGGCTTTTACCCGGCAGAATGAGTGACTGTCTCATTGACCCAGGATATCAGCATTGCTGAGTCACTGGCTTAGAGGCTGTCTTTGTGGAATTTTGAGAACTGTGTTTTGTTTGCCTGCTCAGTGGCACTTACTGGTTGTTAGCATTTATTTGCCCTTCAATATAACAATCAAGTCAATTCTTAAGTGCTGTTTTAAATTATTTACTAGAGCTGCCTTTGTTTGGAGGTGTTGGATGATGAAGACCTAAGACTACTTAGTACACACAAGCTTATTAATAATTCTGAGTGACTAGAGCTTAGTTTTTCTGTTGTCTCCATTGAAATATTACAGTAAACTATTGAGTAATATTTAGAATAGTGTGAATTTTAAAATGTGTTAAAATAAGCAGATTATCTGGATAGAAGATTTGACTTGATTGAAAGTTTTGTGGGGAAATTATCTAAATTTTTAAGCAGCATCATGTCCTGCAGTTACATTTTCCTTTTATGGACACCTAGGGCTGTGCCATCTGGGTCACACAAGTGAAACAGACTTTCCTTTTCACCTGCAGGTAGACAAACTGGAAGCTTCAGAAAGCCAAAGGAAGACTGAGGAGGAGGTGACAGAGCCCACTCCCATTGTGTTTGGTATGTGTGTCGTGTTGTCGTGGTTACCTTCAGCTCGGCGAGCGTCTGCTCCTTCCACTTCTGTGCTGACTTGGAACTGGCAGCTCCTGCTCAGCTCAGAAAATGCAGCATTTACTGACATTTGAAAGTGAAAAATAGTGATATAGCACGCACTGAGGACCGAGCCCTGCATGAGTTGCTGTATGCACTTACAGATGTGAGTGTATGTGTAATTAAGTTGGCCACTTAAAGCACCATGATTCCAGACAGGCTTCTTAAAAGTCTGTGTCTCTGTGTCTCTGTGTGTCTTTGCTGGCATGTAACCTACCTGTTATGTCCACCCTCATCCTACAGGCCAGCAGCTGATGTTGACAGCTGGGCCAAGCACTGTGCCCCCCCAGCCTGGGTACCCTGGTTACGGCTATGCCGCACCTCCGTACACCCAGCCCACCTATGGCTTCAACATGTGAAGGCGGGGCCCACGCCTGCTCCGCTCACATCAACCTCACCTATCCAATGGCAAGCTAGGGATTCACACAGCACATCACGCCTTTTTGTTATCACCCAGCCAGCTCCGCGCAGCATGAAGACAATGCCCAGCTCCTCTCGCGACACGGCCTGCTTCTGCGTGCTCGTTACCCCGCCCATCCTCTTGTCCAGTCTCCGTCACACTCCAGCTGAAGGATATTGAGGCTTTCGGATTGTCGTGTTAATTGTGAGCTGGCAGCACTGATTCTGAAATGACACTGTGCGGGAGGGTCTTTATACTCCATATGTACATTGTATCATGGGGAGGGTAAGTCTTGGTTTGCACCTCTCTTTTTTTGGACATTTGAATAACTGCATATTGACCTGCTGCGGATGCCCATTATGTTTTTGTGGTAGAATAACGACACTAATCAGCTTCCTGCAGGTGCTACATGTGGGGGAGGGGTTAGTTCAGTTTTGTGTTCTAAGCATGGTGGAATGTAGATAACGCCAACATCCCTCTTCAGCAGTGCCACTCATCACTACAGTAAGGCACATGCTGGTCTTTGTTTCCCTACAGTGTTGCCACAAGTAGTCATGGAAGCCAGGCTGAAGTATACTCACCCTTACATTGACTAATGGTACAGGGCTCTGCAGTCCTGCGGATGGTAGTCTTGAGCAAGAAGTAGCGAACTTAAAGTGTACTTGTTTGTGCATGTACTGGCCAGCCGTATAAAGCTGTAACGATGCAAAAAGGAGCACAATTTAGATGTGGTGAAAGTGTTACCAATGTAGTGAGAAGATCCTTGAAATGTGTTGTGAAGAATTCAGCCTTTCTTACGAAAGGGCCAGGTAGAGCCACAAGGAACATTTTAAATAGTACAAATGCATTGAACAAATAAGATACAGGATAAATGGATTATATCGCTGTACCACTTTTCCAAAGTAGTATCATCATTTTAATGTACTGAAAATGTATAATTTAAGGTAATGAAATGTTACTATTCCTAATTAATCAAACACCAATATAATATAAAACCATATGTATTGTCTATAGTGTTGTAGTCTTAAGCATAGTAATATTTTTTAAAAAAAAAAACAAATACAAAAACAAATTATTCAGCACGTGTCAACAGATTTCTTTTTTCAATTTTAAGTAGCAGGCTTGAAAATGTTATGTAGCTCCTGTATTGACAGCCAGTACCCTGCCACCGTATCTCTGCTATGGAGTTCTGCTGACTGGGCTCTTCACTGGCTCCTTCCGTCCTGCCGATGTGCTGTTGGCCAAACATTTGGGTTCAACAGATTCTCAGCTATAAAGTGTTTCCTTCCCTTCCTGCACAAGTCATGCCTTCTGAAGGAGAAATAAAGTTTACACACATTGTCTCTGTTTCATAGATTCCACTTTCTCCCTGCAGGCCAAGCCAGGAGCGTTTAAAGTCTGATTCAGCTCTCCGAAGTTCTTGTGTTTAGTTACCAGCTACTGCATTATTTACTCAAAATATTTACTCTGGGAGTTAGAATGATAAAAAGATGTGAAATTAAAATGATACATAGAATTAAAGGAGGGCATTGGGAAATGATGAACCTTTAAGAAATTTCTTGATTTTTCCTTCTCTCGTTCATCTGAGCTGGCACATTCTGTAAGAGCTGATCTTTCCTAGGGCTTCCAGTATTATGTAACTGATTGGTTCAAAAACTCAAACTTTCTGCAGAAGATGGGAAGGAATCTTCCCCCTTGTGCTATATATAAGTATATATATAAGTGCCCTTTGGTTCATGTAGAATGTGATAATGAAGTCTTACTGTTCTGAGAAAATGTTAATTTTGGGCTTCTTGTGGATGTTGTACTCTGCCCTCTAGTGGGAGAAATGAATATGAACTCTGGGCAGTGTCTCCTAAAGTAGGCAAATCCTGTTTTGAGAAATTGGTGTTGGTGTGAAGCACAATGTCTTTAAAAGATTTCTATTAGTGTAACTCAAAAACTTTCAAATAGGTGTTTTGAGGAATCAATAATTTGTGGGAACATTATACAGTATAACAAGCCAGATGAAGTGATATGTGGCTGCCTATGGGAAAAACCATGCGGAGAAACTGCTGGGAGCAGTTATGTTTCCAAAGCTGTTTGAAAGCACTTTGCAGCTTCAACAGCCATGCACACAGGCAAGATCTATGTTATTCTCTTTTCCTGCCATTCGCCTTGTAACATTTTGTTGTGTTTCTTTCCCCCGTCCCTGCCGGCCTATGAGAGCTTTTCTGATTTCAGTTCTTTTCCTCAGCCCTGAACACTAAGAATATTCATTAATAAGAATACTGAGATAAGAGATGAGAGCTTTATTGTCACTATACTGCAGTACAATGACATTTTGTTGACAGTTCTTGTGCAGCAATTTTAAAACAATAACAGCTGGAAAAACAGGTACTTCCTAAATAAAGTGCCAACTAGAGACAGCAATAACATGCACAATGAAAAAAATAAATATAAAATATAAATATGCAAATGTTAGTGGCAGTGTGTGTTTATAGTGCCTGTATTTGTTGAAAATGAGATAATGTGTGGAAAAATGAACAGTTCTGGGGGGTTAGGAAGGGTGTTCAGGGTCCTGAGAGCCACAGATCTGGAGAAGAAGCTGTTTCTCAGTCTGATAGTCCAGCATCTGATTGCGCTGGGCCACTTTCCAGACAGCAGTGGGATTCATCAGGTTAAAGATCTTCTTTCTACTGTAGTGAACTTAACTCGTGATGCGCCCTGCATGAAAAATGCACTTCTTGAGGAAAAAATACATATCTGACACTGGCGTCATGGGTGCAGGGTACGTTAAGTTGGCTACTACTGTGTTTCAGTCTTAATGCCAGCCAGCACCATAACTAGTAGCTTTGATTTATTAAGTCAATGTTTCCAAACCTGGTCCTTTGGGACCCACAGACAGTCCAAATTTTTGCTCCCTCCCAGCTCCCAGGGCAAAGATGTGGACTGTTTGGCATCGAGCTGGGAGGGAGCAAAAACATGGACCGTCTGTGAGTCCCTTAGGATTGGGTTGGGAAACATTGTGCTGAATGAATGTTTTTTTCTGCTATATGTAAAGAATTGAGCAATATCCATCCTACCTTCTTCCAACCGCATCACCACATACTGTTACTCTGACCTGATCGATAATTGATTCCTTTAATTAACGGACTTTTACAAGTTTTAATTTGCCAATTTTTATTATCCCCGCATATAGCACAAAGTTAATGTGTCATTAAAAAATCCAAATTTCAATTCAGTACGATGATAATTTTCAAAATTACAGAACATTTTTCATGACTCCTGTGTAAATCTAGCCCTTACAATATAAAAGTGATACGCTAGGTTATGCTTCATTAACTTTGTGCATTAATTAGGTATACAGCTATGAAACAAAGCTGAAAGCATTGAAAACATGCGTGTGAATTTGCCCGTTTGTATTCATTTCAGCCGATGAATGGGCGCAATTTTGAGGTTCACGCCCCTCGGTTCTCAGCACCACGGGCCTCAGAAGGAAGCATGACATGACAAATTTGTCATCAGTCTTAAGAAATTTGGGCGAGTTTTTTTTTTTTTTTATCCTACGATCAGCCTTTCATGGACGGCTGAGGAGGGTCCCGATGCCGACGTGGATAAGTCCCCTTGTAATCGCGTTTACGGCGCTTTGCTTGTATAGATGGCAATTTCGAATCATCAAAACAATTTCGAAACAATGTTTCGAAACGGTTCGAGAAGTTTCGAAACACTAGTTGTGCACAAAAACCCGGAAATGCAGCTATAGCAAATACGGCAGAATAAAAACCTATTGCTGCAAGTTTCGAATGTCACGAAGCTCGAACTGTCAAAAATGTGCATAATACAATATCATTTCTTTTTGAATATTTTTTTTTATTCTGTCATTAGTATCCTATATCTGCAATTAGCGTGTGATAACTTTTTGCCAACCGTAATTCAACTAGTACGAATCATAAAAACGTTTAGATTATTAATGTCTCTTCTGTATGATCGCGAGCCCTCTCTTACGCTAATATCAGAAGCAGAGAAGCGGACGTTACCAATATTTTGTACAAGTCTGCACGTCCAATTCAGTGGCCTCTGTAATGGAGCATATTAGCCACTGGCTCATTCCACCATGCTGTGCTAAAAATGCTACTGGGGATTATCGCTGCCAGAAGCCGTCAGACAACTGGTGACTGCCATCACACTTTCTCCAGACGTTACACTCCCCATCCATAGCCATAATACGTCAGGAAGCATCCTCTCTTGTTATAATACAATCCGGTGCCTTGTGTTCTAACTGCACATAATTTATTTGCAGATTATTATTATTCTCATCTTTAAATATTCACGTTTAGTCTCACATTCCGCTCCTCAAGATTTTACATCCATTTCTGTACTATGTACTTTTTAAATCTGCTGCAGTATGTTTACTTTGCTCGCACCATGTGTGCAGTCTTTGTACCTTATCTGTTTGGCATTATCTGCATTATTTGCATGTTTGTATGCACCAGAATTTCCCCCAGGCAATATAGTCAATCAAAACCTAAATTGGGTCTTATATCATTTATAGAGATTATTTGTTCCCATGCTTGTGTATTGTTAAAATATAATTTCTGTATTTAAAATACCATCCGAGTATTAAGTGTGCATAGTAATTAATTAGCTACTGAGGTTATAATACTCATTCTATCTAGGTTTGTGTATGTTGAACAGGTTATAGGAATGGTTTAGTTTTAATTAATGTGTATAGAATAGAACAGTTCAAAAACGCAGTTTCAGACAACAGTCTTTGTCTATGTTAGCAATGTTAATATATGTATATGTAATCTATGTGTCTATGCGTACTCTAGCTTTTTGATTTATGTTTCTAACTGAATCTAAGCAAAACCTTTACATTACACCTACTATAACTATATGTCCCTCACTATACTTATGCCTAAATCACACTAACTGCTAACCTGTTTCACTAATACAATTGGATTTCAAATAATAATAATCGCCAAACTATACTCGCTCAAACCAACAACGTCACAAACAATCAACACGCACCGATTTTTATTTTTATAGGTTTTTATTCTCGCCATGAACAATGACACGTCGGTCACGCGACTGCTGTTTCGAAACATTTCGTAAACTCCGTATCGAAACCAGAAGCTTCGGACGTCTTCGGAACGGATCGATCCTGGGTGCCGAAATTGCCATCTCTACAGCATACCCACATAAAAGGGGACAAAAACATGTTGTGGCTGTAGTCGAGTCATTTTTGTAAAGAACATGACAGCTCTTTTAAAATTAAATACTCTCTTTAACAGTCAGTATCGGTTTAATTGGTACTACCATCAGCACAGACAAGGACACCATCAGTTTGCATGACACTCACGGTTACACGCTATGAAACACAAGGACTCAACGGCAAACATTATACAGTAATGACATTTATAATTAACATAAATACACGAGAGAGGCCACATGGTGGTCAATTAAGGTTATATAAAACAAAAAACAATGAGATTTTATTCAAAAGAACACTTGTGTTTGGGTCTGGACATTTAAAATATTGGCATTACAGAGCTCATACACGTCATGGAGTCTGGAGAACCATCACTGACACTCTGACAACCTCATCAGTCCACACCAAATCTGACTGCAGTGCAGTTCAGACATTTTCAAAGTCCACCATAAAAGCTCACAAAAGTTATCCTAAATCCAACAATAGCCCAGAAGATTAAGTGCGGGAGGAGTACCTGGGATTATTCTCTGTATATTTGCTCCAAGCTCCAGGTTTGCTTCTGTCATGGTTAAACAAACACAAATAAGCATTCATATTATACAAAATTAAAGACTACTGCGAAAATACACCTCAGACTGTTTCATTCACAGGGCACAAGGCAGGGGGCGCCCTCCCAGCCAACACATCCATGTGGGGCCCGCATGGGATGCACTTGGGCTGACATGGGAAACCCAAGTGGGGCCCAGTCAATTTTGTCCGTAGTTTCCATGGTGGCCCCACATGGGCTAATGATGGGCCCTTAATGGGCTCCATATACACTGAAAAAAAGAACATGTTGGATTCACTTAATTCAATAGTGGACAGTGGTTGCACACAGATGTTTTGCTTTGGCAGCAACTTGAACAATTGAGTGAAAGTATTAATCTTTATTAACTTTAATAGTGTTCAATTTACACCATAGAGTAAGTCAATGAGTCTCCACCTCCAAACATCTGCCCCATTTTAATATGCGCACAAGTCATGAGGATCAGAAGAGACAGCCCATATTTACCCACCATCATGAGAAAGACTAAGACCAACATATCCTTTTCTCTTTTTATGCAAGTTTTTTTTTCTTCAGTTCAGCTCTTTATACCCAAAGAACTGGGTTTCCCATGCGGGCCCCACATGGATTTGTTGGCTGGGGTGTGAAGAAGGCCAGTCCATCGCCAGGCACGCACACATCCATAAACTAGGGGCAATTTAGAAACACCAAACAGCCTAACTGCATGTCTTTAGACTGCAGGAGAAAACTAACTGGAAGAGATCCATGCAACCAACGTTTTAGAAAGTAACTCCTAAAAACATGACAGCAAGTGACTTCAGCACTTACTACCACAGAGTACCAGGTACTTTAGGAATTTTCCATATTCCTGCATAAATATGACTTGTAAACAGATCTTCACACAAGTCCAAAAAGTAGTTGAGAGAACACAATTGAAGAAATGAGACTATTTAAAGTGATCCAATGTCACAAATCTGTCAGTGGCAAAAGTATCTGTCATTTGAAGGTGAGATAAGAATCAGGTGTTGTCAATCAGTGTCATGGTTGTCAGTCAAATGTGATGACAATCAGATGTTAATGGCAC
Source organism: Hyperopisus bebe (assembly GCA_026777045.1). NCBI lineage: Eukaryota > Metazoa > Chordata > Actinopteri > Osteoglossiformes > Mormyridae > Hyperopisus > Hyperopisus bebe. Next base: position 34,573,331 of record JAODJW010000040.1, on the reverse strand, counting down.
CCTGTTTGTTTTGGTATTGGCTGTAGTGGTTGGCTTGGTGCGGGGGGCAGCTGACAACAGGTTCATCCTGAGTACATGTGACAGATGTGAGAGGGTCTGGAGAAGCCATGGAGAGCATTATGCTGCTGTAACACTGTTCAGCTTGACTGGTTTGGTGGTGGGTCAGTGATGGTCTGGGGAGGCATATCCATGGAGGGACGCACAGACCTCTACAGGCTAGACAACGGCACCTTGACGGCCATTAGGTATCGGAATGAAATCCTTGGACCCATTGTCAGAACCTACATTGGTGCAGTAGGTCCTAAGTTCTTCCTGGTGCACGACAGTAGCCGGCCTCATGTGGCGAGATTATGCAGGCAGTTCCTGGAGTATGAAGGAATTGATACTATTGACTGGCCCCGCGCTAGCCTGACCTAAATCCAGTAGAACACCTCTGGGACATTATGTTTCGATCCATCTGATAGCACCAGGTTGCACCTCAGACCATCCAGGAGCTCAGTTAAGCCCTGGTCCAGATCTGGGAGGAGATCCCCCAGGTCACCATCCAGTCCATATTTGTATGGATATCCAGCATGATTTTTTTTCAAATTGAGATCTGATGTGTTTTCAAAGTGTTCCTTTAATTTTTTGAGTAGTGTAAAAAAATACAAAAATACCCCTTTGTTCACTGGTGTTGCCTTGTTCCCTTCCCCTATCTGTCCCTTTATCCCACGTCCTTTCCCTTTTAATTCTGTTACACTCCAACCTTCCACTGAAGCTCATGACACCGAAACTGTGACAATGTGTTTATCTTGTTTAATTATGCGAGAATCTCTTCCTGGTCCAGGAGTTTGATTTAAGGGCTGTGTGTCCATCTTTCTCTTTCACTTCTTCCTGGAGCAATCCCAGGTAATGAAGAGCAGACTTAACTCATCCTGGACATAATTTCACAAGGTAACCAGAAACAAAATCAAGCTTCTTATTTTGCATATTTGTTTTACACGGCTGTATACTGGACACACTGCACAAATTGTTTTATTTACATACTACTACACATGACTAACATTGTAGATGTTATATTCCTGCTTCTTCAAATGATCCTGTGGTATTTTTTCATCTGTTATGGCTTTTTGGCACATAACCAGGCTTGTGAGACACATTTATACTGTATATGTGATGAGGGAGCGGTTGGCAGGCATTCTTGTGCAGTGATTTAGCCTTAAAAGATGTGCTGTGCAAAGCAGAATTTTCTAGAGACGTACACTGCATGTTACCATTTATTCAGCACAGAGTATTTTCCTGATATACAACTTGTTACGAAACTTAGACTTTTTGTGCAAAGAGAAAAAAATATATAATTAGGATATGCACAAATAATGTCCAGTTTGTATTTTGAAGTTAAAATAACTGAATAAGGTTAAACGTTGTACAAATGAAAGTACCTTAAAGCATAACAGTAGAAATATCCTTGGAATGTAACTCAGCTGCCACTATGGAAAATACGTCGCTGAAGCACATATAGTTTTAATTTGAAAAAAAAGGAAGTTTCGATGTACACAATAATGTGTTCAACCTAAAAATGTGTTTGAAAGTTTTTTTCCTTTCCTTTTTTAGTTTGGCCTCATCTGTCCGTAAAACATTACTCCAATAGCTTCCAGGCTTGTCCACCTGCTTTTCAGCAAACTGTAGATGAGAAGCAATGTTGTTTTTGGATAGCAGTGGCTCCCTCCTTGCATCCCTGCCATATGCTCCACTATTGGTCAGTGTTCTCCTGATGGTGGACTTGTGAACATTAACATTAACCAATGTGAGAGCGGCTTTTAGTTACTTAGAAGTTACCCTTCATTCTTTTGTGACTTTGCGGAGAATTATACGCCTTGCCCTTGGAGTGATTTTTGTTGGTTGACCACTCCTAGGGAGAGTAATAATAATCATAAACTTCTTCCATTTGTACACAATCTGTCTGACTGTGGATTAGTGCAGAATCCAAACTCTCTAGAGATGGTTTTGTAGCCTTCCCCAGCATGACCAGCATCAACAGTACTTTGTCTGAGGTCCTCTGAAATGTCCTTCGTCTGTGGCATAATACACTGATGCTGCAGAAACGTATTTGAAGATGAAGTCTATGATAGGACCCTGTTTTAACATAAACAGTGTGCCCATTAACATCTGATTGTCATCACATTGATTGACAACCATGTCATTGATTGACAACACCTGACTCTTATCTCACCTTCAAATTACAAATACTTTTGCCACACAGATTTGTGACAATGGATCATTTTAAATCGATGACCAAGTATGATATTTTTGTCTCATTTGTTCAATTGTGTTCTCTTCATTTACTTTTTGAACTTGTGTAAAGATATGATTATGTTTTAAGTCATATTTATGCAGGAATATATAATATTTCTAAAGTACCTGGTACTCTGTGGTAGTGAGTGCTAAATTCAGTCACTGTCATATTTGTGGGAGTTATTCTGGTTACATGGGTCTCCTCCAGATGTTGTTTTCTCCTGCAAATGAAAAGTTCAGATGAAACAGTATGAGAATTTGCTATCACAATTATAGTAACCGAAATTATGTTATCAATGCTATTGCGGTATTATTAAAATGTGCAAAAACAAAATGAACAAAATCACTAATACACAAACTGCAAGCATTTCACCAAGTTCTACACTGCAAACCGCAAATACAATTAGCAGCACTATGCACTTTTTGCTTGTATGAGCATCAAAATAACATATCTATACAAACATATGAAAATCTCCTAAGAGTTCAACTATTCACTGAACTTCAGACAAATACAAATAATGCCATTTCATTTGAGTTATGCTAGAAAGTCCATACAGAAGAAGGAAACTTGTCTGAATTGTTCTGTTTCAAGAATGTATAAATACAAACATACACAGAATTCAATCTTAGCAAATGGGCGTTAAACCAGCTCTGAAGCTGAAGCCAAAAAAATGCCTCTTCCCCTACACCACTGAAAATGTGTAGGTGTTCTGACAAGAGAAAGCATCACTTAAGGCTTCAGTTTACATTACTGACAAACTATTATCAAGTCTCAGTTCTGTTAATATTACAGAATGAATAGATAGTACATAGATTTAAAATCCAGGATATTACAGAATATGGATATACTACAGAAAGAGCAATCAAGTGTTCCAACTTATGAAGACAGTGTTAAGAAGGAAAAGGCAATGCAGTAAATTCATATTTAATCAAAGTCCTACACAGGTAAGGGCATCTTACTCTGAATTGGTGCATGGAATACTCAGCCACAGTAAGGTTACTCTGGGTCACTCTGCCTATTCTTACATGATCTGGAAGTTAAGGTGGTACCGTGTTGCTTAGATGAGGCACTGATGTG
>JAODJW010000040.1:34554819-34567500 GCA_026777045.1 Hyperopisus bebe | reverse complement strand
AACTTATGGGGGGGGGGGGTCTGGAGCCTATGCCAGGCAGCACAGGGCACACCCTAGGTGGGATGCCGGTCTTTTTCATAATTATACACCGCGAGCAATTTGGAGACACCACTTAGCCTAACTGCATGTCTTTGGAGTGTGGGAGGAAACCTACATTACACGGGAGAACATATATATGCATACACACACACACACTGGAGGTGGGATTTAAATGCCCAACACTGGCAGTGTGAGGTGACTGCTATCCAATGACCCACCATCCACTCATGTTATCGTAATCTTTGGTGATGTTGTGAAATTTAAGAACAGTGTTTTGTTGCTCCGAGAATCACTGAGCAGTTTTCTAGATTTACAGCATCCCCCCATTCCAGGATTGATGATTTTTTTCAAGAAGAATGTATAAAGTGTTCTGCACTAACGATCGCACTGATGTCGTGTTCCTCAATGACAGGTGTCTCAAAGTGTTATTAAGCAGCGTCTGAGCTGAGGCAAGTATGGGTCCGGGCATGGACTGTTTCTGGGACACGTCTCTCGCTCTCCAGAGGCATGCTCACATGCCAAAAACAGGTCCTCAAGAGCCTGCCTCTCTCTCTGCGTCTGTATGTGTGTGTGTGTGTGTCTGTGGTACCTGACGCCATTCTGTGGCCAGTTCCATTGTGCATCGTGCTCTCTTCTGTGGGTCAAAGATTTACACCCGTTTAGTGACCCACATGCCCAGGCAATGACCATGTTGTTTTGGGCGGAATGCAAAACCTCCTGAGGAAAAGGGGGCGGAATGCAGGTCTTCATGAATGCCGAGTGCTGCATGCGGTTTTGCTGTTTTTTTCCCCCCTCATTGCTGCCTGTTGTTTATTGGGTGGGTGATTGGTGGAACATTGCCGGTTGCGGCCTGACTTAAGTGATGGTTGTTTTGCTTCTGGTTTCGCTCCCTCCCACCCTGATAAATACATGGAAGCCGATTAAGGGGTGTAGTGTCAGTCTTACAGAAAGACCAAAGTGACAAAAGCGACCAAATGTGTCAGAGTGTTATCCAAGTTGCGCCTATGTAAGCCTAAAAGATCATATTTATTTTTTATTATTTTTGTGTGATTCATTATATGTGTAATATAGATAGTCAAATACAAATATAGATAGGTATGCATAGAATGTATGTGAATGCAGATCAGTGGAATACAGTGGGGTTAGCAGGCAGGCCCTCCACAGCCAGCTGAACCTGAAATTCCTCGCTGTCCGGCCCTCAGGCAGGGATACGAAGCAAACAGCACTTTAATTCTGCTCTGGCCGCTCTTTCCTGTTTGGCAGCTTTCATGCTGCCACTGGAAGCAGAGAAACCCATTCAGGAAAGGTCACTGCTCATACGGCACATGTGACACAGTACATTTTCCCCTTTAGTACATTTTCCCCTTTCATAGTGGCGACAGCGTGATAGTCACATCAGGGCCACTTTCAGTCCTAACGTTCAGCTGTGTCCCTACACTAGGCTGCTGGTCAGAGGAGTGTTAAGTTATTGTCCTGGAAATTAGTTTTTGTCCCTTACAGTGTTATGAAATAGTTTAATGAGATGGTCTGAATAGTCTGGGGCAGGGTTTGAAACATTACACTTTGGGGCTGCGGAGTCACGGTGATGTGCAAATGCATGATTTATAAGTTTGTGCTGTTTGCTTGCGTAGTGCAGGAGATGGACTGTTTCCATCCTGAAGTCCCAAGCTGGAAAGACCTGCTGCTTTGCATGCAGCAATGGCCTTTTCATAGACCAATCACATTTTGGGTTGGGCTCCTGTCAGCCAGTCAGGGCTGAGAGATTGAATATTCATGAATGGCTCCACTACCTTCTGACACTTCTGATGGAAACAGAGTTGTATTATGTTTTTTTTTTAGTGTACATTTTATGAACCTTGCACTTTCTTCACACTTCTTTCACACTGAAATGAGCTGGAATCTCCAATCCATCATCACTGTTAATTTATTGCATTTCAGCTGATTCAAACTCAGATACTGGCTTGAATCTTCCTGAGTGAGCAGGCCTGGCCCTTTCTGACCCTTACAGGTCACTGAGTGATTGAAGCACTGAGATAAACTGAGTGTTAAAGTCCAGGCAGACGGTGCTTCACACTGCACAGACCTTGAGCTCGGACCCCCCCTCCCTCATACTGCCTCCTGCCCAGATTAACTGGGCCCATTGCCAGACCGCCATTAGAATGGGAGACGCTCCAGGAGGTGATGCATCAGAAGGCCATGTCAGCTTCATTTAAGATGCTCCACCAGGCTGGCTGTGGCTCTGCACAGTCAGGGGATGTTACTCTCTAACAGTGATGTTATTTGCTGGATGCACATCACGGCATGTATTGGGGCAATCAGTCGGCCTGGGGGCTGTGTCCCGCAGTGCTAAAGTTGAATGAAAAGACAGTCATGTTGCTCAATGGAGGCAGTGTGTCAGTGATGTAAGCAGCACAATGGAGGCAAGTGCCGGCAGTGACTTGGTATTTTCAATCACGGAGCTCATTCCATCAGTCGGTCGTACCCACGGGCCCTGGAGTCTTCATATGCTGCTTTGATGCTGGTGAGCATCACAGAGGGCTGAGCAGGATCCCCTTCAGGCCTGCGGCTTGGTGGGGGGCACTGTTCGGGGTGTCCTTCACATTCACCCAAACGCCAGCGACTCGGTGCGGGGAGCCTTGGAGTCTGTGAAACTGAGTCCGAGGAGACCGGAAGCACGCGACGCACGTGTAGGAAAGGGAGCGAAACCTTCCTTTGGAGGACATGGAATCCATTCGGTTATGATGGGACTGACACCATGAAGTAGGGTGTTGGTGGGGGGACGGGTTAAGCTAAGCCACACAAAGCAGACCATGAGGGGATGAGGAGATCCCCACAAAGCAGCATATGAGTGATCCTGTGCCGGTGCGTATGACAGACTGATGGAACAAACCCCGCGACTGAAAACCTGAGCCCCCAGGCCCCAGAATACCTGTAAGGTTTGGTAATGTGACATCTATGTGCAAAATGCATGATTCGAATTTATACAGCATGCTCTGTTGATAAGGAACTTATTCATTTTTGTAGCTTCATATCATGTTGTAATTGAACAATTATCATTTTTACTTAAGATTAATTATAAATTGTCTCAATTATAAACAACTTGGGGGTGGGCAGTCTTATCTGCAAAGGGCCAGTATGTATGCAGGTTTTTGGGATAACCTGTAGGTCAGCTGTTCAAACCTAGGTGTGAGGACTCTTCAGCCAATCAGTCCTTTAATTAGTAATTTAATTAGTGAGTATGGCAAAAATCAATGACCCTTTCTGGATAAGATTGCCCAGCCCTGGACTAGAGTTGTCCGTGGGTGGGCAGGGGCTGTTTAACTTCAGACGGACGGCAGCTTCTCTGTCGCTCCTTGGACTCGCTTGGGCTGTTTGTAATGGATTCAGCCTCACGGATCAGACGTGGTGTAAATCAATGCAGCTGCTGACCAGCTTGTTCCGAAAGGGGTGTTTTGCAGCCATAAGGAATGATATTACAGCCTTGCGTCTCACTTTAGGCTGAATGTGGCTTGAGAGAGGCGATGTGCAGCCTGGCCGTGATTAAAGACACGGAGGTGCACGTAGCCCCGGGCTCAATAAGCAGCCCAGCCATGATTAAAAATGAGGAGGTGCACGTAGCCCCGGGCTCAATGAGCAGCCCAGCCATGATTAAATATGAGGAGGTGCAAGTAGCCCCGGGCTCAATGAGCAGCCCAGCCATGATTAAAAATGAGGAGGTGCACGTAGCCCCGGGCTCCATGGGCATCCTGGCTGTGATTAAAGATGAGGGGGCACGTAGCCCTAGACTCGGTGGGCAGCATTGGCTGACAAGTGCCGCTTGGATGAGGTTCCTCTCCCTGGAGCTCCTGGACCAGGGTCAGCTCTCGCCTAATTGCTGCTTTTCTGCTCCCTGCTCTGCTTGCTTTACCTTTGGAAGATATAGCCTGGCTACGAGCAGGAGCGCTTTCATTATCTGCTCCCCCGAGGGTCGAGATCCGGCATGTCCTGGGGAGCATGTTTAATTGTGTGGGAAACAGTCAGTCAGGTGGCAGATATGTAGCTAAAGCAGCCTGGGGAGCAGCAGAAACTCTTGGTACCGCACGTTCTGTCAGATCCCCGCACGTCCTGTCAGATCCCCGCACATCCTGTCAGAACCCCGCACGTCCTGTCAGATCCCCGCACTTCCCCATATCAGAGCTGCTGTCTGTGGACGAGCTGCAGAAATAACTCGGTGTTGATGCTGATGCTTCATAGTGGGTAGCACTTGGGGTTGGGGTGTATTTGTAGGTTAAAGTTCATGGCTAAAAGGACCACAGCCTGTCCACACTTCATGCACGCCCCAGCAGCATGCCCTGGGTGTATTTGCACTCATGTAACAGAGGCCTGGGGGGGTCGGTGTTTTGGTGGTGCTTCAGTAAAGGCCAGCCCTGGTAGCTGGCTCCGGACCCACCTGCAGTTTGTAAGGGTTTGCAGTTTCTCAATAGTGACGCGAAGTCAAAGGCAGCACAAGCAGCGAACTTTAGAGTTTGAACTCACTGCCAAAATGCAGATGCTTGCCTTTGTTTGTCTGGTTGTGGACCTTGGCTTCCTGTACATTAACTTACCCTGGGGGATGGGGTGAGTTTAGGGAGTGGACAGAGAGGCCGGCATTTCTCTGCTTCACAGGTTGCCTGTCAAACCTGTGTGAATGTGAGCCCTGCAATGGACTGTCCCTGTCTGTTACCCTCAGCTACTTCATGCTAATTTTACAACTTTGGTTATATTGCCAGTATAATCATTTTAATTTTTATGTTTCATTTTTGAATTGCGGCCCTGGCTGTGGCTAAGCATGCAAGCTTTTATTGAAGTTTAAATTATTCTTCTGTCTACCAGTCTTCCATACAACTTATGTAGTACAGGGTTACAGTTTGCTTTAATTTATATAAATAAGAAATATTTAATTTGACAGCCCAGTGCACAGTCAAAAAATCACATGATGTGGGTGTTACTCAGAGGTGATGTAATAATTTGTAAGTGTTCATCTTAGTTTAGGTTGTAGTATTTCTTTTAATTGTGGTAACAGGTTTTCTTTTTTGCTTTAGAAGCATCATAAAACGATCATCTAAGATCAGGTTTGGGCTGCATTTTTGTAAATAGCCAGAAATAATTCATGCTGCACGAGTTAACATTGCTGACTCGTTTACTGTATCCATAACTGACTTTTTTGGAATTTATCCTGGATTCACTCCTCTAATGAAGAGCTTTAATTAGAATGCTTATGTGTGGGTGGTTTGTTGTGATTCTCCCTGGGGCTTACGTCAGGAACCCTGGGTGAACTGCAAAGTGTAAAGAGCAGGTCTGAACTTGATTAATGGGCTGTTGTCTTAATGGGAGAGCAGGCGAATGGCTGGTTATGCTGGGAAAAATCAATCCTGCTCTTACTGCTTTCGTTTATTTCAACAGTACTATTGATTGAAAGGAAGTGAACTGTGTCTGCCTCTGTCTGTCTGTGTGTCTCTGTATCTCTGTCTGTCTGTCTGTCTCTGTCACTGTGTCTGTCTGTCTGTCTATTTCTGTGTCTGTCTCTGCCACTGTGTCTCTGTGCCCACTGCTGCATCAATATCATGTCATAGGTGTTGTATTGGTGAAGTTTCTGATCTGAATGTTACAGGTTCAAGTTTCAGTTTGAGTCGTATGTGCCCTGTTACGTATTTGCCTGTATAAAGGCATCCGATTATAAGTTGTGTGTCTGCATTATACAAAGTCTACCAACCACATGAATGAAGATCAAAAATAGAATGTGTATATGATCTGTAGCCTGCATGGCAAGTCAGAACGGATACATTTAAAATTTGGTAATTTCATCTTTTCATTGTGCTTTTTAAGGTGGCATGATCACTGTCCTGTGTCTTGGGCCTTAATACTTACACTACTAAACCTTAATACTACTAATTTGGTTGTTTCTGAAAATATGGTATAATGAGGCTTTTTCTGGCATTGTGTGTCTGGGTAACAGGCATTCACTGAACTAATTATTCTGCCGCCTGTTGTGGGTTTGTGCTCTTTCCTCGTGGGTTTTGTGATCCTGTCCTAAATTGTTTGTGTGGGTCTACATGAGTATTTATATAAAGTGAGTTTTTCTATCCTTGTTAAGGGAAAAACAATAGCTTGCATCACATATAGAGCAGCTGAAATGTGTTTATGGGCAAAAGGTGATGTTTATTATTTAGATTAGATTTTTAACCGTATCCTGTAACTGAGCCTATGATGGGCTGGAGTTTAAATGGTTATGACCTCTGTTGATTATGTCAACTTACAAACTAGTCAGAGCCCAGAATTTTGGTGTTTTGTCTTAGTTACTCGGTCTGTTGTAAGTAAACCTTGCAAAACCAAATGTATTTGGTGATGAAGATTTTACAGATGTTATTGGACAAACTGTATTACACAAATAACCTCAAATTTCATAAGTTTGCATTGCTCAATGCTTTCTATTGAGTCACAGTCACTGAATCTTTGACTGCCCAACTGCCCATTACTCACCCAACGAGTTATTAGTTGTACAGACAGCCTTTGTCCGGAGAGCCAATTACATCGGCCAGTGCAAAGTGAAGTCAGGTCACATGATTCCAATAGTCAGCCTTATTTCTGTTTGGGTCTTTAATGCCCCAAGATGTTTTTTAAAGACTGCAAAAGTTACACTTGAACCTACAAGCTGCATTTTAATCTTTGGACGCCAGTTGCAACACTTATCAGGTTTAAGGCAAAGTAGTTCCTTATTAACTATGGTAACTATTTACTGCCAAGGTTTGTTCTGGATGGTTTAATAGCTCACAGCCCAATCTATCACGTATCATTGCATGTTCATTATACACAGGATGGTCTGTCTGACCCCACATAGGGTTGTTTTATTCTGGCTTGTGTAAATCCATTTATATCAAAGAACAAATAAATATATTAACAGGAACATTCAGTTGGTTAATTAATTCAGAATCATAAGAACAACTTACATTATTGCTGTTGTTTTGATTTTTCTTTGCTGAATCTTCCATAATTTCCCATATCTGTGTAGCAATGCTCTGATGTTAGTCTTCTAGGTCCTCCCTAGATAATTTAATTCAAAGGTCTGCTTGTGGGCCCTTTTGTGCTGATTCAAAGCTGTCCGGTCCACTAGGGAGGCTTGGGTTCTGTGCTGGTTGAGGTTCTGGCTTTATTATCACTGTGGCTGAATTTATATGTCCAATGTGCACGTTTGTGTGGCATCCTGATGGGGGGCAGTAACTGGGAAATGCCCCCCGCTTTTGTGTGGCATCATCATAGGGGGCAGTAACTGGGAAATGCCCCCCGCTTTTGTGTGGCATCATCATAGGGGGGAAGTAACTGGAAAGTGCTCCTTGCTTTTGCAGGTGGACTTGCTGGAGGCATCGAGATCTGCATCACCTTCCCCACAGAGTATGTGAAGACGCAGCTGCAGCTGGATGAGAGGGCCAACCCTCCCCGCTACAAGGGCATCGGTGGGTGAGCTTCATGGCTGCTGACAGGACTCTACATTCTCTTTTTGTTGCCAAGTAACGCAAGAAGTACCAGCTAGACTGTGTCAGGCCAGCAGGTGGCCTAGTGATTAATGAAATTGACAGTTTGGATGTAATAATCAAGAGCCAAAGGCTAGTGCAGGGGTGTCTAACTGCAGTCCTGGGGGCCGGAGCCCTGCACATGTTTGGGTTTCCCCTCATTTAACACACCTGATTCAACTCCTCGTGCTAATTACCACAGAGCTCTTAAGCTGAATCATTTGTGGTGGAACGGGGAAAGAACTAAGCTACACAGGGCTCTGGACCTCCAGGACTGCAGTTTGACACCCCTGGGCTAGTGGTTGACGAGTACCTGGTAAATATGCATTATGTTCCTTTTGAAATATGATCTGAGTCAATACTGTCATCTGACTAAATATGTACTTTGTAGGAGTGATGAAGTTATTCAACATATTATTGATTTTTCAGTGCTCCCCAGAGCTGCTCTGTAAAGGTGGACTGTCCCTCTTTATTCGTGGCCCCAAACTCTAGGAGTAACCTTTGAAACTCAGGTGTTTGTCAGCAGTGTATTTTATTTGCACGCTAGCAAATAGGGCTCATTAGCGCACCCCAGGCAGAGCTTGCTATCTCCTGCAGTCCCTCCCTGCGGCGTTCATCCTCTTTTTATCAGCCAACGGTTCAATTGTCTCAAAACTGGATGTGCTTTGACCCTCTCTGTGAGTCATGTGACCTGATTGGCAAACACCCTGGCACATTAGCTGCTGCTGATTCTCTGTACCGAAGCCACAAAATGCTCCACTGAGGAAGCAGGAAGGGTAGTGATCAGTGGCTGTAAACAAACTCTGCGTCTCTTTGGGACCTTTTCTTGGCTAAGGCTCTTAATGAGACAGCTGCTGCCTGCGCTAATTACGCTGCACATGCTGAACGGTACACACCAGTGTAGGTGTGAATGCATAAATATTAAACACGAAGAAGCCGCAAACTTCTTCTGATGGACTTTTGATGAAGGATCCAAAAAAGAAGGCAATTCAGAGTGAGACTGTAGGGAAAGTTAATATGGTTTCAAAGGTTTGCACATACAGTTAGATATGATGCTTAAGAAGGAGGAGTCTGGGACTCAGGGTGTCCCGCCTATGCAGCTCACCGCTTTCCGTAAGCAGTGCTGCCTGCAAAAGTGCCATGGATTCTAACGCAGTACTGGCTCTCTCCTGCAGGGGACTGTGTGAAGCAAACGGTACAGAGCCATGGTGTTAAGGGGCTGTACAGAGGCCTCAGCTCACTGCTTTATGGTTCCATTCCCAAGGCTGCTGTCAGGTACGTGCCGCTCTTATGCTCTTACTCCTCCTAATACTCCACCGCCTGCAGGTTCTTCTGTGATTCTGTTACTGCATACAGTGTCATAGTGGTTAAGGATGTGAGCTTGTGAACTAAAGGATGCTGCCTGTTCAAGTGCCAGAAGCAGATCATCTATGACACCCTTGAGCAAGACGGTAACCTGGATTGATTCAGTAAAAAGATTTGGCCTTTTTTGAACCGGGGTTCAATTTTGGCCTGTGTTCAAAGCCCCCTGCTGGTGAAACAGATTCATTGTTCCTTGATGGGAGGTGTCTAATCAATAAGGGTGTCTATATTATTCAGGTGGCTAGAAAGTGCTGGTCACCAATGGTGTGGATCAAGCTCCTCTGTAGTCTGGGGGTGGTGTGACATTGCTATGGGTGACCATGTGTGAGGCAGACTTGCAGGCTATTGCTTTGGATAAAAGCTCTTGCTAAGCAGCTATTCTGTGGTGAATTCAGCAGCAATGCAGGGAATCTGCATATCCTGGAATATTCCATGTGTCCAGCAGATAGATCATAGCCTCATTTATGACACAGGACAGTGTGCTGCTTTGGTTGCCGGTTCACATCCTGTGTTCGGCAGAGTGATGTCACCATTGGGCCCTTAACCCCTAATTGCCCCAGTGGCTGTCTGACCCTGTTTTCTCATTTATTGTACGGCGCTTTGGATAAAAGCTTCTGCTGAAATAACTAAATGTGATGTAAAATAAAAAATGGTGTTATCAGTCACACTGTATGGGACCACTGAGTGGAGAGCGGATCAGACTGACTGCAGGTGGGTAACTTGAGATCTAGGATTTTTTATGAAATGCAAGAAGCTGCCCATTGGGCGACCTCTGCCCTCCTGATTGGGCCTGGACCCCGAGTTTGGGGTATTGGCTGCTCTGCCGATGTAGCAGCTTGGCCTGGCAGTAAAGTCTCAGTATGAATTACTGGTCAAACAGATATAACAGTGGGGCCAGCAGACTCATGTGTTTTTGGTTAAAATCGAAATGATCTATCCCTGCTTTCAGAAGTCCTAGAGGTAGACTTGAGGTGTGCACTTTATGATCTCCTCCTTACATTCATCTCTGTCTTTGTTTCTGCATCCAGTGATTTCTCATGGCTGGTTATGAGATGGCGTGTTACCTTTACATGGAGCCGCTGTCTGCTTTTCTTTGATGTTTGGCCAATTAGAGGCACCTTTGTGCTTGGCCTATTGCAGAGAAGCTCTCATTGTCGCTGAAACTCTCCTGGAGTTCCAGAGCAGACAGGTGCACTAAGTGTGACGCATCTCCTCAACCCCCCCTACTGACAGTGATGTCCCTGGGATTAAGGTCATTCCCCTGGAGCAGACTTCTCCTGTAATTTGCATCGTGTAGCATCTATGAAGAGTGGCGTCTGAAGCTGACAGTGTCTAGAGAAATCCCCAAGGTCCCTCTCTGTTTGACCTTACGACAGGGTGGCTCTTGAACACGTATGACAGCTAGATGAAAAACGACATTTTGTCAGTCAAGGCCATTATGCATCTCTGGGGGGAGGTGCCATTTGATGCTGAGATATTAGCCGGCTCATCAGCCAATCAGGAGCCCAGTGTGACATCAGGGTGGAGTTAATCCTGTGAGATGCAGGGCTCTCAAGTGTCACGCATTGAGCGTGACAGTCACTCTTTTCAGTCTTTTGTCATGCACTCCTGCCATACATTGTATTTCTCACACGGAAAAATAATTTGTATATAATATGCCGCAGCGCCCAGTATTTCTCAGACTGCGGCACAGTAACACCTCACTATAAAAGAAGCGCGTCACCGCTGGAGTCTAATGGTGCGTTCACGTCCGACAATCTCCTGTTCAAGCTACCACATCTCGGAACAAACATGGCTGCCTCCATGAACATGCTGCTGTATGTTGTTGCTTTATATTTTAGCAGATTTGGAGTGAGATTATTTTTTCCGTAAGACAAACAAACAAGAAATACAAACTAGTCAAACCACATTAAATGCTTTATAAAATATTTTAGTATATTCATAGCGATATTCTTTTTTCGAGAGGCAAACAAACTACAAACAAACCAAAGACACTAACAAGTCTGGTAAAAATCTGATATTGCATGCTAGGATACTGTTTACGGTCATGATATGGTATTCTCTAAATCGAACACGTGCAATTACATTTATAACTAATTAATACATTTAACAAAATAAACATTTTTAAAGATTTATAAAATAGAATTACTGTTGAGTGTGTAAGCCACCGTGTTGAAATTAAGTCACAGGGGCAACTCAGACATCAGTGTCATAAGAGGCATGTTTCGGACGGGAAGTGACGTTTTTCGTGACGTTAGTGACATTTTCATCCGAATTCCGACGCACCATTAGAGCCTGTCACTTACCAGCCAATCAAAAAAAAAGAAAGGGCCTACACAATAGCCAATCAGAAAATAGTACTATTGTATCTGGGTAAAATGCAACACAACAACCAATGAAACGGCATCCTATAGAATGTCACTCTTGCCTGTCTTCAAAACTTGAGAGCCCTGGAGATGGGAAGAGCATACAGGTCCTCTCCGCAGCACTCAGCTGGTCCACTGTAGTGCCCGATTTGTTTTATGTCTTGTGCGCCTTCAATGCTTCCCTCTTCCTCTTTATATCGGGAGCGCTGTATTGCACAGTGGTCTGGAAACTTCATTAACAAAAACAATCCAGCACTTAAGCATTGGTGGCAGAACACTTCAGATATGCTTATCATAAGGACCTCTTTGTGAAAGAGGACCATTAGGGGCAAGGCAGCAAAGATCCTATGCCCCACCCCCCACAGCTATCACCATGTTCCCCAGATACTCAGCCCCAGACAGCCAATCCCCAAGCCCCACCTCCACGTCCTTCATGTTCTCTCTCAGGATTAATGAATATCTCTCCAAAGCAAAGAGAAGCTCCTCGACAGTCTGTCCAACAGCTCTTTACACAGAAGCCATATAAATGGACAGCCATAACCCCGTGACAGATTCCCATAAAATAAAAGCCTGTTCCAGTTGCCAGTGAGGCTAGAAATTAGGCCGGCTTCCTGATGGCCCCCACATCGGAGGAGGCCTGCCAGCTGATCTGCCCTCCTTGAAGAAAGCCATCGCAAAGTGCTGTGGCTGAGGTGTCCTGGTGCCTCCGTCTCCCTCTTTGGCTGATTGGATGAGCTCCCTTTCCCTCATTAGCTGATTGGACGCCTGCTGGGGCAGCCAAAGAGCGGGGTGACCTTGTAGAGGGCGCTCTAATGGAGGGACATTCATTAGATATTATTAGATTAGATACTGTTACTCATCTAGAATTGGCATCTAGCCCAAGCACGGGAAGAATGAATGTGCTGGCTGCAAAGGAAGTTGGCACTTTTGGTACCCAGGATGGATTTTTTTTTATAATTTTGTTTTCCCTATTTATAGATTTTCCATGAAAGTGTTTTTTCTAAATTGCTTGGTGTGCTGTGCACAGCTGATTTGCAAACTCAGGAGTAAATAAATATTTTATGTATAGTAATGATATATGCAGTATGCAGTGTGCCAACCAACATAGTGTCGATTGGCTTTCCCAGCTGAGCTGACCTGCATTATCGCCCAGCATCTTTGCGTTTGTGTAATTTCAGAACTCGAAATTAATTCGTTCAGAACTCCGGACCATATCCTAAAAAGTTCGAGTTCTGATTGAATTTTCCCCATAAGAAATAATGGAAAACCAATTAATTGGTTCCCGGCCCCAAAAAATTACACTGAAATATGTTTTTTTTAGCATTTAAACACAAAATGAACCGGACAAAACAAGAAAAGCATATACTGTACTAAACACATCTAAGCAC
>JAODJW010000040.1:34536309-34554719 GCA_026777045.1 Hyperopisus bebe | reverse complement strand
ACTGTCTAAATATATGTATTCAGCTAGTGTAAACATGCAGGATGCTATCACAGTGAATGTGAGGCTGAGACTGAAGCGTTGCCCTTTGTTTCTGCTGAGAGACGTGCTGCGTGACTCATTTCCCCACGCGTACGAATTATCTTAGGTCGGCATTCACGGTTTGACTTCTGAGATTCAGATCGAGTTCTAGGTAATTTTTTTCAAACTGGTTGGTTTGACTTTTAAGAAATTCGAGTTCTAATGAGTTCGAGAACTGAGGTACCACTGTAGCTGTACTGTACCAGCAGCTCTGCTGTTAGATCTACATGTGAGCAAGGCCTATTCAGATGAGCTGCTCACTTCAAACCAGCCACGTTCCCAACTGTAACTATGGGATGGTCCAGGGCTGTCAGGGTGGAGACGGCTGCATCACTCTAAACGTCGCTCAGTCCATAACTCGCCACCTCGCAGTGCTGTTAATGGCTGCTTGACCAGGTGACGCCAATTAATCTTATGCTTAGAGACATTTCATATCTGTAAATCCTACCTGCTTTAATAACCAGACGGCCTGGCAGGAAATGGGGAATTTGTACATTAAGGGTCTGAATTATAAAGCTTTTGCAGCTGTTCATCTCTGAGTGATGTTGTTTTGCAGCTGTTCATCTCTGGTTCATTGTATACGGGGTAATGAAATTGGCAGTATGAATGCAATTAAATCACCAATGAGTGATTCTGCACACTTTACAAAGGCATGGCTGCAGGAGAGAGTGCGGGTGCTGGACTGGGCTGCCTGCAGTCCAAGCCTGTCCCCAATGAAGAATGTGTGGAGAATTTAGAAACTGAAAATGCAACAACGTCGATCCCGTACTGTTGAACACCTGGGACATAATAGCACCTGAAACACTTCATCGCTTCTTATCCACAGTGCCAAAGCATCTTCTATGTGTTGTGAGATGGAATGACAACAGTACAAAGTGGTGAAGGCTTTACCATGCCAACTTTTTTTGGGATGGATGTATATTAACAAAGGAAATGAAATTGACCAGACATCTTCAGAATCTTGGATTCATACAGTCTCCAATGAAATAATAGAAAAAGTAAATTTTAGAATCACTGCATTTTTTTTATTTGCATTTCCCAGACCCTCCCAACTTTTTCTGATTTTGGGTTATAAAACAAATAAACTAAGGTTTTATTTTAGGTTCTTTTTTTCAAATTTGCTTCCCAAATTTGTCATTAGCATAAGTCAGTCGTTGGCCTTCCATCTGAAGTAGGCTCATGGGTAATGTAGTTTTGTATCTGCTACATCAAGGTCCTGTTGTGTGAATGCCAGAAGGAGTTGGGAGACTGAGATACTTGCAAACAGAAATCAGAAAGTACTGTCAGGGGAGAAAAAGCTTAAGAGTAAATGTGTTACACGGTGATGGAGAGGAACAGAAGTAATACTGTGAATCCTGATTTATATCCCGTGTCCCCTCATCTCCATAGACCTACAGACCAGAAGTGTCAGTCTGAGTGCCGTGATGGAGGCTTGGTATATTTTATAATCCTGTGCAGTGGAGAGAGACTCCACAAACAGCTGTCAACTGAATAAATGCACGGGGTTTCCAGAGGCAGAGGACAGATGCTGAATGCTAATTGGTTACAAGAAAAAAAAGCAATAACTGTCAGTACTGCAGTGACAGCGTACGCTAAGGCTCTCAAGAAGCAACAATCAGGATGCAGTACCTAAAGACCAGACAGAAACTCCTCTTCGCTTCAGTCACCACCATAATTCAGGCAGAGCTATAAATAGATGTTATCTGCGTTTACTTCCTGTTTCAGACTCTTCAAAGCCACGTGGGATGTGAGGAGAGCTGGGTAGCGGCTGGCAAGGAGTGGGGAGAGTCTCTGGCATCACAGCACAGCTCACGCTTGTTAGCTAGTGGCATTTCTATACCAATTCAATGGGCTAGTGTGCAGCTCAGTAGGCTTGGGGTGTGTTTCTGTTTCCAGAAGAGTGATCATGTCACCTTTGGGCCCTAGAGCTAGGCCTTTGACCCCAGACTGTCGTCACCTAACTGTATAAACAAAAGCATCTGCTGAATATGAACATGTAAATATATTCTAAACTACTCTGGGACACCCTGGGGGGTGTTCCATGAAGCAGGATTTCTCAGTTAGCTGGGTTGACTTAAGCTAAAAGTGATGATTGTCCAATAGGAATGTTCCATACCTAAACTCTGATTGGACAGTCATGACTTCTGGCTTCAGTTAACCAAGCTACCTGAGAAACCTTGCTTGGTGGAACACCCCTCAGCTGCATTAGAGGCAACCAGGGGGGGGGGAACCCATCTCTTTATTCCTGTGATGGTGTGTCGTTCTGTGGGTCGATGCGAATGTTATTTCATTGGGACTTTGTTTAGTGTAATTAAAGGCTATTTTTCCCACAAGACCACTATCTTTATTCCTTTGTCGTTTTATTTGTTACATTCAGTGTTCCTTTACCACCATTTTGGTTTTGTCTTAAAACTTATTTTCATAGCTCTGGCAGTGCATTCTCCTGATCTGTAGGCCATTCCTCTCCAGGATTTTGCTTTTAAAAGTTTAAAGTCACACAAGGAATGTGGTGCAGGACCAAAAGTAACTTCTGTCTGTCATTTTCATTTCATGATTTTCAGCAAAGAAGTAATTATGTGTCAAATGAGGTCATATGGTTAGTATGTGGTCTGGGAGTCTGGGGGTGAGTCGTGGATCAGTCTGAGCCTGCAAGAGTCACAAGTAGCTGGGGACTTCAATCTGTAGCTGAGAGGAAATTGCCTGGTTTGCTGGAAGCTGATTTATTGGTTGAAAATGCAGCTTTGATTTGGCCAAAACAGTCACACATGAGAAGAAATACAGAGATACACCCTGTAGCAGGGCTGTGACTTCGGAGTTATTTTTGGTTTGTGAAGAATAACATTTATTCACTCCAGTGAGAAGCACTGAGATCCTGCCATCAAACCCATTCATCAGGTGCAGATTCATAGCGACACCAGGACTTGTTCTCTGATGTCTTTAAGGAAGAATGAAGTACTGTAGCAACGATGTCATATTAAATAACCAGAGTCTGAAGCAAGGCAGGGTCCATCAAATTCCTGCTCTTCCTGTTTCTAGCTGCAGGTGGCCCTTGTCTTGGGTCATTCCTGATGGAAATGTCCCAATACCCTGTGGGTCACCCACACCTGCTGTTTCTCGCCAGGTTCGGGATGTTCGAGTTTCTCAGCAACCAGATGCGAGACGAGGCGGGGAAGCTGGACAGCACGCGGGGGCTGATCTGCGGGCTGGGGGCCGGTGTGGCTGAGGCCGTGGTGGTGGTCTGTCCCATGGAGACCGTAAAGGTGAGCAAGACCAAACTGGCCTTGGTTAAGCACGCTTATCTCGCGTGTGCAGGGCTCCCAGACACATGCACTCGAGAGCGTCCTGACCTGAACTGCACGATTCCCGATACAGTCTAATCAAATTTTTTTTTTCCACTCAGAAATGAGATTGAGCTTTTCTCTCATGATTCCTGAGCAATATATTTTGTCTTTTTTGTTATTATATTATTATTATTATTGCTATTTTTTTTTTACAAATTATCTTTTTAAAGATGAAACAAATGATATCCAGAGATGCATGATATATCGGTTAACATACTGATATTGTCAACCAATATGTAAACTTTAGAAATATTGTTAGTAGCACCAGAGCTATAGAAACAGCTATGAAATAAAGAGGTGACTGCATTGGACGACCAGCCATTTTCTATAGTGGAGGAAAAGAATGAGTCATTGGCTCATTCACTACTTATAAGAGGTGTAACAGTTCTGGCCTGACTTGTATTATCATAATCTTTTATTTTCCATTCAATAAAAAACAGTGTAATGTCATTCTGATAATCCACGCGGACAAGATGGGTAACATTCAACTATGAATCGAGATTGTGATGTAAAATGATTAATCATATTACATGCTTAGCCTGTTATATCCCTGTTTAAAATCAATAAAAATATTGTTGAGAAAAAAAATGATTAATCATGTAGCCCTCGCTGTGACTGGCCCAAGAGTAAAAAGAAAATCAATACAGATAAAAGGAGTCTTTAGGCCAGGATTTACACCTGAAAATGAGTATCTTCTAATTTGAGGTTTCACTGCCAGTAAACTGCCTCTTGCTGGAATAAACAGGACATTTAGGCCCAGCCGTTTGATTTGTCATGTGCTTTTACAGAAATCTTCCGTACAGAGATAGAAGCATGAAATTTTTCCATGTTAAGTATGTATATGTGTATGTGTGTGTGTATTATCAGATTCAGTATCTATATTCGGCATCGGATATACTCAGATTCTTTTAAAAGCTAATTTGATATTTTAAAATAAGTACATTGCTGAGGAACTGGCTTTCTAACTAGTAGGTGGGTGTTGTATGTTTTATTTTCAATAATAGATTCCACGATTTATTTAATAATATGTGTAACCTTATGGGTTTCAGGTTAAATTTATACATGATCAAACCTCTGCTAATCCTAAGTATAGAGGATTTTTCCATGGGGTGAGAGAAATCGTCAGAACGCAAGGTAAGAAACATTTACTGTGCAGGTACCGCCCTCTGCTGTCTGTTTTGAGTAGTGCATGAAACCCATTACGTGTGGGTCAAAATAACAGATTTGGCTAAATTCATCTCTAGAAGACAGGTGCTAGAAACAAGTCAGACACTTAAATATTAAATGAACATAATGACTAAATACAAACAATATACACATAATAGCCTGCTGTGTAACTTAAAACTATTTCAAACTCTTAATGTCATCTAGTATTTCAGTAAGTCAAACAGGATGGTTTATCAATCATATCTGTGCATCTGATTCGCTGTGGATGCTCTTTTCCAGGCCTCCGGGGAACTTACCAAGGCCTCACTGCAACAGTGTTGAAACAGGGATCCAATCAGGCGATTCGCTTTTTTGTTATGACCTCTCTGAAAAACTGGTACAAAGGTTAGTGTCTCTGTTTAATGCTGTGGACTTATGACAACGTCAGTGGTTGACACAGGTGAAATAATAAGACGTTATGGTCTGAAACCTATACGCTGACTGAATCTGCGAGCACCTCAATGATGATAAAGTGATGATACTTTTCTGGGTTTAATCAATCTGTGTACTTTGTTTGGCATGCTAGTCTGCTTTGTATGCCAAGAACATTACATTATCCGGACTGGCAGTGCTGTCCTGTACTTGATCCTTGGTTTATCTAAATGCTAATTATTTCTTCCAAATGAGCCAAGTGCAGAATATGCGTTACTGATCGAAAGCAGCACTGCATTGTTACGACTGATATTACATGTTCCCTCTAATCACCTGTTTGCCAAGGATTATCCAAAGATGCAATTTGTATAGCAGATCAGACACACTTAAGGTAATCAGCTGAGGCAAAAGGGTATGAAATATATTAAAGCCCATTGGTGGGAAAATGTTTTGGGTTTAATCTCCATAATACCTTCAGAGCATGTACTCATACGTCCCCGGTGAAGCCCAGCTCAATATCAGAACTGCCGGTGTGGTACTTGCTGCAGTAGATTGTTACCCTGCTTTGTTTATGCATGTAACTCCCTGACCTCCTGTTGCCCAGGTGATAACCCCAACAAGGCCATCAACCCAATTGTGACGGGGGCATTCGGTGCTATTGCCGGGGCTGCCAGTGTTTTTGGCAACACCCCCTTGGATGTCATCAAGACCAGGATGCAGGTAAGAGGCCCTACCAGCCTCTTTTGACCCCAAAACACTGTCCAATCACAGTATACAAATGGGGAATCTGAGTGTGTTTCTAAATATTCAAGCGGTTTAATCCAGTCCTGTTCAATGTGCAGACTTTTTGGTTGCCAACAGGAATGGCCGGGGCTTGAATTTTACTTATGTTAGACGTTTCTTAAGCTTGGTTGTGAGCTCAAGAAAAGACCTGACATGGATTCTTCTCTGCACAGGGTCTAGAGGCCCACAAGTATAAAAACACTGTGGATTGTGCTGTGAAGATCATGAGGCATGAAGGCCCAGCTGCGTAAGTGGGGAGCACAACACCTGGGGGGTCTTTGGGGGAGCCTCTCTCTGGGATACAGACAGACAGGCTTCTGCGCAAAGGGATTCTTCTGTACAAGGATAAAGAACTGTAATCAGCTCAGATATAGAGCTACTCTAGGGTGAATCTGGGCTGTAACTAACATATTTCTTAATTACATATACTCTTAACGTGGCTTATTCAATAAAGCTCACCTAAATTGCCTTTTTTTAAATAATTGTAAGTCGTGTGGTTTTATATGTTTGTCTGACAGACTCTGGCAGAGTCTATTAACATTCTTCATTGTATCCATTTAGAAGGTTGAAGGGGCTCATCCATGATGTTCTGTTATATTTTAACAATTTATTGTTGTCAGTTACAGTGTGATTGTGCTCCTGCTCCCAAATGTTGTCTTTTCCTGTCCCCCATAGCTTCTACAAGGGGACGATTCCCCGCCTGGGGCGCGTGTGCCTTGACGTCGCCATTGTGTTTATCATCTACGAGGAGGTGGTGAAGGTGCTGAACAAGGTGTGGAAGACAGAGTGAGGGGGAGCCAGGGGAAGCCACTGACCATGCCCCGGGGGGGCTCTGGGTGGGGCATCTAGCGCTAGCACTGTGGCAAATTAAAAACAACTAATTACTACATATGCCCTTGGCAGAGGTGACAGCCTGCGCCATAGAGACACTCAGCGTGGAAAAAGCTAATGTACCTAATTTTAATGACACTTCTAAAGTGGAACCTTGTGTCAAATAGAACAGTGTTGCAGTTTTGCAGCATTTGTTGCAGTGTTTCCTCCAGTGCCAGCGAAGGCAGAGACGTAGTCTGTGCACTGGTGGTAATCACTAAACTGTGGGTCCAATGATTCATTTAATTTTGTGACCAAAATTCTGTGTAATAGTCTGTTCTAAGGTTAGAATTTTTTTTAATTGTTAGGTTTCTGAAATAATTTCTACCAGGCGTCTCATAACAAAGACAACTGTTAACAGTACTTTCAGTGATCAATGATCACGTTACAGACAAGTTGAAAGGTAGTCCTGTAAAGCTATACTTTACAGTTTAAAACTCACCACTGCACCACATGAGAGGTTTATTAATTGCCAATTAAAAATGCCCTCAAGCCAAACTGCAGGCCGTCATCAACTGATTAGGCCGTCATTTCCTCCTCATCTACCCTGGAATTACAACCAGGACCAGGTTCAAAATGCTAATCCCACTAATGAGCATCAGATGTCTCGCTCATCTTTGCTGTTACTTTTTTTGTATTAATTGCACTGGAATGATTTTAGCCCTTTTTCGGAAACAATTGCAACTTTACATATGAGGTTAAGCTGCAGTTCACCGGCAGCAGGTGGAATTTAGCTACTGCAGTGAATTTCAATGATTGTGAGAATAGAGCCAAAAAGAAAAAGTAAAATATCCCTTAGTTTGGTGCACAGAACTGGCTACATGAGGCATTATAATTATCACAGGCCCGGATATCCTGATGGCTCCCAGTAGTTCCAGTGTAATATCCACTGTTGGCTTAAAGCCAAAGGAAAAAATAAGACTTTGAACACCTATTACCTTAATTTTTTATGTTTTTACTGAAACACCAAAAAACCTAACTTCACATCATGCCTTTTTTGTTTATTTTTATTGGAGCACCTTTAGCTTTACAGATGTGCCTCATATCTGGATTGATAGATATTATTTATTTTTATGAAAATAATGTATATCCTTCAGTCTCATTCTACCTCTGTGCTCCTCCAAATGTCTTAACTTGCCTAACATCAATATTGCACCATTTCTCTGTGTTAATGAGTCCTGTCTATTCCCAGTTTTAATTCCAATTATCATACTTTCAATGGAATGGAACACATTTTATATTTGACCAAATTTTATATATATATAAAGTATATAACGATTAAATAGTTATGTTTCTGAATAACAAAGAGTACTATTACTTAAATCGGTTTATGAAATCATTCATAATTAATGAATATGTCAAATGGATATTTTTCCTTATATTTCTCGACTAATATGTAATAACTCGTTTAAGTGCCCATTTTTGTGTAGAAGAAAAAGTACCACTTTCAGAAAATTTGATGGAGTTTGAAAAACTTGGATGACAATAAAACTACTTTCCTATTGGTGAAATTTCATTTCAGTGATGCTGGGGTGCTGAACCCATACAAGGATAATATATATAGCTTCACATTATTTTGTTCTTTTATTTTAAGGTTCCCACAATGTTGCAGTAATGTCACAGTTACCAGAATGCTGTGTAGCAGCTGAGAGGTAACACTGTCACCTAGGGGATTCCTGGGTGACTGATGTTGCTGTGTGTACCTGCCTATGAGCATTGAGCCACTACGGCTGCTCGTATTACCTGCTGATGATGGATCGATCTGCTCTAATCCCTGTTAGAAAGGCATGTCCCAGCTGGCCATGCATTACAAGTATGGGGTCTGCAGTGAAGCTGTAACAATGTGGGAACAATGAACTGATACTGGTGAGGATTCTCCTGCTGCAAGTTCAAACTGCGAAGCTTGATTTGTTTCTCAGCTCATAATTACCCCTAATCCTCAGCTGTGCTAGCCTCCTATACCCCCTTCCCCCACCCCCACCTGCCCCCAGCCACCATGTTACTGTCCAGTAGGTGGCACAGAGGCATTATGAGGTGTTAGACAGCAACACTATTGGGTCCGTCCTGGACCAGGTTTTTCATGGTGGGGGGTGTGGGGGGAGGGGGTTTAAACCTCAGATCAAAAACAATGTTTTCCCAAGTGCCCATTCTGTAGCATTCTCTTATATAATTCCTAAATTCCCATGATGCTTTGCTAGTGTGGCATGTACGTAAATTGAAGTCAATTTAGTGTCTGACCTGTCAGCTGACCTCTAAGACAAACATTTCCGCAGCTTCAGTGGGTGACCTTCCAAGCACCTAGCAACTGTCGCTTGAGCAGTAGCTGCTGTTATTTACTTGATTGTCGAATGTAGACTTCTGTTGACTGTTCAGTTTTACTGCCTAAGGTGGGTGTGAAAAATGTGGTGTTGTGTCTTTACTTATGTGCCATAAAAGGTATATCATGCAAATAGTTCTATAAATTGTGTGTGAGGAAAAATCAATAATAAGAATGGTAATAATGTCTGGCGTATGGATATAGTGACTGTCCTTGAGCGTTGTAAGCTGTCCACGTTGTGAGTGTTGTAGACTTCCCATGTGACCGTTACCTTGCAATGTGCCAAACAGTGTGCCTATATCCGTTTAGAGTATATTTATGAACATCGGTGTCAAATGTCCTCTTAATAAACTATGAAATCTGAAAAATCTAAAATGCTCTGTTTCCTTGCTTGAGACCCGGATTTGGTGTAATAGTGATTGTACAATCAAAGATGAGGAATAGCCTTCACCTGGGAGTTAGGTATGTCGCCCACATTTTTATAAGGTTAGCTATGATGCTCGTAATAAAACTAGCGGGATACTAAATAACATTCCTTTAGAAATGTTAGGAATAAGCAAAACAGTCCATTCTCAACCCAACAAGCGATGAATGCTGTTTGATGCTCTCACATCACTGCTTTGTTAGTCAGCTGATCACTAGTTTGTTGGGCACACAAACCTGCTTAAGGTTTCAGCTCTTTAGGCTCCCAGGTTTATCCAGTATGCTGCCTGTACCTATGAGAAAATAATATAGTGACTTAGAACTGCAGCTTTTCACTCAAATGTTTGCAGGTAAACTTTTCCTCATGGCCCCTGGGGATACCTCGATTCTTCCTTGAAGTCTGCATTCTTTAAACATGTGCGGAGTGAGAGCTCATCCTCCCCCCCCCCCCCCCCCCCCCCCCCCCCCCCCCCCCCCCCCCCCCCCCCCCCCCCCCCCCATCAACACTCTGGACCCTCATGGATGTTGAAATGCGGCCACGGGCCCCTGAAATGCCTTTGTACTGTTTCTCTGGCAAGTCAGAGGCCAGCTCTCTTGTCATGGACTGTGGCCCTGTTGGTGATTGATGGCTCCCTTTGTCCCTACTGTACAATAGAGCTTTGTTTGCGGCCCAAAGCCTAGCCAATCACAGGGTCCTGTCCCTGTTTGCTTGTATTCTCCCTTCAGTATACATGTTCAGCTGTTTGGTTGCACACTGCAAGTTCTCCTTACATTAATTAGATTTATTTAGCAGACGCTTTAATCCAAAGCAACGTTCACGTGAGAAAACAGGCTCAGCCAGTCTGTAGCAGCTGGGCTTAAGGGTCTTGCTCTGGGGCCCCACAGAGAAATTACTCTGCCTGCCACGGGATTTGAACCAGCAACCTTCCCATCACACACCTTCTGCTGAATTCCTTAATAAGACACGTGTCTCTAAAACACATGACATTAGAAATCTATGTAATCTTAATTTATAATACTCCATGATCAATGGTATTTTGGATGGTTGATTGACTAACCTATGGTGTGAACCCTCTCATTATTCAGGTCATTTAGCATTATCCTTGTGCTCAATAGTATTTCCTCTGCTGTAATCCTTCATAGTGTCAACTATGATAGTATCATCACTAAACACACTGGTGTCATCGTTGACCATCTAGTCTTCATCTCTGTAGCCTTGATTCCCGAAAACCTTTCATTATACAGAGGAGTTGGTAGTGTTGCTTGCAGTTGCTGTATGTTTAGGTGTGCCCCCTGGCAGTGGCTGGGTTAGCTTGCACCACTGTCTTGAGAAAGGAGCAATTTCCTTGCATTCATGCTCACCCACAGGCTTGTTTCCCATGTTTCGGCTGCCATTGAACAGTCAATCCCTTTCAAAGTGTGATGTGA
Source organism: Hyperopisus bebe (assembly GCA_026777045.1). Lineage (NCBI taxonomy): Eukaryota > Metazoa > Chordata > Actinopteri > Osteoglossiformes > Mormyridae > Hyperopisus > Hyperopisus bebe. Next base: position 34,543,901 of record JAODJW010000040.1, on the reverse strand, counting down.
AACTTCAGCCTCCTGATGGAGATTTACACCACCCTAGACCACCGGGTGACCTGGCCAGCCCCTCCCGTGCCACAAAAAGCCGCTGAAGGGGAAGCAATCGTATTGTTCAGAACGAGCTGCTTTCTGAACCTGGTATTCTGTCAACAGTTGACAGGGTAGTGCTTCTTTCTGTGAGGGAACTGGACGCCATTGCATTCACTTTACTCTGGCATTGTAGTGTGTCGCTCCATTAAGTATTTCTGCAGTCTGAGCATCTTATTCAGCAATAAATTTATGTTTTAGCGTTAAAACTTGGTTTCTTTTTGAAATAACATGCCAGTTTAAGGACAACACACACCTTTGTCACAATTTGCTATAACAAATAATTTCTTTTAGCAGTTATGTAAAAGGGCTTGGATTCCATGGGTGATGTCAAATATTACGAATAACTGATAGGACTGTCATCTTTGGAATAGTAATTGCTTGTTGCTGAGTGGCACAGTGGCCCTGTGGGTAACAGTGCTGCCTCACACCTCCAGGGTTGGGGCTATAGCCCTGTGCTGCACACAGTGTGGGGAAGTTCACAGGTTCACCTTGTGCCATGTGGGTTTCCCCCCACAGTCCAAATGCACGCAGTTTGGCCGTTTGGTTGCCCTTGTGATGGACAGCCATCCCATTCAGGGTGTGCAGGTCCCCTGTGACTCAGAAGGTGGATGGATGCAAATTATGTGCATGATGTTTCCTTTATTACAGTATAACATAAACATAATAAAGTTCATACTAATAAATAATTATTAACTAAATAATTTCCTGTGTAATCTCAAATGAAATACATTTAAAGATGAGGTAACAGTGTTTATTTAACTTATGTGCATAATGCAGTATATCTCAGTTAAACCCAGAATAGACTCTAATTTGTTACTGGGCCCATCTGCGGAATTGCGATTCTAAGTAAGCGGAGAGGAGGACTAGATGACACGGCGGTCTGTTTTCCAAGGGGCGGGACGGTCAAGCCCTCCGAGAGAAAAGCGGCAGAAAGAGCCGAGGAGTCCTCGACAAAACCTGCAGTAAATACTTACTCAACATGCTGGCGGCAATTCCGCGCTAGTTTCAGAAAATAGTTTACAATACTGCGCTATAGCCAAAAGACATTATTTAGGATTAACATAATTTTTATATTAACATAATTTGTAAATTGTTTAATTAGTCACTCATTAAATATTTTTGACTCTTTCAAGATTTCAAGGAGTAACTCTTCTAATGGATTTTAATTTGCATTTCTCGACTTAAACATCCGTTGGGAAGGCGTGAAACCGAAGCGCACCGTCCTGTACAGCATGGGGGCGTCCGGCGGCTGTCTCTGCGGGGTGCTGCTCATCCTTGCCGTTTCGGGGGGCTTTTTTATCCCAGCCGAAGCGGGATGTGCAAACAGATCGAGCCCCAGTTGCTGCACAGGACGAAATAACGAGTGCAGCGACTTTTCCAGGCAAAAAAGTGTCTGCTACTGTGATACTTACTGCCAGAAAACCGGGGACTGCTGCGAGGACTACAAACGCGTGTGTCACATATCGGGTGAGGGCTTCTCATATGATTTTTCATCTGATGTCTGTTGTAAATAAATATTTGTAATCATGTAGCTTAATGGGAAAGCAGAATGAAATCAGTAATATTTTACCCGTTACTTTTCAAAAAAAATTACTTTATATAATACGTAAGTTACGATGGGCGCAGGTGTTCAGAATTTGTCGACTTTGAAAAAATAATTACGGATTACCTCTTATCAAAGCCACGCCCGTAACTCTTATAAGTACCTCGCGCTCATTTAGGTCTACTGTACGTTTCAGCCATATAGATAACTTTTAAAAATTACATACCTTATGCATGTTTTAGTCCCTTTTACACACAGAAAGTCGCTACTGAAGAAGATAACATATAGGCACAGTATACAGATCTTTGTGCATGAAATAATTTGTGTAAATGGATTTTAACATTGCAAAAATGTTAGTTATGCTTGAAGATGTTCAAACGGCCGGATTATGTCTGAGTTTATTAAGAGTCACGAAGGAGTCACGAAGGAGTGCTTATAGTTTTGAGTAGGTTACTTAGTCTGCGTTTGCGCCGTCAGCTGGAATAAAATTAAATGTCTAAGAACTTAGAATAGTAGATCACTATAAATATCTGTAAATCGTTTAGTAGAGAATAAAACTGTGGTGATTTTCATTTTACTGTGCCACTTTGATTAAAGCTCAACTTCTGTGGTCAAAGAAATTCTCGGACGTGGACCAATGCTGGCGTCGCTTTCTAGGAACCATTTAGATCCTGAAGACTACAACACAGAAATAAAATACCTCTTCTAAGCAGCCTTGCAGTTTGTCAATTTACTCAGTTTATTTCAGTTTATTTTTACCATGTTGTTCTCTACAATTACATGTTGCTGTCGAACTTATTTTGGTAAATGTGAACTTTCAAGGGATTTTTTTCCTTCGCGTGACTGTATGTCTTTTTTGAACCGATGTTGCGATTTTAAGGTTCTCGTCTTATTTCGTTACTCATGAACAGGGTTCAGAAGGTGAATGACACGAAGTAAGCGGAGGTGTGTCTCGTGAGGGAAGTGCAGCACGGTAATAGCTGTTTCTCTGCATCAGTCAGTTCCTCTACAGGACATGCTTTCAGCATGAGAGTATTGTCATCTCCAATTAACGTTACAGACCCCAAATCTGTCTTTAATTCCGTCTGATATTGTTCATGAATTGCAAGCAGATTTTTCAGATCAAATTGTATTGTAGCGTGAAATATGCTTGTCTTCCAAATGTATGAAACAGTTCTCCAGGTGTGGCTAATATTACTCAAGAAGGTTTTTCAGACCAGGCAGGCTATAAAAAATGCGAATGATCATAGAGGTGAGTTTACATACCAGAATGGTAGAAAGCTTTGTAAAACAACTTTAATTTCACTCTTGGTGTTTATTGTGAAGGTAATTGTCACATATTTCCTTAAAACTGCAAGCTACATTTAGGCCTATTACAAGGTTTCTGGTTAGGGTGGGTCTGTTTATTTTCATAGTCAGAAAACAAGGGCTGAAATGTCAAATAACTCTGCATGTCTTTTAACCGTTTGTGCTCGTCTGTACCGTAACTCTGTGACACTAGTTTGCTTCACCTTGGCTGGTCACTGCAGATGGAAATTCAGGTGTTTCTCATCACTTTCCTGCTAGTAGTTATGGTTGGGATCTGGTCATACTGTTTTTAGGGAGAATTCAGCATAAAAGAACTACAGTCACAAAAATGTATTTTTATATAGTATTTTTGCTGTAATTATATTTATACCTGTTGAAAACAGGCTTTATGCCCATAGTGCAAAAGACTCAAAAAACTAAAAATGCCAGAAGTCTTGTATTTTGTTTGGTTACTTATGGTTAAGGTTACGGCTGGGTAGGGGTTACGGTCGCCATGTTGGGATTAGAGTTTTCCCCAAAGAAATGAATGGAGAGTCCCCACAAAGATATAATTGCAAACCTGTGCGTGTGTGTGTGTGTGAGTATAAAATATGATGTCATGGCAGACATATGAATTTTCATTGTGAAACATTATTGTATAGTTTGACCCTGAAGCAGTCACATAACTTTTTCTTTAATGGAAGGTTGGATCAATTACGAGTGAGATTATTGAGAGATGTATTCTTTCTTATATCTTAATTTATGAACTGAAGATTACAAATTAATTTTTGCTTAAGGTTATGTCCTAAATTAAAGAAATAGCACATGAATTCACAGTGCATGCTTGATATTTAAATGGTGGAACCAGAATGGTTCCCAATTTTTATAGTTGTGTAGGTTTGTCGCGCTTGGAGGGTTCATAGAAAATTGTAACTGTTATCAGTGCGTATTGGTGGAAGGCCATGTGGCACTACAGCCATGCTACACTGCCAGTGCCCCCTGTCCAACACAAAGCCAAATTGGTTTGCTAACGGTGCCCTTGGTGGCTGCCTGTGTCTCCTAATAGGTTGACCAGCACAGGTCATAGTGTTAATTGTCTATTTAAGGGTTCATACAGTGACTTCCCTTAAGGTCAGCATTTTATGTTTTGAAACTGGCTTGAATGCAATGCCATATAAGGCAATAAAAACAAATTAAAGGCTTCTCATTTGGATTGGCACAAAAGACACCAAAGGGTAAAATGTGCACAACAGCTGATAAAACCACATTCACTTGTTCCCTTGCATTCACTGTTTAGAGCAAGCCACCGTTCACATGATCCCACTTGGTTTCGTGTTTAACAACCGCTTAGAGGTGTTAATGGAACAGTAGAACAGAAGCAGGGCTGGACTGGCAATCTAGAATATTGGGCATTTTCCCAGTGGACTGATGGGTCTGTGCCCCCCCCCACTCCCACTCAGCTGAATTTATCGCGGGGAACCTCACAGATCTGGGCCAGTCTTTAATCCCTGTCCAGCCCCGAGCAGAAGGCAATATCAAGGAATACAGAAAAGATAAGGCACATTTCAAGAGCAGACAAAGTTCTGCATTTCACTGGAATACCATAGTCCACAAGACTGGTTTTGTTTATTTTCCCAGTAGCCCTATGCTGGATAAGTGGTTTTCAGATGAATGATATTTAGGTACCTAATAGTACAGACAGGTTAGCCTGTAAACTGGAACAGTTTGTAATTGTTTTCTTTAGGGACGCGGAAAGAAACTAAACAATTTACATTTTTGTGGTATATTAGAGCAATTTGCTATGCCTCTCTAACACATACGGAAGGGCTTGTGTTGAAAATATCAGTGTTTGATTAATTCAGTTACTGTATTTACTGCATGGCATGCAACCCATTTTATACCAGAGGTTAAGTTTTATTTGAAATGTTATTTTTGAGCCAGATCTTTTAACTTTGGCCAGAAAATACCACCATGCCTCTAAGAAGGCAGTGACCTGGAAAGAAGTCCTGGGCACAGGAAAGAGTAAAACAGGCCTCCTGCACACAGCTTGTGATGGGCAACCCATTCACATTGTCACCACATCACTACAGCCAGACATGATCATTACCTCTGAGGCTTCAAAACAACTGACCATTCTGGAGCTGTCAGTGTCCTGGGAAGAGCATATCAAGGAAGCCAATGAGAGAAAACGTGCCAAGTACCAGGAGCTAGTGGAGGAATGGAGGGATCATGGCTGGTGGACACACTGTGAGCCCATAGAGGTTGGCTGTAGAGGATTTGCAGGACGATCACTCTGCAGACTCCTCACATGGCTGGGCATTACAGGAGTGGCCAAGAAGAGGGCCACTGAAGCCGCAAGTGAAGCCGCAGAGATAACCACCAGGCGGTTTTGATTGAAGAGGGCTGATCTGTGGATGGCTGCTGGGACGCAAGTTCGGGCCTGATCAACCCCGGCTGGGTTGTATGATGTTGCAAGACCTGTAACACCCAATGACCTCAGGATACATCACTGAGGATGCGTCCCAGTGCATCTAGGAGATGTTTCTTGTGTTGGGGTTGGTCATAATAATGTTGACAGACAGGAGTAGAAACTAACATTTCCTTGTTTTCCCAAATTATGATTTACTTGGTGTAGTAGTTCTCCTTATTTTAATGTCACAGTCTAGTAGAGTTTTTATATGACACAGGCCGAACAGCTGGTGTAGTGGTTTGGCGGCCTGCTCATCAAGCTCCAGTGTTCACAGACTATTTCAATGAGTGCCACTGTGGGCAGCGTTTGGCCACTGCATAATGTGAAACCACAGAGACCACCCAAGCAGAGCTGTATGGCTCACTGACATGTAAAGGTTTGATACCTAATTGTACAATCTGATCATTATAAGCTTAGTGACTCTCCAGTAATGACGTAATACATGATGTGAGGAACCAATTTATTAATTCTATCCTCTATTTAAAATGTATTTAAAGTTTTCCTGAATTATTTGGATATTAGTGCCTAAAGAGGAATGTAATGTTCAGCTGATTGTCTGGTTATTCAATAATGTAAACCATTGTGCCATTGATTGTATGATTGCATTAATTGTATGATTGCTCTGATTGCTCCTTTCATTCTTGTATATACTCTTATTCAGCTTTTTGTAAATGGCACCTGGCAGCCAAAACCAACAGCCTGAATTGTGAGGTGCTGCTTTTGTTCTTGTCTGTCCTGTAGGTTAATTACCCTAATTAAGCTGACTAGGGTGGCTTTTAAAGGTGTCTTTGGATAATCAAGCAATAATATAGCAGTCACAGTTCCAGGTTTGGACAGTTTCTGCTTGCCTGGGCCTCAGTGTAGCAGACAGGGTGCTTCTGTAGACCTGCTCTGTCTGCAGTGATGCCACATCCACAGAAGGACTTATAGAACTGTCCAGTTATTCTGTCTGCTTTGGGCATCTTTAAATTACAGTCATTATCTCCTCCCTAAAATTATTTGTCATTACATGCAAAAGAGACATAGGAAACAATCAGTCTTAAAGCTCTTGTGCCAGTCAGATCACTGCATCAACAGCAGCTACATGCATAGATATCATTTCATACAGAAAGGGATCAAAGTGCACTTACTCCATGGCTTATCCTGAATTATTTCATTCCCAGATCTTTGTGTATTTTTTTAAAAGACAGTTTTAACAATAACATTTAAATCAAGTGTATTAAATATACTCGAGATATTGCTGTATTTTGTAGGGGAAATCATTGATATTATTAGTAGATAGGCACCAAATGAGCTGATGTGATGGCCATCAGATCACGCCCCCTTGGAGTCGGGTTACCCTGCTGTATGATGTCATTTGTAGGCTTTCTGTGTGACCCTCTAAGAGAGAAGTAGAACAGCACATCCAGGTGATTAACACTGACTTTGACCTCTTAACTCACACAGATCAGCCAGGCTGACTAACCACAGTTACGCAAAATGTTATCTGGCTGTATTCATTCACAGGGTCACAGGTGGGACTGTGGTTTGTTTGTTGTACCCTAGGGTGCACTTTTTTGCCATTGTGTTGTTGGGGTTAGTGGTGTAACAAGGATACTTTGGACTAACTTTGGGTTGGCAATTGAGATCCGACACATTCAGGAGCCGCAGACTGTTTTTTTGATTTTGCGTCTAAACTCAGCTTCCTGTTTAAGGAGTGTGTCTGTATCAGCCTGTTCTGTTCTCCTTTAGGGAAGGTGTTTCACACTGTGCAGCACTGGGAGAATAATTTCTTTTAGAATGGTAAATAGAACTATGTGGTATAGGAACTACAGAGGGATACATATTTTATAACAGGGCAGGACGGGAAATGGCTCAACATCACAGAACTGAAACGCAAAAATAAATAATCTATTTTAACAGATGATAAAACAAAAAAGAAGCAGGGAAATGGGCTTGCACTTGTCTCAGGCTGAAATTAGATTGGTAGGGAGACAGGTGCAAGTAATCAGGGCAAGAATCGTGGTCAGCTGACCTCCCCTCCCGTGACATTCCTGTCCCCCAGTATGCAGCTCTGCTTTCACTGTTATTCTGCAGTCCAGTCCAAACCATTTATACTACAGTTTTGGTCAAAATACTATAATCTATAATAATATGTCTTAAATTTAGCCAACTGAGCGGCCAGCGTGATTCCCCCTCCCCCCGACTGGCGAATGTTACCGACAGCAC
>JAODJW010000040.1:34466637-34492656 GCA_026777045.1 Hyperopisus bebe | reverse complement strand
ATCATGATCGCTTCCAGGTGATGTTCCGCTATTTTGAGGACAAAGCCATCCAGAAGGACAAGTCAGGTAGGGCCCAGTGCAGCCTGGAGCAGCATGCAAACTGAATGTTAAGCCTTTAGAAGAGCTCCTCACAAACAGGGCTCTTTGTCTTTAAGTTTGCCTTATAAATGAATCATGATTATAAATGCTTGGTAAAATGGCTGAAATTGTAAGAGATTATAATGGATTAATAGATACTAAATATGTAAAATGCTTGAAACATAAAGAGCCGTATGTTGAAATGCTGTAAACTTAGTGTCTGTACCTACAGCTGTTTTGTATGACTTTTTGGTCCCCAGGAATGATGCAGTGTGTCATAGCTGTGGGGGACAAGGTCTTTGAAGTCTTTCTTCAAATGATGGCAGACAAGGTAGACTCAGATTGCCCAGACATTGACCGTATGAGAAAGTAATTGACCTTCCTCTCTTCGTGACCGTCTCTTTGTCCTTCACTTCTGTCCTGTAGCAAAAGACCAAAGAGCATGAGGAGGAGCTAGAGCGCCATGCCCAGTTCCTGCTGGTTAACTTCAACCACACCCACAAGAGAATCCGTAGGGTGGCTGACAAGTACCTGTCTGGCCTGGCCGAGACGTAAGCGTGCTCCTTTTGTGTGTGAACCCGCGCGCTGGTGACTGGACTCATTCCTCTAATCTTGTGTTCAATGTGAGCCGAGCTGTGGAGCTGTGAGTATTGGTGCTGTTGTGTTTGTATGTGAGTAAGGGTTCCTGTCTTCCCAGATTCCCTCATCTGCTGTGGAGTGGCCGAGTATTGAGGACCATGCTGGACATTCTGCAGACCCTGTCGCTGTCCCTCAGTGCTGTACGTGCTGCGTGACGCCCCACAGAGGGGTCATGTTCTAACTCCCTGAAATCATCCTAATGTTTTATTGTCATCCATCCATTTATTATAAGTATTACTCTTAACAATGCATATATAGTGGTACCTTGGAACCAGAAGGCTGGTTGGGCTGTGATTTGGTCGAGCTCCAAGAATTTCCTCTTAAGAAATAATGTGAATGAATTTATTCCATGCCAGACCCCAAAATGATTGCCTGTTTACTCTTATCTACCTACCTAACTAATGATAAAATAACAACAATTATTTAACTAATGCACACATGAAAAATCACACATACAAAAGCAATAAACATGAAATAACTGACAATCTCACACTCCGAAGCGTGAGCCGACATGCATGCACCACCTTCAACCCTTGGTATAATTTCCTTTTTAAGTTCTACAGTTACTCTCACTTCTTTCCTCTTTGGTTTGCTGTATCACTGCTCACAGCATTTGCACGTCAGACCATGAGACTGAGAGCGATTCATAGGCATCAGCATCCCAGTAGGTCCACTGGTCTTTGTGTCCACCCATCAGAGACGTGTCTCCATTTGTATAAGTTTTAGCAAGTCTGTTGTTTTGTTGTGTTCCGAGTTTTCAGTCAAGTTGTGGTTAGTTTTTTCTTGACCGACCCGTTCCAGTTCTGAATTGGTAGAGTTGAATGCGTCTCGACTCATACAAGTTTTAGCAAGAACGGTCAAGTTCCAATATTTCAGTTGCGGTACAAATCGGAAAAAAATCGACAGACTATTTCAATGTCCGAGTTGGTTGAGACATTTGAGTTTCAAAGTTTTGCTGCATTTTAATCCATCCATCCATTTTCTCTAACTGCTTGTCCACATATATTGCAATATAGGATTAAAATTCTTTCCATGTGATCTTACTTTTCTGTTAAACTGGTTGCTAAAAACACTTAAATAATGTGTTATTAACCCTAGGCTTTATTTTAAGTTCTACATACTTTAAATAAATGTGACATAGGCAGTTTATACTTTTAATTGTAATTATACCGATAATTGTTACTTATCTATAAAATAGCCAATTACCCTTGCTCTTACCTTTTATATATTGCTTATCAGACTATGCTGAACAATTAATGTACATCCAGATCTTTGCATAGGCATTAGTTGGTTTTATCAGGTTACGTAGTTAATTAGCTACTTAACTGACTTGCACTTGATCTTAATTGTACTTTAGCTCTAAAGAAGTCCTCCACTGTATATGGCAGTCATAAGCAGGAGTCCCTAATACCTGCTGCTGACTGCTTTTTTCCCTCTCCATGACCAGGATATCCACAAGGACCAGCCTTACTACGACATCCCAGACACCCCCTACCGGATCACGGTGCCAGACACGTATGAAGCGAGGGAGGTAATGCCTGCTGCGGGCCGGTTCCGATTCTGCCCACTTGCTGTCTGCTTCTTCCTGAGACTGGTGCCCAACAGCTGGGTTCTATCTGGGATTTGAACTGGCTACATGTTTCATGTTTTTTTTCCACTACCTCCTGCCATAGTTGTTTGGATTCCTTTTGACCGTGCATTTTGGTTTTTATTCATCCGGTTGAGTTGCTTCCTATCAGACCCTTTCGGGAGCAGTACTGCAGCCTGCATAAGCATTTGAGGACCTATAGCTGCACCCAGATCTCTGACGGTGTCTGTGGCGCCCCTTGTAGAGCATCGTGAAGGACTTTGCTGCCCGCTGCGGTGAGATCCTGAAAGAGGCCATGAAGTGGGCCTCCTCTGTCACCAAGTCCCACCTCCAGGTAGGTCCACACTCCACTCAGATCTTAAGGCAACAGGCATGTTCTGTTCAACCTTATTTCAACAAGACTGCCAGTTTCCGTTCGTTTTTCTTAGAAAAATGTTTCAGTAGTAATTACATTTTGCACACAAGTGCATTCATAGTTAATCCCATTATTTCTGTTTCAGTGGTGAAGGACTATAGGCCCATAGGACTGTGTGTGTGTCTCCTGAAGGAGTAATCAGGGCTTACCCTAAAATAAACTTAATGTCTTGTTTTTAAATTTCTTGTGAAATTTAAATTGCTCCAGGTTACATTTTAAAAAAGCAGCATGTTTTATTTTGATCCCAAAGAAAGATAAAAAAATTTTAAGTAATTATTTTTCATGGTTTTTGAGACATGGCTGTTGGGGTATGCCCTCACCCGATGAGCAGAGACTCTAATTTCCATGGCGGTGATTGTGATTTCTGCTGTTGATTGTGGGATTTTGATCATTTGAAGAATGTTTTTTCAAGCCTAATTTGATGGGTAGTTTTAGTGGATTTTTGCAGGCTTCTGTGAGAAAGATGAGGGTGAAATTGACCAATATTTTAGCTGAAGAATGCACCATTATAGTCATTTGCATTTTAGTGGATAACTGCAGCGTGGGTTTTGAATGAAATAACAGCATGGTGTATCTGACATTTCAAATTACATTTTTTTTATGACAATAACAGATATTTCATGGACAGAAAAATATGGTGAATCTGAAGCTTTTTTGAGTGTTTTTTTTCTCTCCACTTTGCTTCAGTCAGTGTACTCACCTCCTGTACTTTACATTCCTCATTCTTGATGTTTTGTGTGGTGGTAAGCACTTATAAGATGCCCGTATGGATGGTTGGGAGTGTTATTCTTCCTTTTAAATGTCATAACAAGCTACCGCATCTTGTAGGAGTACCTGAACAAACACCAGAACTGGGTCTCGGGCCTGTCCCAGCACACAGGCCTGGCCATGGCCACTGAGAGCATCCTGCACTTCGCTGGCTATAACCGGCAGAGCACCACGCTAGGGGTGAGTGCCGATCGGGCTGAGGGGCATGGGGAGCGAGGGGTGATGGCCTGCTCTGCTATGTCACATTGGGAATGCAGTGTCGTTGCATGTCCTCCTGCTTATAGTTACATACACAACATGTAATACTGCTTTCAGCAACACTGTCACCCTGCTGTGTCAGATTGGTGACAGCGCATATGAGAACACTGTCACCCTACTACATCACACTGGTGACGGCGTGTGCGGGAACATTGTCACCCTACTCTCACACTGGTGATAGCGTGGTGCATGCAGGAACACCGTCACCCTGCCGTGTCACATTGGTGACTGTGTGTACAGGAACACTGCCCACCCTGCTGTGTCACAGTGATGACAGTACATCGCTGAACACTGTCACCCTGCTCTGTGACATTGGTGATGGTATATAATTGTGCATTGTCACCCTGCTGTGTCAAATTGGTGACCGTGTGTACAGGAACACAGTCACGCTGCTGTGTCGGATTGGTGTGGCGCGTTCAGGAGCACTGTCACCCTGCTATGTCATACTGGGAGTGTAGTGTCATTCCATGTCTCCCTTTGTACAGTTGAAGAGGATGGTTATGATTTAGAGTTCAGCTGTAGATTAAAATGGGCATGAACTGCTCCGGCTGGCACTTCGAATGGGGCCCAGAGCAACCGCAGCGCCGAAGCACTCAGCTTGCTGTGGAGCTGCTGTGCTCAGGGTGAATTCTATGATGCTGATTGAAAGGGGATGCAGGAGTCTCATTTGGTCTGTTGTACTGAGTGAAAGATGCAGGGCATTTTAGAAGATGGTCTCTGGAAGGCTGAGGGCTTTCACAGCAGCGCCGCTGTGGTAGGAGGCTGAATATCTGATTTCACTGGGCTGACGTCTCAGTGGATCAGTTATGTATAACATAAACGTTCATTGAAAATCTCAGCATGGGTGGGTATGGCTGTGTGGGTTAGGCCTCGGTGCCTTTGATCAGAAGGTCACCAGTTCTGTTCAAGCCCCCTGGACACTGTCTCGTAACCCCTCAGCGCTGGGGGTGTATGCAGGCTGACCCTGCGCTGTGACTCCAAAACATGCTCTCTCACCTGCATTGATGTCGGTGTGTCTCATGAAGAGCAAGGTGGCATATGTGAAGTCCACCCACAGGGACACCCCCCCCAAAAAAAAGAAAAGAAAATACTCTGGAGTATCTCAAAACCAAGTAGTAAATCCCAGTCCAGCCCTGCCTGGGGTTAAATAAAATACTATCGCAGTGCAGTCTATGCCAGGGGTCTCTAACTCCAGTCCTGGGGGGCCGGAGCCCTACACAGTTTTTGATTCACCCTCATTTAACACACCTGATTCAACTCCTTGTGCTAATTACCACGCAGCTCTTGAGCTGAATCATTTGTGGTGGAACAGGGAAAGAACTAAGCTACACAGGGCTCCGGCCCTCCAGGACTGCAGTTTGAGACCTCTGGTCTATGCAGTTTTTGAAACTGGATTTGTAGTTTGCACATTGAGTGGTACAATAATATTTACCATTGATCATGTTCAAATGAATGCAGTGACCTTTTAATGCAAGTGAAAACCTCAGTAATTTTATTGTAAACAGTGGTCTGTAGATGCTTCTGTACATCACAGTACTTTATAATGCTAAAATCCTGCAGTCCCATGCGGAGAAACATTACCAGTTGGACAGTCACATCTTTTCATTTAAATTCCTGATTCTCCTCACTTGGATTGCCTTTCATATCAGAATTACAATCCGTATCTCTTCGCCATGTGCCACTGTTATCACACTGGTACCGTATAATCAGTTTTATATATTGATAATATTTGAGGTAGATATTCCATAGATGTTTTTGGTACTTCTTGGTGAGCAAATGGTCACTAAATATTCCTTTTCAAATATTGCTTTATTCTAAACATTCTGTTTTGTGTGATTGGAGATTTGATCATTTCTTTTGTATAAGGTAAAAGAGTAGAGTTGGTTGTTGAGAAAGCAAGATATTTTTAAAAAATTAAAGATCCTTTCTTCAGCCCATTTGCCTCTAAGTCACTGTAAAGTGACCCGTTATCTGTCGTCTCCTGGATGATGATTCACAGTTGGGTAAGTACTGAAAACTCACAGGGCTGTCAGAATGATTTTCTGGAGTGTGTTGATGGTTTCCTTTTGATGGTAGATGGCTGAAGCTATTGGACAGCAGATTAAGGTAAGCGAATAGAATTAGATTATGAATAGATACAGAAAATGCTCTTCCAGATCCCTTTAGGTGAAATTGTATCCTTACTAATAGTGTTTACAGTGTTGGCAATGATGCCAGTTATCCCAGACTAACAAGGAAACAAAATCAGTTTTGAATCATTACTGAAATAACAATAGTGAAATTTGTGCAACTTTTGGGTTGTGCATAGCCTGCGAAAAGACTGCATGGCTATAGTAAAGAATATTAAATGTAAGATTTGAGGTTCTGTGTTAACAGAATCATTAGTTGTGAGTTAAATCATAATAGATTCTTCCAGAAAATGGTTCTGTGGTTTGTCTGAGGAAGGACTTTTTTTTACACTCTGACTTTGGACCTGGGGGGTAAGCGTGGAGCAGGCCTGGGTAATAGGGACCAAGAGTTGTATCTCATATATCTCGGTACTTTCTATGAGGGGGCTACATGTTCAGTTGTAAGTCAGTTATTAAAGCAGAGTACGGTCACAATGAAATGGAAATAAGGGTTTACTTCCTTTTTTGAAAATATACATCTTCAGCTATTCAGTATAGACAGAAGTCTATACTAGAAGTCTCAAAGACAAAAATAAATTATGCCTATATCAGTGTTGCAGTGTTTGGTGAAATAAAGCAGTTACGACATAAAAACGTTTCACTGCACTATGTCCACCAACAGACTCTCTTTTTCCCTCAGTTTAAGAAATTGTTCTCAAAACATAAGGTGAATGTTTAGGAACAAAAAAACTATCTAAATCTAAAATCTATTTGGCAAATGGCTCTAAAATCAGAAGCCAGACAACCATTGAAAGTGCACTTTATAACGGGACAAATACTCATTTTATCATATCGGCCTTCAATAAAATAAAACAAATCGCAAATTCTGATATTTTTGTCCTCTGAGCCGTCTGTCAATTTTTAACAACAAAATGAACAACGTAATAATATTTCCTCGCCGTGAGACCCCCGTGAGACGCGAATGGAATGTGGTGTGTTTTTTTTTTTTTTTAATCTCCATTAACCTGATCAGAGAAATAATAGGAATTCATTAATACATTAACGACTCTAATTTTAGCATGCAGAAAAGTATATCAATATAGATGGTATTGTCCTATATCTCGTTTGAAAATATTTCATTACACCTCAGAAAGTCAATATATACAGGGTCAGATTAGGGTTTTTTTTTTTCTTCTTTTTTCTGCATATTGGATGGTAATGGCTGTCGGTCTGTCAGCCTTCGGTGCCTCCGGGTGTCTCACGCCATGTGTGCGTCTGTGTTGGATTGTATTTCTGCGTGTCTGCATGCCATGTGTGGTTATTGCTCTGACTGTTGCATCCTGTTTTATGTCCCATAACCCCTCCCCCCACCTCACATTGTTCCCGTGCTCCTGTTGCCTCCATGCTGCGCCTCTCTCCCCTTCGCTCCCCCCCATGGTAGGCCGCCTTCCCTCAGGTTGGTCTACTGCGGCGCCCCCCACTGGTCTCTTAAGTGCATGTGTCCATCCGCCTCTGGCCTCTTTAGAGACCTGTCCCGGTACTGCCAATGTCTGGGTCTGTCTGTCAGGGCTCTGGGTACACATCACTGTCACATGTCACCAGTCACTGTCACTCCCACACGTGTGATGGCGAGGGATGGGGAGCTGGAGGTTGGGGGCCTTTAACATGTCACATCATGTCACCAGCACTCAGATATGGAGTCTTGAGCCGCAAAACACAGTGCTGGATGTTATGCTGCTTAACTGTAAGGTAGCTTAAGGTTGTATTTAAAGGAAAATTCCACCTGTAAATGAGTTCCTCTAGAGGGTGCTCTGTATATTCACGAGGCATTCAGAGCCAAAGAGAGCTGTTTCGTTCTTCTTT
Organism: Hyperopisus bebe; assembly: GCA_026777045.1. Classification (NCBI taxonomy): domain Eukaryota; kingdom Metazoa; phylum Chordata; class Actinopteri; order Osteoglossiformes; family Mormyridae; genus Hyperopisus; species Hyperopisus bebe. Next base: position 34,484,939 of record JAODJW010000040.1, on the reverse strand, counting down.
CCCTTCACTGTTGTTCCTGATCTAAGGATCAAACATGCTGTTTGTTTTGGGTGTAACATTTTGTTAAAATAGGGTGATTCTCTGGATGCCTTCACTGCTGTTTCCCTTGAGTGTGTGAAAAGCAGACGAGCAGCCTGTTCCACTGTAAACCGCGACAGTGCACTGTGCAGTGTACAGCCAGACTGCCTGCGGTCTGCTGAGAATCACCCCAAGGAAACAATGTCAGTGTCTGTCTTGTTGTTATTTATGGAATAAACATGCCCGCTGGAGATTGTTTCTCATTTTTAACGTAAGTAGTACAAGTGTGGAATAGTTTCAGAGGTGGAATTATCCTTTAATCAGTGTGGACCTGTCACTGCCTCAAATAAGCACAAATTTCTGAAACTGTTACTATGCTGTTTTGGTAAGAGTATTTTGCAATGGATTTTCTCCACCTTCTGCTTGGTAAATCAAGTTGTGAGGCTTGCAGAGTCATGGCAGGCGTGTGGTGTGTTGTGAGTTGAGCCTCCTGACTCGTGGGCTGGCTGCAGGTCCTGACTCTGCCGGAATGACCCTGGTGCTTGCTTTCCAGACTACGCAGCTGACAGAGAGGCCTGCCTGCGTCAAGAAGGACTATTCCAACTTCATGGCCTCCCTCAACCTGCGCAATCGCTACACTGGAGAGGTATGGAAGCATTCTCCTGTGTGTGTGCGTGCATGCGTGCGTGTGTGTATAAATGTATATCTAGATGACTTGGGTTAGGTCTTGTTCACATGAGGTCTGCGCTGAAGGGCCGTGTGTCTGCTTGACAGGTGGCAGGTATGCTGCAATTCTCTGAGGCCACGCAGAGCAGCATTGCCGACCTCAACAAGCTGATGATTGGTCAGATGGAGGAGGCGCTGGAAGCTAGGATGCCTGAGGGCTTTGCTCAGGCCATGTTCAAGCTCACAGCCCTGCTCATCAGCTCCAAAGGCAAGACGTTAAAAAGCTAAGGCCGCATTGAGCCTGTGCGTCTTTGTCTGTGTATGATCCAGATGTACCTTACCTTGTGGGGACCAATTGTTCCCACAACTTGAAGAATACCCGTTTTTTTGACCTTATGGGGACCAGGAAAGGGAAAACTCAATTTTATAAAACTCTGTGACTGCAATCAAAAAACTAAAAATGCAAAAACTTTTATTTTGTTTGGTTGTTTGTGGCTATGGTTAGAGCTTCGTAGGGGTTAATGTTGTCATAATTAGCATTAGCATTTTTCCCATAGAAATGAAAGACGAGTCCTCACACAGATATGATTACAGGTGTGCGTGCGTGCGTGCATGTGCTTAAACACCCTGCCTGTATCCCTCCTCCAGCAGACTGCGACCCCCAGCTCCTGCACCAGCTGTGCTGGGCGCCTCTCAAGATGTTCACTGAGCACGGCATGGAGGCTGCCATTGCCTGCTGGGAGTGGCTGCTGGCGGCCAAGAATGGTGTTGAAGTGCCGGTATGTAACCCATGGCGACGTCACCGAATGCAAAATAACACGCCAGACTGACGTACATGATTTGGACACTGAGTGTAGTTCAGGTTATGCTCTGCAGTTCATAGTAATGTTAGCAATGCTTCCTATCATGATAAAATAGCATTAAAGTCCAAAATTCATCTTTTCAGTTCAAAGAGGACAGAGAGAACAAGTGTTTGTGGCCTTATTTTGACCTTTAACCCTTGGTGTGTCTTGGGATGTTTTGTTACACATTGGGTGTTTCTCAATGCGAAGAATGCATTGATCATGCTTGTGGTCTTGGCAACAGTGACCTTGCTACTTACCTCCAAAGAGTGAACTTGGAATGAATCATGGGATTGTTGTCATTTGGCAAGGATACAACCGAACTTGGTCTTGTCCTATCCCAAATATCAACATCCAGGGATTTTTACTGTCCTCTATACTTCTGTTTTTAGTATTGGAACTGGTCCTCGGCAATGGCAGATGATGTAAGAGGTACACCCATCATAAATGAACCTGGTTAATTGCTTTGAGTGGCTCTGCAAAGTATCGAGGGGCTTCAGTTTCGCTAGCCGGTGTAGAATGTGTTTGCTTATCATGGTGTTGTCGCTACAGTTCATGCGCGAGATGGCTGGAGCCTGGCACATGACGGTGGAGCTGAAGATGGGGCTCTTCTCCGAGGCCCGGCTGGAGGCTGACCCCCTGGCCGCGTCTGAGGAGAGCCAGCCCATGCCGTGCCCCCCCGAGGTCATTCCACATTCCATCTGGATCGAGGTGAGTCTCTCCTCACCTCCCTTGTCCATGGATCTCATCTCAACTCCTCTCCTTGTCTTGGCTTCACTTAATGAAGTTTATGCTGCTACCTACTCTTTGCTTTAGTGCACGGTGCTCCATGCCAGCTCCAAAGACAGGTGGTTAAGTGTTCTCAAAGCACTCAGCACACCCTGCTTCCACTCCATTGGTGGTGGGGGTCCTGCAGAGGGATGGAAGCCCATCTCATTCAGCTTTAGTTAGTCAGTACATATACATGCAGACTAAGAAAATCAAATTATTGTGTTAGTTTGACTAAAACCGGACTTGTTAGTCTGACTGAAATTGAATTTTTCAAAGTCAGACTAAGATACCCGATAATGCGATTGGGAATTGATTTATTCCTGTATGTCTGTGTCCAATTGGATGCAAACTGGCCAAGGTGCTCTGCGCATGCTCTGCACTCCCCTCCCCCCCAGCTTTGACGCGGAAATAACAGAAGAACCCAGTACACAGAAGCTTGTAGAATAGCAGAGGACGTACAGCATGTATGAAATGAAGTGGTACTTCGAAAATATACCAACGGTACAGTGTTAAAGGTGTTGGTTTTCCACTGGTATAAAAACTGGTACCAGCACTGAATGAGATCACAATGAGAAGCGGAGTATTTTGTACTGATTTGATAAATGCCTGTAGTAAATTATACGGCTTGGTGATGTGCAATATTAATAACAACGTTGCATGTATTTCTTACATCGCTAGTCAGTTATATTAAAATAAGGCTTTTTCTTACTTTCAGTTCTGTACAGACATTATAGTGCGGGGGTTAAAGTTTTGCTAAAATAGTTTTACTTTTGTTACTCTCATTGGAAAAACACTTAGCAAGCTTTGCAATTTCAATCATTATTCCTTTTATAGATTCTTATATGTTTAAAAATCTGTCTAAAGTTTACCTCCGCTGCTTTTGTGTGAGCGCTGCATGCATTCTCAGAGATAATCATAATCATTTTCATTCTTGGTGTTTAAATCACTCAAAGATGGGTTTCTGAGAATTTTTTTTATTTTTTTATTTTATAAATACCCCAATATTTATTACCATAAAATCAAATCGCTGTATTTATAACAAAATCACATTGCTAGGACAGCACGCTATATGCCTGCTATATTAGTATATTCAGTAAAATACTTAATTTCTTGCCATGCCATCCGGATCTTTTTCTTGTACATGTTCTTACGACCAAGTCACATTTATTTTATTTTTTTTTAAATAAGTATTGCTAAAACACTTTTACTCTGTCGTAGGGGTCATTCCATATCAAATCATCACACTTTCGGACCTCATTGTCACGGATTTTAACAAAACTTGGCATGCTGATTTGGTCAGATGAGTAACTCATGAAACGGAAATTTGGATCGATATTGAAGATTTAAGCGAACAAAGCTTTAACTTTTTGGGGGGGGCGCTATGACTTTGGCTATATTTACCTTAATGTAAGCTGCACAGAAATGGTCCTTATGTGCAGTGGACCCATAGGAAAAAAAAACCTAGCAAGTTTTGCAGTTTTTATGTATTATTCCTTTTCAAGATTATCTAGTATATGTTTAAAAATCAGTTTAAAGTTTACCTCCACTGGTTTTGCATGAGTGCTGCATGCATTCTCTGAGACAATTATAATCATTTTCATCCTTGCTGTTTAAATCACTCCTGGACTGGTTCTAGAGAAATTTGTTGAATTCCTTTTTCGTTTCATAAATACCCCAGTATTTATTACAACAAAATCACATTGCAATATTTGAAATATTTCCTATATCATGCTGTCATAGTATATTATACAAAATAATTTATTTCTTGAGTTTAAGTATCTCAGGGTCTTGTTCACGAGTGAGGGGACGATGGAGCATCTGTAGTGATGTGGGCGCTGCATCGGTTTGTCATGGTGAAGAAGGAGCTGAGCCAAAAGGCAAAGCTCTCGATTTACCAGCCAATCTACGTTCCTACCCTCACCTATGGTCACGAGCTGTGGGTAGTGACCGAAAGAACGACATCGAGAGTGCAAGCGGCCGAAATGAGTTTCCTCCGCAGGATGGCTGGACTCTCCCTTAGAGATAGGGTGAGCAGCTCGGTCATTCGGGAGAGACTCAGAATAGAGCCGCTGCTCCTCCGCATTGAGAGGAGCCAGATGAGGTGGCTCAGGCATCTGCTTAGCATGCCTCCCTGGTAGGGTGTTTCAGGCATGTCCCACTGGGAGGAGGCCCCGGGGAAGACCCAGGACACGCTGGAGGGGCTATGTCTCTCGGCTGGCCTGGGAAGCCTCGGGATTCCCCCAGAGGAGCTGGATGAAGTGACCAGGGAGAGGGAAGGCTGGGTTTCCCTGCTGAGACTGCTGACCCCGCGACCCGACCTCGGATTAAGCGGGAGATAATGGATGGATGGATGGATGAATGGAATTTATTTCCTGCTATGCTATCCTGATCTTGTATCTTTTTCTGTCCACATCGCAATTGAAGTTTGTCACTTCATTTGTCCACACACCCATTATTATTAATTTTATTATTTTTTATGTTTGTGGCGTAATAGGTCACCTGGAAAAAGCCCAATACTAACAAGCTGAAAGGAGCCATATCGCCACCTATAGTAGTCAGACATACTTTGGTTAATAATAAATAAATAAATAATAAATTCCCTACCCATGCATGTATACTGGGACAAGGACAGCAGTCCGATTAAATGGCGTAGCTGAGCTGTAACTGTAGCTCCACTTAGCTGTGCAGGTAAATGTACTGAGTGATGGAGCAGGTTGGAGAGAGCAGCCGCCTCTGGGCTCATCCAGCACAGGGGGCATCCTTTACTGCATGTTTAATTGCTGTCCTGTTTCCCCCCAGTTCCTGGTGCAGAGATTCGAGATTGCAAAGTACTGCAGTGCCGACCAGGTGGAGATTTTCTGTGGCTTGCTTCAGAGGTCGCTGTCCCTCAGTGTTGGCGGGGCCAAGAGCGCCATGAACCGTCACGTAGCGGCCATAGGACCTCGCTTCAGGTACAGCTGGACCTCCGTATAGATTCTTCCTGGGGGGGTGAAGGGGTTGCTGCGGGGGAATCCTGCTGTGTCTCTGTGTATTTTCTCCTTAAGTTGTGCAAACTTGGTCCTCAGCTGTTCCCAGTATGAGATTATAATGTCTGAGTCAGTGCTCTGTGATGGACTCATTCCCAGCTCCCCCAGCATGTCCATGTCATAGTTGGGTATGGGCCAGTAACACAGATGGATGGGTAGATGGATGGATAACAGGATTACTGAGAAATCTATGCCGTTTTCTGTCTTTATCTTACACCACTTTATACATGTTAGAAATCCAGAATTATTCCTTAAGTAGCTCCAGACTATATGTTTAATTACTTCGGGTGGAATAGCACTGAGTGAAAGATACCTGCTGGGTGAAGGTCATCGATGCCACCTTCCTCCTGATGCTGTGAGAGTGACCCTAATGACGGGGCAGTGCTGCACTTTGAGGTGGCTGTCATGTGTCTGGATACAAACTGTGATCCCTTAGCATTTACTGATTAAATGAACATCCATATTTGTTGTGTGATGTGTTGTCTAAACACCGGCAGCCCGGCTCTGTTCTCAGTCCTGTAGAGTTTTACGGCTGGCGTGAGGTGGGTCACTCTGCGGAAAGCCGACCTGGCCAGGGTGTATCAGTAACTCCCCCAAATCCCCCCCCCAGGTTAATGACGCTGGGCCTGGCTCTCCTGCATGCTGATGTGGTCACCAACGCCACCATTCGCAATGTCCTCCGTGAGAAGATCTACTCCACTGCCTTTGACTACTTCAGGTGAGACGCAGGGCTGGGTGGGCGTCCTGTGAGGCCTGTGCAGCAGTTTGTGATTTTAAATGCTGTTCCCTCTTTGGAGGTCGTGTAAGCATTCCAGTTTAGAGGGACCACTCGCACTTGTGCATGTAGTTAGTCTTTGGAGTGGGTTTGTTATTGTCATGCTTCATACCAGCAGCTTATGCTGATGCTGCATGTATGCTTATATCCAGCAGGTGGCAGCACTATTCCGTCTGAAAAAGGAAATCCAAATGTATGAAGCGCATCCAGCTGTATTTTTGCAGGGCCATTTATATTTAAGCATAGCATTTTTATATGACCGCCCCGCCCCCCCAACTTGCATTAAGCCATTTCTGGAGTTCCCATGGTTACCCTCTGTTTCTCCACACCTTTTCTGCTCCCCAGTGTGGCAGCTAAGTTCCCCACGCAGGTCGAGAAGCGCCTCCGTGAGGATATCAGCATCATGACCAAGTTCTATGCCAGCATGCTGTCCGACAAGAAGTACCTCGCTGCCAACCAGCTGGTGCCCCCCGGTGAGCCCCCACAGAGCTCACCCTGCAGTCTCCCTGCCTCCTGTTATACTGAATGCCTGCAGGCTCTGCACCCAGTGCAGTTCAGATAATCCACGCATCCCCAAACCCCTTATCTTGGTCAGAATCACATGGGGAGGGGGGCTTGAGCCTGACCCTGGTGGGTATAGAGGTGAGATTCAGACCCACAACACTCAGGTGTGAGGCGACAGTGCTGCCCACTGAGCCGCCTTGCTACCCCAGTTCAGGAAGTGTACTTATTAAATGGTTTAATGGTGGGTTTTATGAACATCACCCTGAGCCTCTGTGATGTTTATTGGAGGTCAATCACACATAAAAATTATTTATCTAGTAATGTACATTTTTTCAGATTCTGCTTGAATCTTTTCGTACATATTTTTAGTTGCTTCCATAGCAACAGGCTTAACTCGCTACCCTCCGTCTGATTGGTCCATATTGCAGGACCAGGAGACCTGCAGTGTATGTATTTCTAGTCTCTTTAACATGGTACCAACTTCACCACTGCTCAGTGTTGTTATTTAAGAAAGCAAATTATTTAAAAAGTTATTAGAGCTGAGAATATGAATCATATTCCATCATATTCCAGTGAAGAGCTTTATTTGCTAAGCTTACTGTGCTGGATTTGCACTATTTGCTTACCTGTACCCTCAGTTCATTCCTAATGTTAAATCCAAGTTATTAGATATTAGTGTGATTTGGACTGCATGTTATGGAAATGCTCAGTTATAAACACTACTGTCTTGTCCACAGATAACCAGGAGCTATCTGTGAACAGTCTGTCTGTCATGACAGTGACAGACTCCAGGAACAACCTGGACGTGTCCATGGGCCCCAGGCAGCAGAGCACGCAGGGCTGGATCAACACGTACCCACTGTCCAGCGGCATGTCCACCATGTCCAAGAAATCCGGTACCTTCCGCCGGCATCGTTAGCCTCACTCTTCAGTGTTTACGTCTGAGTGAGGGAGGCTTTTTCAGCCGTGTTGTGCCAAAGGCCCCGGTATTCACTCAAAGCCCATGATATTCATGCTGTGTCAAAGAATGTTCATCTTACACTTCCACCGCAGCCTGGCTATTATTCCTCAGACATTTTAAAGTTGTCTGATCATGTACTGAATAATGTATCTTAAGAATAAATGTGTTCATGCACTATTACTAAGTATATCACTCCCTAAAACTAGTTAACAAATCATTAATCAGTATAGATTTGGCAGGCATGGGGTGTTATAGACACACAGTGGGTCTGTGTGACTCTCACATTAATGGTCATGGACATACAGGAAGACACTTGGTAATAGGCGGTACAGGGATATCTAGCTGTGTGCCCTGGCTGATGACTCATCTCCCCCTCAGGCTTGTCCAAGAAGAGCAACAGAGGTACGCAACTGCACAAGTACTACATGAAGCGGAGGACGCTGCTGCTGGCTCTGCTGGTAGGACCATCAGTCCGCACTGCGATGGGATGACGGGGAGCCGTTCCGGGCGTCGATCTCGCTCTCTCATCCCCCCCAGGGGTGCTGCATGTTTAATGCTGCAGTGTGTGGTGAGGACTCCCCCAGAATGCTAAAGAGCCCAGCGTCTTGTCAGGTGGCTTTGATGGCTGGGTCCCCCTCCATCACTATGCTGCTGGTCAGACCCCTGGTGGGCAATCGTGCAAATGGCTTTGAGTTACATGACCGTTGGGTCATGCACGGTATCTGCACATGCAGTGAAGCAAAGCCGGGGTGTGACATCACAGTTACTGCAGGGAGTGTCTTTTGATGTCGTGCATCTGGGGGGTGACTTGTGATGAAAGGAAAACTGCCAGTTTCAAACTGGGACAGGGATATTGGCATGTCAGCTGCATTAATATCCATTAAGCAGAATTCCCATCATGTTACATTTAAAACAGATAATTTAGACTTAACTACCCAAACCTGATTCATACCCAACACTCTGTCCTGAGCTCCCAGCCTCGTCTTCCCTCCCGCCCAGACATCTTCTTTCTACGTTTCCATCAGGCCAGCGAGATCGAACGACTCACCATCTGGTACAACCCCCTTTCCACCCAAGAGCTGGCCATCTCCACCGAGCAGTCCGTGGAGACCAGCATCGCCAACTGGAGGTCCAAGTACATCAACCTGAGTGAGAAGCAGTGGAAGGACAATGTGAACCTCGCCTGGAGCATCTCCCCCTACTTGGCCATGCAGCTGCCTGCCAGGTGTGGGCGCCGTCGAGACCCTGAGCCCATCTTAGCTGACTGCTACATGCAGCTGCTACAGTGGCACACAAAACAGTTCTTTGAATGACAGAAATGTATTTTATGGTAACACTTTACTTGATGGGTCACAAATATTTGGTAATAACTCAGTTACTACTGAAGTACAAATTATGAACACATATAGTCGCTACTTTAGATAAATGATGCATCCTGATTCATGATGAACAAACATGAAATTAGTATTCATTCTTGTTATTCATTACTTGATCCTTCAGTAGTTCCTTGGTAGTTCCTTCAGTAGTTCACAAAGGCTTACAGAAATAACAGATATTGTAATTGCTTGAGATAAAAGATGCGTCAAGAATGATGAATGAACATGAGATCAGTATGTTACTTAAACTTAGTTTGTCTAGGTCAACCTGGTGTGATTCCTGCTGGGTTTACCCAGTTAGAGCTCAGCTGAATGTTACTGGTTACCAAAACACCTCTTTGCACATGACCACAGTAGTGGCCTCCTCCACTGCCTTCCCGTTGTAGGTTTAAAAACACAGAAGCCATCGTTGCAGAAGTGACCCGTTTGGTGCGGCTGGACCCCGGGGCAGTCAGTGATGTGCCGGAAGCAGTCAAGGTGAGACCCATTATCAAGACCGAATAATTTGGTATGTTTAGCTTAATCACTGGGTCAATAATCGCTTATGAGAGCCTGCAGAGCAAGTATTTGGATGGTAACACCCTTGAAGTAAATGACTTGGCAGTAGTCTGGGATGTTTTGGTCTCTCAGCAGCTATTTCGCAGTGCTGAGCCGTATTTGTCTCTCTAGTCCCCACTGGCGTTCAGTCTTTTGCTCTTACTTCTGCCTGGCTTGTGCTGGTTAATGAGTCCCTGCCTGTCTCTCGTTGATGTCTGAGGGACGTTAGTTTGCTGTTGGCCCAGCTGTTTGTGTCGGGCCGTAAACACAGAGGAGCTGCAGCGCCTCTCGGTGGAGCTCTAGAGTGGGTCTCATTGCATGCAAGCTCTGTTTGGTCTGATGTCTGTCTGATGTGTGGTGCGTAGGAACCCTGTCCTCTGGGACTGCTGCAGGTTTCTGCTTCTCGAAGGCCACGTTCACAATATTGACCATCAATATTGTATAGTGCTCTTTAACAGGAGATGCTGTATAACAAACACTGCCTGAGATCTTTGATCCTTTGACAGTGGTGCCCCAGCTGTGTTATGTCCAGAATCCATGTGTCACCCAGAAACCATGTGTCACCTGTGTCCGTGTGCAGTTCCTGGTAACGTGGCACACCATCGACGCCGACTCTCCTGAACTGAGCCACATCCTGTGCTGGGCACCAGCCGACCCCCCCACAGGGCTCTCCTACTTCTCCAGCATGTACCCCCCACATCCGCTCACGGCACAGTACGGCGTCAAAGTGCTCCGGTCCTTCCCCCCCGTAAGACTCTATCCCTATGAAACAGCAGTAGCTCTTCTGGTTTTCTTTTGTCTTATTCTTATTTAACTTCATTTTTTCCTGAATGCTGTATCTGGAGCTAATCTGGTGTTAGATTAATCATAAACACCTTTTCAGTATAAAATACTTGGAAAGATGAGCTTAGTTTCTGCACTTCCTAATGGCCCAATTTAGACTTGAAGGTTTAGCTTTACCCCTGTAGCCATACGCGGCCTTTACACCCATAGTTTTGTCTTTTTGATAAACATTGCATTTCTTTTCTCTGCTAATGCTTGTATTCTTGTCATTTCTGTCAGGATGCCATTTTATTCTACATACCTCAAATTGTTCAGGCACTTCGATATGATAAGGTAAAACTCCTTTCATTCTCAGAGCCTTTTCTGAGACGTGTGAAACACATTTATTATTTTTGTGTTTATTTTTTAAAAATGTCCCATTTTGGTAATTTCTCTAAAGAAAAGGACTTTGGAGCTCTAGAAGGAAAAGGAGATAATGGCGGCACTCCTCAAGTTCCAAGTTGCCTTGGATCGGAGGTTTGGGAACATATAGAGCATCCAGTGCTTTAGGTTTAGGGTTGAGGATTAAGTTCAGCTCAGTACTGGAACAGATTTGATGCAGGCTGTGAAGAATGAATCATAATAACATTACCTAGGCGGAAGTATTTGGACACCTAACCATCACACCTGTATGTGCTTATTGATCATCCTACTCTAAAACTATGGCCAGTGATATGGAGCTGGTCCCCCCTTTGCACTGTAACGTCCCCCACGCTCTTGGGAAGGCTTTCCACTGGATTTTGAGCCCATTCAGCCACATGAGCATTAGGGAGGTTGGGTGAGAGGCCCTGGCGCTGTCGGCATTCCAGTTCATCCCAAAGGGGTTCAGTGGGATTGAGGTCAGAACTCTGTGCAGCCCAGTCAAGCTCTACCACACCAACCTTGCCAAAGTATGGATTTATGAACCTTGCTTTGTGCACTGAGGTACAGTCATGCCTTCAATAAACTGTTCCCACAAAGTCGGAAGCACTGTATTGTCTTCGTTTGCCGATGAATTATGATTCCCTGGAGCTAAGGGCCCTTGGCCAAACCATGAAAAGCAGCCCTAAGCCATTATGCCCCTCCCACCAAACATTACAGGTGGCACTCTGGCAGCTTGTGCTCTCCTGGCATCCACCAAACCCAAATTCATTCATCAGATTGGCAGATGGTGAATCATTAAGGCTGGTTCATACTTCTCCACACACACGTGACACTCTGGCATCCGCACTGCGTATCTGGACCTGGAAATGCTCATACCTCTCCAGTCAAGCCACGCACTTTGCACATGCGCACAGTGTACTTGCTATGTCATTCCAATATGGATATCAAGGAGAAGGAGACTGCACATGTGCAATGTATCCAGAGCTGCTCGTACACTGTCTGTGTGGACATAGACTTGGAGTGCAGCACACGTTCATCTGCAGAGGCGCACAATGACATAAAATGGGTCAGAAAAAGTCCACGTGAACACGAGTGGAGGAATGTGAACCAGCTTTTACTCATCATTTCAGAGAACAACTTTTGGCTGTTTCAGTTTTATGCTGATGTGCTCTATACCTGTCAGCATTGTGTGTCCTCAGGCAGCTTGAAACTCTCTCGCTAGTGTCTGCTAAGCGTCTTCCTGTCAGCTAAGGAAAGGCTGTTTATACGCCACATGCTTTGGAACTGTGTGCTCTCACACTGCCAGCTTGCCTGGCCTGCCTCTTCATGGCTGAGCTGTAGATGTTCCCGGACACTTCCACTTCACAATAAGAGAACTAACAATTGCCCGGGGCAGGTGTAATGGGGCAGTAAATTTGACAAAATGATTCATTTCAGTGGTGGCATCCTTTGATGGTGCCATGTTCAGAGTGACTGCTCTTTCGTATGACCTGTTCTATTTCCAGTGTCTGTCTATGGAGATTGTACGGCTCTGTGCTTGATCTTATGCACCTGTTACCAGTGTGTGTGGCTGAAACAGCTGAGCTCAATAATGGAAGGGGTGTCCACATACTTTTGGTTAGGTAGTGTGTGTTGTTATGTTGTACTTTCTTAGCAGCAGTCCAGGCCTTGAGCCCAACTCAGAAACATACTGTGTTTGCCCACAGTGTATTGATCCTTTTACTTGTGACCTTCTCCAGATGGGCTATGTGCGGGAGTATATTTTGTGGGCTGCTCAGAAGTCCCAACTCCTGGCCCACCAGTTCATCTGGAATATGAAGACCAACATCTACATGGATGAGGAAGCCCACCAGAAAGACCGTACGTCTAGGTCAACCTGCTGTAGTTCCTGTTGGGTTAACCCAGTTAGAACTCAGCTTTACTTCTCAAAAGTTCTGCAGGTTCTAGGCAACGATAATTAGCACCTGACTAACACCTGAAACACCAGGCTAAGTGATTGCCCCATATAGCAATTAGAATCTGAGACTGCGCAAAATGAACTTTGTAAGGTTTTGAAATGCATGAATGAGGCCCTTTAGGTGTTCGCTGGAATGACTGTGTTCTCCTTGTTCCAGCTGACATAGGAGAGCTGCTGGAGCAGATGGTGGAGGAGATCACGGGCTCTTTATCAGGACCAGCCAAGGACTTCTACCAGCGCGAGTTTGATTTCTTCAACAAGATCACCAACGTCTCGGCCATCATCAAGTGCGTAGAATGATTCTGAAAACGCTCTTCTGGTGCTTTCCGCGCTGGGCCCGTGTTCTGCCCAGTCTGGCACATTGGTGTCATAAACCAAATACTGGCTACTTTAATTGCTCAGTGTTTTAGGTGTTTAGACACCTCCTACACCGCAGCTGTGATGCTCTGTATGACTGTCTGAGGTGTGAAGTGGCCCTGAGGTGTCAAATGGAGTTTCTGGAATTTTCCAGCCAGGAAGATGGGAGCATTGCTGTTAAATATGTTAGAAATTAGCAGGCTAAATGCTAAAATTGCCGTTTTGAACTACTGTGTTTTCCTTGGGTCAGATCTGCCAGGATTTATTCATTTCTGCCAGCTGCATGTCTGGCTTTGCAGAGGCTGTGCTGGTGTTCTCACTATTTGGTTTGTATGAGCTCCGCAGTAGCAGTACGAATGGTAATGATGGAAATACAAATAGCGATTTGTTCATGATGAGTTCCTCTGCTTACCCAGGGTCACTTGCATGATGTGACAAGTGGCCTCGCCTCCTCGTCCATGCTGCCATGATGTAACATATGCCAATGGTGGCATTAGGTGTCAGGGGGCCATGAGGGGGGCAGTTAAATCATCTGCGGGTGATGAGCGCAGTCATGACAGGGCCCGTTAGCATAACGAAAGACATGGCTGAGCATTAACCTCAACGTCACCTCGCCCCCGATCACGGGCCTCTGGGTGTAATTAGTGGTATGCTTGCCTCATTAGACTGGTAATTATGGATGGTTATGGGCATTAGGATGGAAAAGTACCCATAAGACCCTGGAGATGGTTATACCTCTCACAAAACACTGGTGGCCATTTTGCCCCAGTGAAAGGTGTCATGGGTAATTTTTAATATTTCTTTGTTGTGGATCCACAATGCCCCATATTGTTTGCTTGAATGACACCCAGAAACACAAGAGTTGTTTGGAGTTTTTGGCCCTCTGTGTTTGCGGTCTCATTTATGCTGGTCACCTTCTGTGACCTTTCAACCGCTTTCACACCTAGTACTGTGTAACTCGGTTGTGCTTCTGTCTATAGGCCTGTCCCTAAAGGTGATGAAAGGAAAAAGGCCTGTTTGAAAGCTCTGTCTGATATCAAAGTACAACCTGGTGAGTCTACTAGTAACATACCTTCCAGCTTATAACTATATGTTTATATGTAACTTTGAACAAGGACCCATGTTTGCATCTGGATGTGTAATCTGCCTGATTATCGTGATTACCTCTGTTTGCCTTCAGATTAATTCTTTGAACATTTTCATAGTTCACCGAAGTACTGTGCCTGTCTGCTAATTATAATGCTGCTACCTGAACCTACCTCAAAATGCCAAATGGGCTGGTACCATTTGAGCTTTCTGGGCTGTTAAGATGTTTCATTGCACATGAATGATGTACTTTGTGCTTCCAGGATGTTACTTACCCAGTAACCCAGAGGCCATTGTGCTGGACATTGATTATAAGTCTGGAACTCCGATGCAGAGGTATAGCCTTATTTAAGTGCCATGGATAAAACAGAATGTTAAACTTGTGTATGGGAAAGCGGATTCATTCTTGTAATTGTGCAATGCTTTGTATGTTTTCCAGTGCTGCTAAAGCTCCTTATCTGGCTAAGTTCAAAGTCAAACGCTGTGGCGTGAGTGAGCTGGAGAAAGAAGGTGGGTGGATTTAGCTGGAGTAAGGAAAAGCCATTTTCCTGCCTGGGTGAAGTGATCTGTAGATTCTGTCAACAAGGATGGCAGGACCAGTGGCCTGCGAGGTGCCTCTTTGGCTCTCTGACCACGTCTTGCCCACAGGCTTGCGATGTCGCTCCAACTCCCTGGATGAAGAGGACGGCTCGGATGGAGCTCGCAGGGTCTGCTGGCAGGCAGCCATCTTTAAAGTTGGGGATGACTGCAGGCAGGTGTGTGGACACCTCTTCCAAAGGAGCTTCATAGCTCTCAAACATTTCATATACAAATATGAAGCGTTATCTTTAAATGCCATAGGGCTCCACCCCTAAACACATGTGGTTACTCTTATATGCCCGTAACCAATAAAATCACATGGAACCCCAGCAACTCAAATACGTCCCCTGTATTTACTTATCAATCAGTGTGCATGTGTTAAAGCCCATGTGTTGGGCTCTGACTGCTATTAAGTTTACTTTAAAGGTCTGACCCACAACCAGATTAGGTTAAGGGGATTGTTTTGCAAAGACCACGTAAGACTGAGGTGAGTGACTCCAGCTGCATGCTGAGCTGCTGTGTTCCCTCCACCCAGGACATGCTGGCTCTGCAGATCATCGGCCTGTTCAAGAACATCTTCCAGCTGGTGGGACTGGACCTGTTTGTGTTCCCCTACAGGGTGGTGGCCACCGCACCTGGGGTAAGAGGCCCATAGCCAGCTTCCTGTCTGTAAGAATGCTTAGTCACTGGGCCCAGCTGAACCCTCACACATACCCAGACCCTCAGTGTCCATCACCCGCTACCGGCTGTGTTTGTGTGATCCCTCATGCCACATGTGAAAGATTTGTTTTCTCCCTGTTCTTAGTGTGGCGTCATCGAGTGCATTCCAGACTGCAAATCCCGTGACCAATTAGGCCGTCAGACAGACTTTGGGATGTATGACTACTTCCGAAACCAGTACGGAGATGAGTCCACGTTGGCTTTCCAGAAGGTAACCCTGGAAAAGGCAGCTGCAGATAGTCTTCATTTATGTGGTGGCAGAAATAGTAACTAGAGAAATGGTCATCTGTAGACTGGGTCTCTAACGCTACCGCCAGAAAAGGTCAAGCTAAGGCAGCTGTGAAGGTGTGGTTCTCTGCAGTAGACCTTGCTGTGGTTGTTTTGATGGTGGATTAACTTCTCATGTTCAATTCCTGAGCCTCTGCATGCTTCCTGGTGGTTGATGGCTGCTTCTTTCCTTATCAGGCTCGATACAACTTCATCCGCAGCATGGCAGCCTACAGTCTGCTGCTGTTCCTGCTGCAGATCAAGGATCGACACAACGGCAACATCATGCTGGACAGCAAGGGCCACCTCATCCACATTGGTCAGTCCGGCCCCTGCGGCACCCCTGCTCAGCAGCAGCATGTCAGATGTGTGATGTAATAACGACCAGACACTCAGAGTCACAGACTGTCTGCTAGCAGCTTTACACCAAAGGAGGTGGTTTTTGAAAGAACAAGCAGCCTAAACAGGTGGTCCTTGTCTGTCTCTATGCCAGCTGTTAGCCTTTTAACCTGCTGGTTTGTTTTGCTTAGTGGGCATTGTCCTGAGTGAATCTGCGGATTTCTTTCAGACTTTGGCTTCATGTTTGAGAGCTCTCCTGGCGGAAACCTTGGCTGGGAGCCAGACATCAAGCTTACTGACGAGATGGTGATGATCATGGGGGGAAAGATGGAGGCCACACCCTTCAAGTGGTTCATGGAGATGTGTGTGCGGGGATACCTGGCTGTCAGGTGAGGTGCATCTCCACTTATGTATGTTTATTAGATCTTGCTCAAGGCTCAGTGGTGATACGATTACTGTCCCAGCCATGGGATTTGAAGCCATATGATGCGGGCACAGACCCCTAAGCCTTGAGCCACTTTGATATTATATTCAGTTGGTACATTAGGGAAACTTTGCAAATGTACCACCTCTTCTTGCTTTCCTTGCTCTATTGTTTTGTTATGGTTATCCTTTGGCATACAGACCATACATGGACGCTGTCGTCTCATTGGTGACATTGATGCTGGACACAGGATTGCCATGTTTTCGAGGACAGACAATTAAGCTACTGAAGTAAGTGATGTGCATCTTTATGGTGATGTCATCCAGTGTCCAGGACCTCCACCCTGCAGTGCACCTGCCAGGGGAGTGGATTGGTTTTGGCGTGAATCAGAGTAGCATCTGTCAGCTTCTCTGCGGTCTCTGGCAGGCCTGACATGTTAAAAGCCACCTAAAATCCCCTTGGCTGTGATGCGTTTGCAGGCAGAGGTTCAACCCCAATATGAGTGAGAAGGAGGCAGCCACATTCATCATCAAGGTGATCCAGAGCTGTTTCCTCAGCAACAGGTCAGTGGCCCCGCACTCTCCCCTCATCTGCACTCTGCTGCGTTTCTGCAGCCTTACCACAGTATGCAGTGCTCCCCTGCATGCTTATGTAGATGCGACACAAGCCTCACAGCTGCTATGTTGCATACAGGCCTGACATGTAAACATCTATGTGCCTGTTTCACATGGCTGGTTACGGTGTTTTTGGTCTAACGTACAGAAACTATGTGGAGTGTTTTTCTGGTAAATTTGCCGTTTTGGTGCAACGTTATTTCTGCGGCATTCAAACATTCAAGAATAGGTTCGTCTCTGTCACTCTGCTTCCACTTCCCCAGTGGTTGCATTCATGCTGACGCACAAACAGTTACTGCTGTAAACCCTTCATACCCGAAGCATGTAATTTATGATCAGTTGCTAAAATCACTTCCTGTGATTTGTAACTTAATTGTTTATAATCAGTTGACATATTATTGCCCACTGCTCAGTCCAGATAGTGCTGCAATTAAACATAGACACTGTGTTGCTGGATGAATAATTGATGTTTGTTTTGTTTCACTTTCAGGAGTAAGACATATGACATGATCCAGTATTACCAGAACCAGATACCATACTGAGTGCTGGATGCTGGTGCCTGTGTTACCTGCCCACTTTTTACTGAGTGCTCCTGTTACTGTTTGCACTAGCCGTTACGTGCATTTTATGACGCTAAATTGTTTACGCTGGTTTGCATGTCTTGTGACAATGCATTTCTGAAGACGACTTGCCGACGTTTTTTGTCAATGTGTGCATTCTGCAATGTTAATTTATGTATACAATTTAAATTTTAAAGTTTGTCTCTGAGGAACCTTTTCTATGACAACTGACGTACTGTACTGTACTGTTGTATTAATCTTGAAACAATTGGAAGTCCTACAATTTTTTAACCACCTTTAACTAAATTCAGGTGATCCTGTGTAAAAATATATATATCATAATAATAATAGTAATAATAATAAATAATAATCATAATGCTTTGTTCTCTGTATGCTTGTGTGCAGTGGCATTATGTAAAAGATTGAAAAGAATAAATTTCCTAGTTTTCTATTTTCCTTTGTTTTGGGGGAAGGTATAGTAACATATATTAAATATGATGTATGTGCATTAAATAAAATGTGTAAAAAAAAAAAAAAAAAAAAAAAACCATGGATGACTGCATTGCTTATGCTTCATTCCTTTTTAATATGTCATTTTGCTTTAAAGTGCAACTGCCCAGGGTTGGTTCCTGCCTGCGCCCATTGTCCCCAGGTTAGGCTCCGGTCCCCCTGAACCCCCAGCCCCCCCCCCATCAACCGCTGTTGGGATTCAGCGGTTTCAGAAGATGGATGAAGGGA
>JAODJW010000040.1:34400046-34410127 GCA_026777045.1 Hyperopisus bebe | reverse complement strand
GGATTATGAAACCTACTTTATCTTTGTGAACTGAGGTTTATATTTTATAAATATGGGGTGGCATGTTGCTTAATGTGTGGGTTATATTTGCTGGTAGAAGACAGGTGGGCTGCAGCAGGTCAAGGGGTTCTGGATTGTACACCAGATTCAGGAGAGTCACTGAGGTACTCGAAGTTCACCAGTAAAAACAAGGATTTCCCCCCCAAAGCATGCAGGAGGGGGAGGGACACACTCCCTGTACCCTGCTCAACCATTTCAGAGCTTCTGTGCAAGTTCTCATTTGCACAAAATACACACCAACTGTAACACTTGCCTTTTAATTATTTTTAAATTACTTTTTAATTATTAAACCCCGACTATTGTGCCAGCTTTGTAAATACCACAAATTGGATTTTACTACTTAACAGTTACCAGAATACCATGTATACGTACTTTGAGCGAATAAAAATAAAAATAAACGACAACATTTTAAGGCCGGCAGGTGATTGATTCCTATCTCAGAATTTGCGTGGTCAAAGACATGCATTTTGAAAATTGTTTCCTGCTCAGCTCTTTAAGAAAATCAGGCAAGCTTTAATTTAGTTTATTTAAATTCTGATTATTATTCAATTTAAGCATGTAACTAATCAAGTGACTGGTTCGGCCAAATAATGGCATTTACACGGGAGAAGCAACTAACCTGAGGGTCATGCTAAGCAATGCTGAAGCCTTCAAAGTATGCTGGGTATTCCTTTAAGACCAGTATTGTATTACCTACTATTACCTACCAATATGAACAAAAGTTAAAATAGCTTTATGATTAGTCCAAACTTACACACATTTTAAATCTAAATCTACGCAAATCCTATTTTTCTTTCCCACAGCATTGTGTGGCAATCTTTTTTTTGAGTCAGCATAATTGAGCAATGGTCACTTGTAATCAGCAACTCCTCAGGTCATTTTACAGAGCAGATATTCAGAGCAAGTACTTCTCCAAAAACACGACTCTTCAATCCGCTTTTCATGCAAAATAAATCGTTAAAGATACAATTCTCCTCCAAAGTGACCTCCCCCCCCCCCCAAAAAAAAAAAAAATCATTGCGATCACCTTCAATTCTCACCAAGTAGATAGTTAACGCGTGTAATCTTAGTTAAAACATTAAGTGACCTTCTGTACGGAAAGTGACAAAAAGCCCTTATAACTGTCCGCAGGGACGAAGAAATAAACAAACAAATGCAAGTTATTCCGTCAGATTAAATGCCCAAGATATACCCAGGGCCCTTTAAAAATACAGAATATACTAGTTTAGCCAGCGAGAAACGCCGGAGGGCTGGTGAAATTTAAACGAAAGGTCGCAATACAAATGACTACCCATACATAACACTGAAATAGTTACTGCAGCATTCCAATTAAACCTGGAGACCTCACACAAATTCAAAATATAAAGACCATTAATCGGAATACGATAAATACAAAAAAACATCCCATTCAAAAATAACTCATAAGGTGATAAATCATCAAAATATCCCTCCGTACTTTACCTGATTCCATAAAAAGGAAAAAATAACCAGGCTAATCTATTAATCTATTTTTAATAAACTGAATTCCTTTTCTGAATCTATCGCAAGACAATTGCAAAAACAATTTACATGCGCTTTATTCGTCTACATTATCTAATCCTCGAAATCGTTCCGCACTGTACATAAGTATTTACATAAAATGAAAGCATTTACTTCAAACCCATTGTTATTTCGAAAAAAAAAATAAGAGAAAGCTCATTTTAATTTCTTCAGCTTGCGATTTTGTCAGTTCGCCTAAGCATTTGCCCATTATTGTCCCCCCCACCCCCCAGGAATAAACTAACCTGGGTATGTCCTGATACTGTCAAAAATATACATGTATATTAAAAGGAACAAATGAAACACGCCGCGTATTAGCTAAAATTTTTCCATTGCAAAAACCGCGTTGCATTTGCTTAATTCCCATACTGTTGACGTTTCCCCAATAGTTAGACAAAAACGATCTTGCCAAGCTGGTATTACTGGGTCTAAGAGTAGGCACTATGCAGGCGAATCCCCGTTTTTGTTGGCACGCAATAGAAGCGCATTTTTAGAGGAAATCCCAGGTCCAAAGAAAAGCTGCATCGATTGGGAAATGCCGGCGACATATCACAGCAAGCCTCCTTAGGTTTAAGAAACAGCCCGAATTGCATTTTGATACCTTTAACATCGGTAGGAGCGTCCTCGATTCAACACCCTTTCTCATCTCACAGCCTTTCGAGCGCCATCTTGCAAGCTTGTGACGTTGAGCTCTCACCCCTGACCCAAATTTGAATAGAAGCCAACCGAAAAGGAAGAAAGGGGAGAAAAACATCAGCCCAGTGTGTTTTTTCCTTGCCGATCTTCCTTCCCCACTCGTTCCAGTTTTACAAACAAGCCAGTCTAAACACCATCACCATCATTATCGCTCAGCTGGCATAATTTAATTCACGTTGTCTTTTCGAAACAGAAATATAATCGGATGTACTGCAACGCCACGTAGTTATTTAATCTGCAATGAAAATATATTTATGGTCTTATATATAATAGTACCATTTATATGTTCATCTGCATTTCTCTCGACATTCGTAAGTTGTAGGCTAAACGACAAATATGTAATGTCACAAAAGCATAGGCCCAGCGAAAAAAGAATGTATCAGTATTCTTTACATGTATGAGTTTGATTAGAATGAGTCAATGAATGAAATTTTGGTTAGTTAATGTGTATTATGTTTTTCCTTTTCCGCTTGACACCCTGATGTTTGGTAGTCTATTTTAGCCATGCGTTTGTGGAACCAGAAAATTCGTTATAGACTATCTAATTGATTGCGCTATACACTTATGCTGATTGTATTTTGCAGCACATACACATGCCTTAGCGCAATAACACAGGCTGTACGTAATAAGGGTATGGTAAAGCTAACCACACGACCCCTGTACCAGATGTTATTAACGGAAGTGAATGGAAGATCCCACTAGCTCCCTTCCCCCAACGTCCTCAGACAACCTTAATTGTTTACACCCCTATAAAAATGCCAATCTCAGTGAGTGATCTTTACAATAATTTGGCGGTCTAAAGTATGTCGCTAATGTTGGCACTGTAGTAATTCTCAACTGTGCCTAATATCAACATGCTTATTTGCAACATACACAGACTCTCCCTCATGCTTACACATCGTATATAATGGCAGAGTGTTAGACAATTAACCATAAATACATAAAATGCAAGTCATTCGTTTGAATGTTCAGGCTCCCTCCATAATAATAAACAGCTGTAAAACAATTGGGGATTTGCAATGTACTCGGCCTATATATATCAGCGGTGAATATACGCAGCCATATATATATATATATATATATATATATATATATATTCGCAAGTGAACATCAACCCAGTTCTCCCTTTAATTCTTTAATTAGGCCTACGTGTCAAACCAGTACTTACATTGTTTGGATAGTGTGTCCGGGTATAACCATAATTATAACCATTTGTTTAAATGTCAGTAATTTTATTTCTGTTTGTATCTCAGGAAGTCACAAGCTATTTCAGTTTTCCAAGAAAAAAAAAATACATGCCACCGACAAAACAAGAACATTGCGGCATTATAGACGTAGATTACTACAGGGTTCCCCTGACACCCCGCGGTTACCATGTAAACTACACCCTGAAACTGGTCAGGAAATACAGTATGGCGCAAAATGCATAGTCTCTATACACAGAGTGGTGGTGCAATTCAACTGGTTTGCGATCTAAAATTTCCGCTTAGGCGACTCCCACCGTTAGAATCGGCATGCCCTAGCTTGCTATGCATTCATTCCAGGACCATATATCAATGCGTAAAAACAATTAACAGTCAGGCCTGTAGGAGTTTAAATCGAAATAAATCAACGTTGAAGGAAACAACTTGAACTGACATAGTATATCTCCTATTTTAAATTTAAAAATATGTTCCTTTTAATTAAACGTGCTTTAAAAATACCGTTTAGTTATGCATATATTGTCATATTTCCACTTATCTTACGTACATAGGCCTGTTTTACGGAATATTTAGGCTACATTTAACATCGTGTAGGCTGTGCGTCTCACTCGCAGATGCCCGCTTTCCCGACCGCACGCCTGTACTGCACACGTTCACGTAATTATTTCGTAGTCAGTTATCTCTCCTTTAACCCCACCATTAATATTAATTTGAACGATGCCTATACCTATCAATAACCGTTATGATGAAGCGATGATGAAGCAGTTTTGTACTGCGCATTGTATTTCATTTGATGCATTCGTTTAATGTTATTAAGCAGATTGTGTTTTCTCTGTTTAGGTTACCATGTGAACCATATACAATAGACATTTATAAATAGTAAGATATTACAGGATTATCTGTAACACAATTACTGTTCGAAATGGAACACCGTTGCTTCACGTGTTTTTGTCTATCGTTCCAATTCTACCATAAATGTGCCTATTAGGCCTATATAGTTATAGAAATAATGCAGCATATCTGCATTTCCAGCCTCGCAACTGTGAACAATTGGTCTTGTCAACGAAAAGTACATTAAACAGAATAAAAAACAGTGCAAAAATATTGCCATCGCTACTGTCTGATTCTGTGCTCTAAATAATGAACTGGGATAATTGATAAGCAGTTAATTAAGTCCACCGCTCTACTTTTCGTAGAAGAAAATTTCGGGCGACGTCGACGAATTTTCGCTTCCATTTTTGAATATTTTTCAAAAATGATTTGAAACAATTTTGTAATTCCACGAAAAGAAACTGAAAATTACGATAGTCGGTGTTACATTTTATTTGATACGCCATGAAAACAGTACATGAATACAGGAAAACATGTTACATACAAAAACTGTAACGGAAACACAACCATTTCGACTGAGATGCTTAACCTTTCTTCTGCTTTTTCCTTTACATATTTAAAAACATCTTTCATTTACTATAGCTCTCTGTGTAGTTGTACGTTCCTTAAATGTCCAGAATAAAAGAAAACAGAACATCTGAAACTAAGATCTCTAATATGACATGGCATACCAGAACATTTATACATTTAGCCTGTAATAAAGCCGTTTATAGTGCAATGTAGTATAGTCACAAATATAGTCACATGTAGCATAATCACATACGTAGTCACATGTAGTATAATCACATACATAGTCACAAATATATTCACATGTAGTATAGTCACATACGTAGACCTATAACAATTCAAACTATATCAGATAAACTTTTTCATATGTGTTGTGGAATAAGGGCAAAAATGTTAGCTGTAGTTTCAGACACCATATTTCTCACGTCTATGTAGACTATAGTTCCTACAAAGCATCCTGTCATTTAATAGCGTGACCATTAATATTTTGATGCAGCACGTTCCATATTTCCTAACTGGCTATTGCCGTCAGGGTCACAGGGTGGGAGCCAATCGCAGAGGATACCAGTCTGCCGCGGAGTACATTACACAATATGGACAATTTGGAGACAGCAATTAACCGAGCTGCATGTCTTTGGACTCCAGGAGTAAATCCGGAATACCCGCTCACGCCACATTTTTGTAGCATGCAAACTCCACACAAGCGCGTATGTATTCATATCTTTGTGGGGACCGTCCATTTATGTCTACGGAAAAATCCTAATCCCAACAATGACAACCTTACCCCGTACTCATCCCTACCCTTAACCACTTAACCATGCATAAAGCATAAATAACCAAACAAAATACAAGACTTTTGATATTTCTAGTTTTCTGATTGCATTCACAGATTTTTATAAAATTGAGTCTCCTCTTGTGGGGACACACAACGTCAAAATAACAGGTTTTTAAAGTCATTATCCACCCAGACACACACACACAGGCGCCATTCACACACCCAGCCCTGGGGGTGTAAGGCAACAGCGCCATACCCAATAACGCAATTTACATATTGTTTGTGTTTGATGTAGTTTTTGTGCCTTCTCCAAAACGAATGAAAGACAGCTATTTGATAACCTCATCACTCTTGAACAAGAAGAAGAACAATATTATTTTCATAAGGTACACAAAGGTACACAACAGTTTTAATGCGGAATAAAAAGTTATTGATGTTAATATATAGGGCATATTTTACAGTAGGATAAAGAATTATTATGCGCTCAATAGCATTTAAAGCATTTGTTTTCTTCAGGCGACGAAAATTTAACCAAGTTTCAAATTAGTACTTAGAGGTACATCATAAACTGTGTGCTCGTTGAGATATTTTAGTGTTGGAACAGAAATATGTAAATGAATCAAATGATTATGCTTGTTATACTTTGTGCAGCAAGTTGGTCGAATGTCCGGCGGATCCACGGTTTTTATTCCGCACTCACCCTAAAACGGAACAGATGAAACGTATTATGTGCATTTATACTGTTTATACATATTAATTCTGTACATACAAGCAGGCCGTCAGAGGGAATTTTGTACTTTCTAATTATTTTTTCAAGAGGCATTTATAATGCAAGAACACCTGTCCGATTTCAACAAAAAATGGTGGCATTTATCTTATTGATTTCACAGAAATCAGAAATGTGGCACAAAGATTATAAGTGATAAAGACTGGGACATAAAACATCAAATTTAGGCGATTTAGTGTATTAAGTATTCAGGAATTGTGCTCATAAAGGTAGATAATTATTACCAGGAGTAACACACCATAATGTATTTCGTGAAGTAACCGTATAAAAAAGGTGACAGACAAACATGCTTCTTTCCAAACACTCTTACTTACCATCTGTCATTGCATAGCGGTCTCCAAACTTTGGTAAACAGCGTTTTCCTTAAAGACTGACAACCTCTAATGTACAACAACGGGGTGAGGACCGCATTTACTCTCGGCAAAATGCGCAGAGGGTCCGTCCCCTCGTTTTGAAACGCATAACAAGTGGATCCGGCGAAGTTACATATGATAATATGAAGGAAAATGGGTAACCATGCACACAGGAAGAACACGGTTACCATGATTATAAGATACACGGATGACCGTTTTTGTTCTCTTTCTATTGATGGGGGCTCCCTCTCCAACTGATACTTTGCAATGAAAAATAATCGTATGTTTAGGCCTATCATGATTATTACAGTGAAGATGTTGCCCACAAACGTGCCGATTCCAGTAACTCTTTTGGCGACTCCCATCGTTACCAGGTTGTTCACCGCAACGATTATAAAGGCGTAAACCCAATAAGCCAAAATGACCAAAAGTGTACGATTGCGTGTCATTCTCTGGGAATACTTAAAAGGTGAGGCGACGGCATGATACCTGTCAGCCTGTGCGGCTAAAATGGCCATATAAGAAAGGCCTAAAAATGTTGGAGCAATATAAAAGGTTCGCGTTGGTGAGTCATAGCTGTCCCTGACGTTCAGGACCCCAACATAATAATAGGAAACCCCAGTACAGATATCGCTGACACAGGTACTCGACATATACATGAAGCGATTTTCGCTGCGGAGTGATTTATTCAGCATGACTGAAATTAGTACCGAAACATTAATAAGTATTATCGCTGACGCTAGAATTATGCTGAAAAGGAACAGCAGCACATTTCCGAAGCTATCTAGAGGTAGGACCGTTGAAATTTCCTTTTGTGATAGAGTGGAAGAACCGTTCATGCCATCCAAAATCGACATTAACCTGAAGTTTGCTATACAGAGATGTGGCCGATCTGAAGATTAGAGCCACATTTTAAAGAAATGGTATGGGACAGACGTCTCTGAAGATGCCGGATGGGGAGGAGTATAATACTCAGAAGTCATCGAATATAATTAATGCCTACGGATGAACAGGCACGTAGCCGTGCGGTGTCACACCTCCAGTGTCTCAGGTACGATTGTTGTTTTTTTTTGTGCCTGGGGCACGTTTGCCCAGGTTTGCTGTCTGTACTCCATTTTGATAGGTAGGCCTAATTTGTAGGTTTAGTGAACTGGTGTCCATAAAAGTTCCCCAGGTACATAAACTGCAATGGTCCACACTGTGTTACACAAGATCTCCAACCAGAAATGGATGGATGGTTATAGCAGATGGATGGGTGGCAATTTGTGCAATTAGTGTTATGGTAACTTCCTGACACTTGTAGTAAGTAAAATGAGCCACGTTTTTTGCTTGTGTACATTTTTCACAATACTAAATGCCATATCTTCCTTTTGGTACAATTTAGACTTCTCATAACAATGCATTAAACTCTTCCCATTAGACATTATGATAGGGCCATAAAATAATGTATGACTGATCAGTTCATAAGAAAAAAAAAAATCTTTGGAACAACAGGAGAATCAAGTCCTTTTTTCTTTCATGATGCTAGGGATGGAAAAAGTTACATACAGAATTTTGTAATGATACATGAAACATATTGCAATCAGCAACCAGTCAGTCAATCTTAGTGTCATGAAGTAAGTATTGAAAAGCATTACAGTGACATAATTACACTTTTTAAAAGAAACTCAATGCTACATGCACCTCCAGTAGGCATAACACTAATAAAATGACACATAAATAAGAAATGCAAACACTATAGAGTACTGTAATATCTTTGAGAAAACAAGCACTAATTGAGATTTGTGTTACGGACTCGGGGCATAGTGCAGGCATAAAGAAGGGGACAATCCACTGGCAGCTCTGTGACAAAAAGGGGTTATTAAAAAAAAAAAAAAAAAAAAAAAAAAAAAAAAAAAACAGAACACACAGGGATAAACTACAAAATAAAGAGACCATGAGCAGTCAAAAACAAAATGGGAGAAATAAGAACAAACTAAAGACACCACAAGTAACACAAAAGGAACTGGGCTAAATGGGGAGCAGGATTAGAAAACCGAGCAGAGATTTACAGCACACAGGAACACGAACACATTGACTGACTAAAGAAATGAGCAGGGGCAGGCACACAATATAAAAGGCAACTGAGCTAACGAGGGGGGCAAGGTGTGGAACAGACAATCAACCAATAACAATGTTGGAGAAAACTGGCAACAGGTGCATTAACTTATACTAATGAACACAAGACTAGGCAAACTCCAGCAAACGCTGCAAGAAAGAAACACCAATCACGCACTAGGAATTCAACACTAAAAACACAAAAATACAGGAACACATGGAACATAAAACAAGACAGAAGCTTCACAAGAACACAGAACTAATAAACACTAGGAAGAACAGAAAAACCAATCATTAAAAAAACAGATGAGGCTTATTCCTGGCCAGCCTTCAACCCATGACCGGCAGATTCCAGCCTCTATGCCACAGACTGAACCCATCGAGCCATGCGGCAGTCCCAAGAAAAGAAACACACTAGGGATAAAGACAATGAGACGATAAAGAGGATGGTTAGCAATGGCTGCTGGGCACACGAGGAAAAGACACAAAGGACAGAGTCAGACGGGCGCTGACCCTGAGAATTTGATTGCAAACTTACTTATTCCAGGAAACTGGATAATAATAGGGATACTTTAAGAAAGTCAATACAAATAATGTAACTCAACAAAAAGAAAAAAATTGTTGCTCATTTGGAACGAACAATGCTGTGAGCGCCATCTAGCGAACTTTTCCTAAAACGTAACGGGTTACCTGCTGTTCCAGCTTTCAGGAACAAACGCGATTGCACTTCGGGGTTACTGCACACAGTCGTTACAAACAACAGTTTGCTTCATTGTTTTCTGTAAAGTTTCGAGTTGATATTTTTATTTATTAATTTACAAAAGGTAAAATTAACCCATTAAAAAACTTATGCTAAGCTATTCCCTCAATTTGATGTAACACCAATTAAATATTACATCAGCATATTGCTAGTCTCATGACAAAATAAAATTTGCCTAGTTTCTTGTTAAAATTAGGTAAGAATTTTGAGATGTTTTAAGTAAAAAATGTGAAATCTCATTACAATGAGATGCTGTTGTGCTTGCCCGCGTGCCCGCCCCTCCTGTTTCCTTCCTCATGTGGCCTTGATGAGCCATGCCTGTTGCTTGTTACTAGTCTTTGTATATACACTCACCTAAAGGATTATTAGGAACACCTGTTCAATTTCTCATTAATGCAATTATCTAATCAACCA
>JAODJW010000040.1:34387902-34399946 GCA_026777045.1 Hyperopisus bebe | reverse complement strand
ATTAAGGCAGTTCTGAAGGCGAAAGGGGGTCAAACACCGTATTAGTATGGTGTTCCTAATAATCCTTTAGGTGATTGCAAGTCCTTGTATGTTCTGTTATCCCCAGTCAGGTCATTAATGTCGTGCGTCCTGTCTGCCTGTGTCCTACCCTGTACCAGTCCTTCCCCTTCCCCAGCTCTGTTCTCCAGAGCACATCAGCAAGCCTCAGCCGAACTCTCCTCAGGTCAGCCTGTGGCTCCCTGCAGCCCCCCACAGCCCTGCCTGCCATTTTCAGTCACAGGAGAAGGAAGCGGAGGAAGCTATAGTTGAGCAGGACAGAAGGGCACTGAATAGGCTGCCGGGCAGGAGCGTGAGGGCGCAGTGGTTCCTCTGCTCCTAGCCACAGCAGAAATCTGGAACCTCACAGACCTCTCCACATGTATCACCCTGGCTTCAGACCCGTTTTGTTCATCACACCTCAGTACATATGGTACTTTTGGTACTTTCGCTTTTCCATTAACTGCCAGTTGCGTACCAGTACCAAAAGTTCCAGTACCAAAAGTGTGAAAACAGCTAGGGTACTTCTTTGGTACTCCAGTACTGACTTAAAACACTTTGTCAAATAGTCTGCCTCTGAAACACAACACAAACGCTGCTTTGAAAACAGTTACGAACCCAGAAAACGATAAACAAAGTAAAAACAAAATTGTGATTTGGTCGGAAGAACAGATA
Organism: Hyperopisus bebe; assembly: GCA_026777045.1. Lineage (NCBI taxonomy): Eukaryota > Metazoa > Chordata > Actinopteri > Osteoglossiformes > Mormyridae > Hyperopisus > Hyperopisus bebe. The sequence goes on along the minus strand of JAODJW010000040.1, from coordinate 34,399,235 downwards.
CGAAACAAAGATCAGGATGGTGTGACAAGAAATTAAAATAGTATTTTGTTTAATATACTAGGATCCTAGCAATGTGATTTTGTTGTAATAATTAGGGGTATTTATAAAACAAAAAAGGAGTTCATAAATTTCTCACAAACCTGTCTATGAATCATTTAAACAGCAAGGATGAAAATAATTATGAATAACTCAGAGAACACATGCAGAACTCATGCAAAAGCAGTGGAGGAAAACTTTAAACTGATTTTTAAACATATATTCGATAATCTATAAAAGGAATGATTATTAAAATTGCAAACCTTAAGTTTTTTTTCCTATGACAGAGTAACAGAGCAAAAATATTTTTGCTGAACTTTAACCCCATATGCTATAAAATCCGTACAGAAATGAAAGTAAGAAAAAGCCAGATTTTAGTATAGCTGACTAGCAGTGTAAAAATTGTCTGCATAACAGACAACATTGGTGGTAATATTGCACATCATCCAGCCCAATAAGATATTACAGTAATTTTTTTAATTCAGTACAAAATACCCTGCCTGGAGTTATGGTGCGGTAGAAAAGCACCATAAAACTGGTTTTCATGCCTTTGCAGACATACCTGGCGCTTTAGGTGCAATGGATGGAATGCTTTACCCTATTCTTACTCCTACCTTCTACACCTGGTGAACAGGGTTCTCAGCACTAGGCCTAAATCAAGGGAGTAACTTTGGGTTGAACATTGAGGACATTGAGGTTTCCACGCATTTAGGGGCTTCCAGGGGTTGTACTGGGCAGTTTGATTGATGGAGGAGATACAACCCCCTTCCCCAAATGTCTATGATATATTTAATCATCAATTTACAGACATGGCAGCCACGTGGCCTAGGAGTACACATGATGCTTATATCTGGTCCAGTTTCGGAGTGTGTCAGATGGCACAGGATGGTACGTTTGCTGCTGGCTGGTTACTGGAAGACAGAAATTATCCTCTTTGCAAATAGACTTGTAGAATCCCCAAACTGTGGCTAAGGAGAGGTAAAACACACCAAAGATCACACACACTCTTATAGAGCACAACTTTGGGCATGTGGAAGATTCTGTTTCTGGTGCCTGCTTAAGTCCTTGGGATGTGTAAGATTTTTCCTGGAATACTGCAGTATTAATATTGTTATGTGTGCTATGCTGCACAGCACTTCAGTAATTATTAAAATTTATTTTTGGCTACCCCCACAATAAGTTGTTGTAACTCTTTTTTTGAGTAGTGTTTCCTATTCCTATTGCTGTTTGCCATTGTTCTTTTTTACAAGGTAGCAACATCACCCTTTGAGCCCATTCATGTATTTTCCACAAACAGGTTATTTGGTCTGAGTGCTTTTGCGTGTTTTTGTTGATTTTTAAAATTAGTTTATTTTTTACATTTGCATATGTCTAATGTGACAATAATATCACTAAAGTGACCATAATGCAGGTAATGTTCTTCACCTGGGACTCTGAGCAACTGCTCATTCAAGACAAAGTCAAAGCAGGGGTACCCAAGTATTCTCAGAAGACACACAGAGTCCAGTCTTCGTCTCAGGTCAATGCAGCCATACAGCAAGACAGGGAGCACCAGCACTCTAAAGACTTGGACCTTTGTCCTCTTACAAAGATGCTAGGAGCAACACACACCCCATTCCAGCAACCTCATGACCCCCTATGCTCTCATCGTTGACTTCATAGGAAGAGTCACCAGAGACATGAATGTTGCTGCCAAAGTAAACCTCTCAATGAGGTCAACATTCTCTCTGCAGACAGGCATACTGCTGACGGTTGTGCCCAAGGGTCATTAAAGAGCTTCCATTGAATCTGTGAAGATTGCAGCATTGTCAGCAAATTGAAGATCAGTAAATCTCAACAACACAGGTTCCACAACCACTGAACCCCACAACCCTGCCCAGAACCCAGTCCAGGCAAGTATTGAACAGAGTACGCGTACAAGAAAGAACACACTCTTGACAAACCCCAGCATCCACTGGGAAGAATGCAAAGGTTTACCCTCCACTCTGCACAACACTCACAGTACTAGAGTACAGGCTGGCCATGATGTCCAGCAATTTCTGGGGGGATCCAGTAAAGTCTCAGGATGTCCCACAGGGCAGCATGATCAACTGAGTCGAAAGCATTATGAAAATCAACAAAGGCTAAGTTCATATGTTTGAACTTAATGAGAACCCTTAGTGCCTGGATGCGGTTGATGGCAGAGTTCTTAGGCGTAAAACCAAACTGCTTCAATCACTGGTTGGTGAGCAAGTGATCAAGGATCCTGTTGAGGCCCTAACAAAGACCTTACCTGACACTGAGAACAGTGTTACCACTGATCCCTGTGACCTTCCCTACCCCCTGCCAGTACCAGTGGTTGCAGTGAATCAACTACCGAGTGTCTCTCTCACTAAGATATCACTGTGGTTGGAGCATACACTGAGACAACAGAGAGTGTCTTAATCTGAGTCTCACAAGGAGTGACATCGGACACCATTGGAAGGAGCCGATCCACCATAGCAACAGCTACTCCCTAAGTATGGCAGCCATCAGAGTGATCAAACTGATAGGAGGTGTACATACCTACAGATATCTGGCCACTCCCTGGTCTCCGTACCTCAGAGAGTGCCACCACGTAAATACATAATTTACGAAGCTCCAGAAGATAGCAGGGGAAGATGGTCATCATGCCGAAGAGCCAAGATGTTGCAGGGCTGGGTAAAGATTTTATGATGGCTGGAGTGCCAATCTCGCTCTAATCCCAAAATTTTCCCTGCAAGTTAGAGGGATGCTTTCAAGGCTGGGTACAGTTTAACATCATACGTAATGTCAGAGACAGCAGGCTGAGGCTGTTGTTTTTGGCCATGAGGAGGCATGCTGCAGCTGGGAGGCCCGACTGACTCAAGAGTGCCGTGAGCTGGACGAGCAGTGGGAGCAGATCCAGCAGGAGCAGGAGCAGCTGAATTAATCTGCAGACCAAGAGTTTCACGAATTGGAGCTGAACTGAAAGGCAAGCTGGCCAGCTGGGAGCATGAGCACGACCACTAGAAACAACGGGGTGAGGTGGCTCTATTTAGCATTGAGAAGACGTGTTGTGCTGTAGAGCCCTAGTTGGCCCAGGAGTGCTGTGAACTGGACGAGGACAAGGAGCGGCTGTGTGGGTCCATGAAGCAGGAGCGGCACAGCCTTCAGACCTGCTGAGAGTGCAAGCACAGCTGCTGGGAGCAGGAAGCTGAGGCCATGGAGGCTGCGCTGCTTGACCACGAGGGGCTGTGTTTCGCTCTGGAGGCACAGCTAGCTAAGGAGCACCATGAGCTGGAGGAGCAGCATCGCCAGTATCAGCGGGACCTGGAGTAGCTGTGTGACGCGACCCGATCCAAGGAGCAGGAGGAGCATCATGTTCCCACCAAGCCACATAAAATGAATGGTCAGCACGTGGAGGGACCTATAATGCCAGCGTCCACCAACAGCCTCCTGGTCTCTTCAGCCTTGCCAGCGCTTGCAAGTGGGCAGCCCTCTCAGTCACTGGAAAGGAGCACTGGCAGATGCTACCAGACCTCTGGGACTTGTTTCAGAGCTGAGGTGGGGACTGGGGGTGTAGGTCACTGGGATGGTCGACCTCTGGCGGGGGGGGGGGGGGCAGTGTAGCATTGGTGAGATGGCTCCACATGCTCCATTAACCATGTAATAGTTACTTGCATTTGTTGTTGTAAACACTTGTGCTGTGTCTCCTGTATGTAAATGTATTAACCCCAATCTGTGCCAGCTCCTCGTGTTTTTCTGTGCCTTCTGTAAATAATTACCCTGTGTGTGTCTTATAGTCTGGCATCAGACCTTCCTGCATTTCCCAGTTATGTGTGACGGAGTTGTGGTTGATGTTTGTCTTTAATCCTCGTAATGACTGCAATAAAGGAATTCATCTTCTTTGAAACCATCTCATTTCCTCTTATTCTAGCTGTCACGATGCCTGGGTCTGCTGAGCACCATCATATATTTCACCACTGAAATACATGGAATCAATGAGCCTCATTCACCAATATTTTCTTAAGAATTCTCTTAAATTGCTTCCTACGAAATTTAAGAACAATCTACGTCGGATTCATGACGTGTTCTTAAGTAGCAGAATTGTTCGCACCTTGTTGTGATTTGTAACTGAAAGCGCGTGCCAGTTTGTCCTAATTAGCATAGGGAAAAGCCCTGCAATTTCCCATAAGTATCCAAGTGAAATATTAAGTTCTCCATGAAAAACAAAACTTAAAAAAAAATAAACACACAAAATCACAAGTGATCAAATCTTCTGTTTCTTTTATTCTTTTGTAATATTTGAGCGATTGTGGTGAAATGTAGAATATCTTTGCTTACAGTTTATATTTAAAGACACTTTATTTAAATGTGCATTTTTACCTGCACTAGACAACCTGAGCCATAGGAAAACTTTTAACTCTTCTTTTCAAAGGCAAATAACCACTGGTACAAGAAGTTCTCAGCTCCTTTATTTAAGTTAAAGAAATAATACCAGACTATGAAAATACTCCACTACAAGGAGAAGTCCTCTATTCATAACTCATTATGCAGACACATGCAAATTGAGATTAAATTATTTTTAACCAGTCTACCTTATGTACGGCTGTGTATGTTAGCTCATTGTCGTAGCTTGGCTATGAGAAACATGTATCACATTTGCGAGTTCAGAAACACGTTTTCAACTTTGTAACGATGCATTGCTCAGCTAATGGAAGGAAGGTTTACAAAAATGTTTTATACATCCAAACACAGTTATTCACAGTTTCTTTACGCTATGCACCAAAAAAATAATACTTAGTAACTAGAAATGAAGGTGCTAATGTTAGTTTTAAAACGACAACCTACACTGACAGACATTCGGTAATTTGTATTATTAATGAAGGCTACATTAATTTACTTTCTGTGGATAATGAAAATCACGCACTTACCGCTGTTCATCAGCTCACTCTCCGCTATTGAAGGGGGTGGAGTCACACTTTGTTATTTCCTGTACTGACAGTGGATATGTCCTGAGAGTGGAGGCTGCAGCGGAAGTGACTCCACAGTGGAGATCTGCAGCCAGGTGCTCTTGGGGATTATTAATAGTCACGCATCTGGTCAGGTAAAGTTGGATTACTACATGTACAATATAACAATCTATACCACAAGTGTGTCTGCTGGGGTGTCGCATGAGTAAATGGTGTCCTGTAGTTGTATTCTGGGCATACAGCAACTCTGGATATAACGGACTTTGGCTATAATGGACTGTTTTGCCAGGTCCCTTGAAGTCCGTTATAACTTGATTTTTACTGTATGGGGAGGTAAATGCGAATAGACACATGTTATTTAGTAGCGTAACCAGTGGGTATAAAGCCCCAAAGAAAGCTGATACATGGAAAGATATCACCTTGTCTGTGAACGCTGTGTGCCAAATATATCTAATTGATCTTCAAACATGCGTTTCCTTCTCAGAGCACGATTGGCAAGCTCTTCAAGAAGTAACAGAAATGCCATTTTGATAGCAAGGCCAATGCGCAGAAACAGACCTGTTTATAATTCGCATGATCGCGAATGTCATTACCATGGAAATAATTTTTACACTTTAAAATCATTTTTAAATATATTTTACTTTTATAAATTATTCAAATACTGTCATTTTATGAACTGTAGAATAAACAAAACTGCTATAACTGATTATTTTGAACAAACTATCATTACTCAAATGTGCGTACGAATGGTCTTGAGTGTGTGTAGATTCTGTTCTTAGCTAAGAACAAATTCAGATAAGAAAACATTGGTGAATGTCAGAATCTTCGTAAAAAAAGTGCGTACGTGGGGTACCGGAACAAATTTGTTCGCATGAACGGTTGGTAAATGAGGCCCATTGTTCCTGTTATTGCCAGTCTGTGCTTTTCCCACGCCGAAGCCGATAGACGACAAAACAAAGAACTATTTTAAGTTCGTTTGTTAAATATGGAATAACAAAGGTGTTTGGGAAACACCTGCAAATCACGTCATCTTGTTTATTATTCATAAAGATCAATTATTATCTGGAAACACCCCTGATGAGAAGTCTGTTTACATAACATGATCCGTACATAGGTTGCCTGCAAATTTTATGGTAGTAAATATATTTACTCCGATCTTTGTGATAAGGTAAAATATGTCTCTCATTACAACTTGAAAATATTCTTCTATATACAAGTAGCCACATAATGTTTCACCTGTAATTTAGGGGTTAGGCTGAGGAACAGCTTCTTCCTCACAGCTGTCAATGTGCTTAATAGTACCTTACAATAGTGCCTTACAGAACTGATTCTCCACCCTGACCCCCTTCACACACAACTTTGATACCCTGACTGAACACTGCTTTTGTTTGCACTTTCCATACATTTGTTTGCACTAACTGCCCATTTTGCACAATGTGACCAGTTTGAATCTTGTCATTTTTCTTAGCACAATCATTCTCTCTGTACTTCCTGCCTGCATTTCTGCACAAAACCATAATTTACATGAATATTAATAATGTATAATTTGAGTCATTGCATTTGTATATATATTTTATTTGCACATGGTTACATGTTAACTGCATTTCATTGGCTCTGTTCCTGTACTTAGCATAATTAAGAGTCAAATCTAATCTAGGCCTAATTCAATTATGGTCATTTAAATCTATATACTGCAATAACAAATACATGTATACATATCACTGAGGCTCCATGAAACATATTTCTTGTAATAAACAAATACATATCAAATAACAATATACATGATTTGTAATATTGAGGTATCACATTATAATGAGAAACTGGTCAAATTTTGTCAGGGCAGCAGCAATACGTTGCCACAAAATATATATAAAAAGTAATAAAATTATTTTGTTTTAATGTGTCGTATTCAAGGGGTGACTTGGTGGCAAGGTGTCTAACATCATTGTGACTAGGGTTCAACCACAGTCCAAATACACGCTATGGTGATTTTGAGGTACCAGATTGTCACTAGGTGTGAATGGTGCACCCCATCATGGGTTATTCCCTCCCTTGCACCTGTAGTTTACTAAGAATAAGGACAAATCTTGCAGCATATCAGATGAACATGCTACAAGTGAATACACTCCAAAGATAGACAAAAGTTATCTGGCCTTAAACCTACAGCAAATGCTGACGCTCTTGTTTTAGACCTGTAACGTGTTTTCCGAGTTTTCTGACAAAGGGTAAATGATTTGCCTTTATGGATTTCGCCCACAGGGACAAGGAGCATTTAAAACGTCGAGCTGCGCTGTGGCAAACTTCGGCTGGGGCGGTGCGTTAATGAGCACAATGCTTTTCTCTAATACCACTATACCCCTGTCGGTTGACTTCACTCACATCGAGGACTACTTCATTTTTATTTTTCACATCGTTTTCGCTACCGTTGCGGTGTTTGTTGCGGGATCAGTGGTGTTGGCAATCCTCGCTACGAAATCTCTGCGAGTTCAAAACCGATTTATTTTCAAGCTTAACACCAGCATCAGTGACACGCTCACTGGCTTTTCGGTTTATTATCTTGGCCTTTTTGATGTGCAAGAGGGATACCCTTCAAGAAACGGGACACGTTATGTTCTCCCTTCTTTTCTCGGGGTAAACGTTTTAACTTTTCTGTTCGCGCAGGTTGACCGGTACTTTGCCGTGTGCCACCCATTCTTTTACAGTCGCTATATAACTCGATCGGTCGTCGTGGGAATTTGCGTATTTTGCTGGTTCTACACATACATGATACTAACGGTACAAAACCTGGTACCCATTTCTAAAGCCGCACAGATAAACGCTTTTGGTGTTCTTACCTTGCAATTAATAGTCATCATTAAATTGCTGATGACGATCAAGCTGTACTTAATTGCCAGATATCAGCTTGCCCGGGAAGCATCCACACCCGAAAGAGAAAACAAGAAGGAGTCGCTGAGAGTCATAGTGTTTGTCGTCATATGCTTTTTAACCTTATGGAGCCCCTCCTTCGTTAACATTATTGTGAGACAGCTTACATCGCAGGGCGTAAAATTTAGAAATGAAGCCACCAACCTGTTCGCCGTAATGGCCCGTTTTAACGCACTTTGCACACCCATGCTGTACATTTGGGGAAGTCCCGCACTACGAGAAGCAGTAAGGACTCGCATCTGGGGGAGAGTTTGTCCGACGCCAAGAGCAAGGTATGAACATTTTCGATGACCGCAGTCATTTCTTGGTTGAAATCTATGATTCCTTCTTATCGTCATTCGATCTGTACCCCCCACAGGGTCGCTTCTGACAACGACGACGAACCTAAGGATCGTCCCAGTTTATCAAACATTTCAAAATAATTTGAAGACACCGTAAAATCTTTAGGAGTGTGTTAGTTTTATCGTCAATAATTACAATTTCGCTACAAAATCATTATTTGACTGTTACGGTAGTGGGACACATTAGACTACGTCACCGAACAAGTAAATGGGCGCATATAGGTATATCCAAATGGAGGGGATTTTCTAAAACGCGTAACGCGAAAAAGCTTAACGCAGCTTAGTGTTCTGCAGCTTAATTATCACCAAATCTCTTTAAATGCAGAAGGGGAGAGGAAGAATATTTGGTGGCACTCACTTCAAACATCAGCCCCCCTGCATAGATCCATCCATCCATCCATCGTTCAAGTGTTATTCTGGTCAAGGTCAGACAGTCGAGGGGCCCGGAGCATATCCCTGGTAGCACAGGGCACTGTAAATAGATTTCTGGATTGGCAAATTAAGCTTTAGGTTTAAAAAGCTTTGTTTTGGAGATGCCGCCGAATCGGCATAATAGGCTAAAGATAATAAGAATAATAGCCTCACACCTCAGGGTTCGAGTCCCCCCCCTGGCACCATGTATATGTGGAAGTTGCATGTTCTCCACGTGTAGTGGAGTTTATCCGGGTACTTTTCTGTCCCCCCGCAGTCCAAAATCACGTAAAGTGGAATAGAGTTGCCAAAATTATTCGTGAATGTGAATCGTGAGTGTGTGTGTCCTGTGATGGGTTAGCAATATATAGATATAGGTTACTTTACCGTGGGTGTAGGGGATGCGCTCTGAATTGAACATGTTAAGTTAAATAAAATTAAGCACTCTTAAAATTCATTGATGTTAATCAGACACCCTTGTGCCTGAAAGACTGAAAACAGCCCCCTCTTGAGGCGCTGGGTGTCCTTATCTATCACCCGTGATAACTTTTAGATTACTACTACTCATAATAATAATAATAATAATAATAATAATAATAATAACCCAGACAGAAAATCCGAAATGAAGAACTGGTCGAAAAGGTAGCAATACAAACAATATACACAGGTTATATATATATATATATATATATATATATATATATATGCATATGCCTGATTACACTCAATATAGTAATCTGCACTGCAAAGGAATAGTACGGTGCGTATTATTAAAATGGGACACTTCCTGAAGATTTACATTCTGGAAAAAATTATAGAATCATCTCCATGTCTTGAATCCCAACTTCATACCATTCTAGATGCATTAATGCCCCTTGAACACTATAACGAAGAGAAAATAAAGTATTACTAATCACATATATTAACTTAAAAGTTTAACTGACCAATTTTGCCAGGTGTCTTTTTAACAATACTTACCCTCTATTAGGCACACAGGCAGGTAAAATACCGAATTTGGAACCCCTTGAAATAGCGAACGATGTAGATAAAGAACGAGTGATAATCCACGAGCGTTTCTAAAACCCTTCGTTATTCTATAATTAATAATAAAACGAAGTTAAAACGGCACTTTCGTGGCTCCAACCTAGCCCCTGCGTGAGAAAAGCAGACTATCGTTAACAGGAACATCGATTCCACGTTAATCAATGGCGAAATATGTCAAATTATTCACAGCAAACGCTTGAAAATGAATAAATAAAATTAACATCAAATCAAACCCTATCAAATCACAGGAAAGCGCACGGAAGTACGACCAAATCAACGTATTAGTCGCAAAGGTGAAAATAGTTCTTTAAAGCCCATGGGAGCCTCAGCAACTGCGCAAATAAAAATGGGAGGAAATCGTCAGTCGAACAAGAGAATGCACTGGCCATCAAAGATGTGGCAGCTAAGTATAAAAAAAAAAATAGTAGCAAAGAAGAAGGGCTCTGACTCAAGACCACGGCACAGCAGAACTGGTGGATAATCATAGGCTGTTCTCACCCCAGAGGAACAGCAGGTCATAGCTTTATGGATATAAGGGCCAGCTGTAACCGAGAGACACTCTGGAGGGGTAGATGTGTGTGCTGGACAATATCCACCCTGCCCTCCAGTGCATCCCTCTCCCTCCACCAGTGCTGTTTGTCTCCAGGGCCCTCACTCCAGGCCCATTCAGAGGACTGCACTGGCAAACAAGTGTACCCAATGTGTGTAAGAGAGGTGAGGAACTGAATGCTCTGGCAAGGGAGATGCTGCAGCTGGGGAAGGAATGACTCCTGCACAAGAGGGAAGAGCTGCAGTGGAGGAAGAGGCACCACCAGGAACTGGTAATGCTCAAGAAAGCCAAACTGGGCATCCTGAGTGGGCAGCTGGCACAATATGAGCAGCCCTTCATGTCACTGCCCAGCACGTTACCCCCAGAATGTAAGATGCTTGTTCTTAAATGAATGACTGGGTTAGCAATATATAGATATAGGTTACTCCTATACCTTTACCGTGGGTGTAGGGGATGCGCTCTGAATTGAACATGTTAAGTTAAATAAAATTAAGCACTCTTAAAATTCATTGATGTTTGTATTGCATTAAGTTCTGAGTTTGTCATGGATGTATGTCGTGGCAGTGTCAAGGATCTGTGTCCTCTCTTTGCAGATGCGTGACAGATTTGGCAGGACCTGTTTCCAGAAGCCTTGTTTAATTTTCTTTGTTTGTTTTTTTCACCACAGCAATTTTATCTTTGCACTGTGCAAAAGTTATTTTTCTGTATAGTAAATAAAGACTACACTGAAAAAAATGTGGAGTGAGGTTTACTTAAAACACCTTGGAAACAATTTCCACGTATAAACTGTTACTAAATTTAACAGACTGTATCCTTGTGTAAAATTTACTTTAAAAGACCCCGATTCAAATACATTTTAATCACAGTGTTTGTAGATTTTACTCAAAGTAGCACTACATTAAGCCATCTCTTAAAATGCACACAAATTTCATGGTTTTTCCACTCACTAGTTCTAGTTATCTAACAACAATGCATTAGTACAATTCACTAGTACAATTCAGAGCTAGATAAGATTTTAACAACTCTGAGCTATTAGTTAAGTTCTCCCCAAACGAGCTTGATGGGCCGAATGGC
>JAODJW010000040.1:34351565-34374377 GCA_026777045.1 Hyperopisus bebe | reverse complement strand
TTTGTTCGTGAATAGCAAACTTTTAGGTTGTAACATTTGTACAACTATTACGTAACTTTTTGGTGAGCAATGGCTAAGAATGTGATACCTGATACAGTATTTTCAATAAAGTAGCATTATCACCAAAAAACGCTGCTACTACAGCAAATGCGAGGCTGACACTGAAGCATTACCTTTTGTTTTCGCTCAGAGACGTGCGGTGTGACTCATTTCCTGGCGCGTTCACGGTTCGACTTCTGATATTCAGATCGAGTTCTAGGTCAAACTGGTTTGTTCGACTTTCAAGAAAATCGAGTTCTAGTGAGTTCGAGAACCAAGGTACCACTGTATTACATTTTAAGTTTGTTGAAGGGATTTTACAGATTTTTTTCTGTATTCTGGATTCTTAAGAATGTATACAAAAAATGACAGATATATAAAATCTCAATGTAAGTATATAAGTAATATGTTCTAGCTGTCAACTTTGGAGAAGTTATATCAGTATAACTTTATGTGTATATGGGAAGGTTCTCTTTTGGCTTGGGGGAGGGCCCTCTATGATCCAGGGCAGGGCCCGGGCCCAGGGACGGTGGCCCCTCCTATGGCTCCGCCCCTGGTTCGCTTCCTTTCCATGACATCTGCTAGGCCATAAAGTTGTAGTCCATCATGTTACCTTAGCATGACAGATGATCTTGTTAAATTCCAGTTAAATTAGCTAGTGGGGAGTGAAAGCCCAGTCCCACTGTTAATTAAAGATGTCATTCTCACTTTCTGCCCTAAAAATCATCAGGGGCACTACAAAATTCATTAGCCAATAGGGATGCATCCTTGAAAAAGTTACCCACGCGAAAAGCTTGTGTCAGAGCTCCAAGCAAAAAATCAGGCAGCGCAAATGTATCGTCACAAGCTGGCACGAACAGGGGAAGCAGACACAGGAGTCAGAAAAGTCAGACGGACACTGGGTTTATTAGGGGTTGACACTCTCAGAAACACAAAATGACATCAATGACCAGACTGGGGAAAAACTACCAAGAAAGCATTTAAATACACTAGACTAATGAGCCACAACTAGACACAGCTGATAACACGGGGATTGCACACGGGGTAGATGAGGGGGCGTGGCACACAAGAGGATCAGCACGATCAGGGCATGACAAAACAAGAGAGCCAGCAGCATAACTGCAAAAATTAAGCAGTGCAAACAAGAACTCTGGCTGTGTTTCTGCAAAGCAGACCCCTGGGCTGGACTCTGGAGGCTCAGGCAGAGTGGGTGCGGCCCGTGCTGGGCCAAGTTAAGGAGGCTTGGGTGGAGCTCGTGTGCCTCCTCCTGGGCCAGACTCTGGAGGCTCAGGCAGAGCATGTGGGACCCCACCTAGGCCAGACACTGCAGACTCAGGTGGTGTAGGCCTCTGTGGACCAGACTGTAGAGGCTCATGCAGAACGAGCCCATATGGGCTGGATTCTGGAAGACTGGGTGGAACAGGCTCTTCTGGGCCAGACTCTGGAGGCTTGGAATGAGCAGGTTCCTTTGGGCCAGACTCTAGAGCAGGGGTGGCCAATCTTATCCGCAAAGGGCCGGTGTGTATGCAGGTTTTTGGGGAGAAAGGTTTTTGGGGCTGTTCAAACCCAGGTGTGAGGACTCTTCAGCCAATCAGTCCTCTAATTAGCGACCTATTTAGGGAGTTGCAGCGAAAACCTGCTGAACACTATATTGCCAAAAGTATTGGGACACCCTTCCAAATCATTGAATTCAGGTGTTCCAATCACTTCCGTAGCCGCAGGTCTATAAAATCAATCATCTAGACATACAGACTGCTTCTACAGACATTTGGGAAAGAATGGGTTGCTCTTAGGAGCTCAGTGAATTCATGCATGGTACTGTGATAGGATGCCACCTGTGCAGTAAGTCCATTCATGAAATTTCCTTGCTACTAAATATTCCACGGTCAACTGTTAGTGGTAATATAACAAAGTGGAAACAATTAGGAACAACAGCAACTCAGCCATGAAGTGGTAGGCCACGTAAAATCACAGCGGGGACAATGCTTGCTGAGGTGCAGTGTGCATAAGTCACCAACTGTCTGCAGAGTCAGTAGCTATAGACTTCTGAACTTTATTTGGCCTTCAAATTAACTGAAGAACAGTGCATAGAGAACTTCATGGAATGGGTTTCCATGGCCGAACAGCCGCATTCAAGCCTCACATCACCAAGTGCAATGCAAAGCATCAGACGCAGTGGTGTAAAGCACACCACCACTGAACTCCAGAAGAGTGGAGTCGTTTTGTCTGGAGTGACGAATAACACTTCTCTGTCTGGCAATCCGATGGACGCTTGTGTGTTTGGTGGTTGACAGGAGAATGGTACTTGTCTGACTGCATTGTCTTAAGTGTAAAGTTTGGTGGAGGGGGGATTATGGTGTGGGGTTATTTTTCAGGGGTTGGGCTTGACCCCTCAGTTCCAGTGAAAGGAACTCTTAATGTTGCAGCATTCAAAGCCATTTTGGACAATTTCATGCTCCCAACTTTGAGGGAACAGTTTGGGGATGATCCCTTCGTGTTCCAACATAACTATGCACCAGTGCACAAAGCACGGTCCACAAGGACATCGATGAGTGAATCTGATGTGGAGGAACTTGACTGGCCTGCACAGACCCCTTAGCTCAACTCGATAGAACACCTTTGGGATGAAGTAGAGCAGAAACTGTGAGCCAGGCCTTCTTGTCCAACATCAGTGCTTGAACTCACAAATACTCTCCTGGAAGAATGGTCAAAAATTCCTATAAACACATACCTAAACCTTGTGGACAGCCTTCTCAGAAGAGTTGAAGCTGTTACAGCTGCAAAAGGTGGGCCAACTCCATGTTAAAGCCTATGTATTAAGAATGGGATGTTATTAAAGTTCATGTGTGTGTAAAGGCAGGTGTCCCAATACTTTTAGCAATATAGTGTATGTCTTCACACACTCCACATCAGAGTTCAGTTCTGATGATGCTGCTCTTTCATTAGCTCATTGGTAGCTAGCCTTCACAGCTGTTTTACTGGTCTCCTGACTATAATTACAAACATGCTGTTCTTTCTTCAGTCCTACTATCATCAATATCACCATCATCTTCCCATCACTTATCCTGGTGAGGGTTGTGGTGGCAGCATGCCAACCAGGTCAGACCATGTGCCTTTTTCTATGGCCACATACTCCTGGCTGTTATGTACGATCACTGGGAGATATAATCCCCCCACCATGTCCAGGGTCTTCCCCAGGGCTTCTGTCCTGTCAGACATGCTGGAAAAGCTCCCCTAGCAGCTGTCCAGGTGGCATCATCATAAGATGCCCAAAACAGCATCAGCTTAATTGTCTCGATCTAAAGGAGCAAAGGCTTTAGTTCAAGGTTCCTCTTGATCTCCAAACTCTTCATGCTGTAACAGAGAGTGAGTCCAGCAATCCAAAGGAGAAACTTCATTACTTGTGACCTTGATTTTTGGGCCTTAGGTTAAATTAAGAATGTAGACTTATGGGTAAACTGCCTTGTCTTACGACTTAACCACCACTTTACCATCATAGACCAACAATGCTGGCAAAACAGCAGTCACCAAACCAATCTGACTGTCCGTCATACATTCCCTCTCACCAACACTCATTCACAATACTTTTGGGTGGTGTGTGACTCAGTGGATAAACCCCATAGGAAGCTTACTGCTCACCCTATTGCTTCAGGGGCGCTAGATGGTCGCTGACCTTATGCTCTGACCCAAAATCTTGCTCTAACCTGTATGTCTATGTGTCTCATGGAGGACAAAATTGGAAAAAGGCAATTTCCCCACTGGAATGACTCAAAGTATCACTACTCTATTCTGCAAGATCCAATGCTGCTTTACGTCCTTCACTAAGGGCAGGCTCTCCCCCCTCACCTGATAGGAGCTACCCTCTCTTCTGCTCTGGAGTGCTGGAGGGGTTGGTCAGATGAGGCCAAAATCTATCACTATCTGCAAACAGCAGAGGTGTCACTTCTGTCCGCACATGCTGAGCCTCCCACCTGCCATGGCTGCTTTTTGCTACTGATTATATTTTGTGTCTGTGTCAAAAAGGCCAAAACTCTGTATCCTGTGGCCAGCAGAGTAATCATACCACTGGTCAGTGCATGAGCAAAGCCACCCAAAAAATGGCTCCAGGTGCCAGAAAAAGGCTGGTATTACGCTTCTCTCTCACCTGTGTCTCATCCAAGAGCAAGATCAGACTGTGAAAACCAAAGAATTCCTGTGTGCCTGTACTGGTGTGCTTGTATTAATAGAGCATGATTGTGTATTCCTGACAGTCCTGTTCTAGATTGACTTTGAGTGGTGATGGAGATGTAACGGCAATTTTAAATGTATTTTTAATGTTTTCATTATTGGTAAACAAAAATACGAAATTCCATTACACTAAGCAGGAAAAATGTTTAGAAGATGGATGGATGGAAAATAACACATGAAATTTATAATCATCAAGTATTAAACTACTGTTTTTCAGGGATTGGGCTGTAAGCATTCCAGAGGGGGTGCCACTCCATCCCTACAAACCCCCCTGAAACACATAGACAGCACGCAATTTTGAGATGCTAATTAAGCAAACTGCATGCCTTTAAACTATAGGGAAAGTTCAAACTCATACATACTGTACATGCAGTGCAGGATACAAACCCTGAACCCTGGAGGCGTGAGCCACAGCAGTCCTCATAAAGCTGCCATGCCAGGTCTCATAACCATGATATGATGTAATGGAAAAGGGAATGAAAATTATGGACTGGGAAGGTCTTCAAAGCCCTGTATTATCACCTTTATCACAGTGCCCTGTGTCCACAAGTCATTATATTTATTTTCAGATAATTATAGATGTTAGAAAATGATTATCAAGTTATTTTCAGATTGATTACCATTCAATTTAGTTTCCTCACTAGGCAGATTTTTAAATGACTTCAAGTAAAATAAACATCTGTCTGTGTGTTTTGCAAACCTATTGTGTCTGAATAATATAAATGCAATTAGAATTCCCACTCAAGATCACAGCAAGTGAGAAGTGAAAGAGAATATCGGGAAGCTTTCAGACTGGAAACGATTTAAGACTGACAGGCAAAATCACTATAAAGTGTACTACAAAAATAGAATACAAAATATTCTTGAAAAAACAAAAAGGCAATAGACTGCAAGTTAAACTGGGTAAAGAGAAACGAAGATTGTGCCATAACAAAATATTGTTGTTATGAATATCAGTTATTCAAATGTCATTACATCCATTGATAAATCTGTTACGTCTTTTTGGTAATAAGGTTGTTAACCACAACAAAGTCCTAGAATGTAATATATGCTGGTGGAAGACTGCAAATTTTTATATTTTTGCATACACATTTGGCTTCATTAGCTTGTCAGAGAACAATGTGATGATTGGAGTGATTGTTTCTAGGATTATACACTACTATTTTATGTAAAGTATTACCAAATAGTTCTTAAAAATACCGTTATTCATATTGAAACCTTGACAAAAGAGCCCAGGACCTATAAAAATTTTAATTAATGTATGGATTGCTGATTTTAGCACCCAATAATAGCAATCCCCACAGACCTGCTTTAATGAGTGAATGAAATACTAAGATACACAAGCAGTGTATCTTAGCAATGAAACTAAATAAACGGCCATTTCCTTGAATTAATCACTTTAGATCGGGAGTGTCAAACTCCAGTCCTGGGGGGTCGGAGTCCGGTTTACCTTAATTCTTTCCCTGTTCCACCATTCAGCTCAAGTGTTGTGTGGTAATTAGCACAAAGGTGGTGCAACTCATTGAATCGGGTGTGTTAAATGATGGGAAACTCAAAAATGTGTAGGGCTCCATCCAGTTTGCATTAGAACAGGGGTGCCCAATCTTATCCGCAAAGGGCCGGTGTGTATGCAGGTTTTTGGGATGACCTGTAGGTCAGCTGTTCGAACCCAGGTGTGACGACTCTTCAGCCGATCAGTTCTCTAATTAGTAATCTAATTAGGGAGTTGCAGCGAAAACCCACATACACACCGGCCCTTTGCAGGTAAGATTGGGCACCCCTGCATTAAAAGGTAAAAGTAACCTTTGGAACATCCTGGTTACTCTTTTCAGGTAACTGGCTAACTAGCTTCACATGAAACTCCAGCTAACCAAAGCGCCTTATATGACTACCTAGGGGGTGCTATTTTCCTTAAAGAAGTATATTGAAATACCTGCGTGCCAATCAGTAATTCGTTACTTAGCAGTTGCGATACCAGCGATATTTGGAATAGTGAATACATACATTTTGAAATATCATATAAATATAATAATCATATAAATCACGTTAACATTTTGGAAGCTATACTTGTGTCGCTAAATTGTAGTTTATAGGAAGTGAAGTTCCCCGTCGCCCCGCCGCCGCCACCGCGATGCATTCTGGGAACAGCCAGTATATCCAAGATGGCGGCGAGCAGGAGGCTGCACAAGGTAGAACTCCTCATCTCTCTATTTTCTTTTCCTAAGAAATCTAATAAACAGCCGTATATCAAGTGCCCATGGTTGATCATATGCCTCCCTTATGAAAGTGAAAGTATAGATTTCTGTATGCGGGAACAGCTTGTGCTCACTTTAATCTGATTATGAGTCTGCTGAAAGATAAAAAGCTAAATATATTGTCTGGCACAGTGAGTGAGTAAGGGAAGCACCGGTAATACAGGCCGGAGATGAAGAAACCGGCTTTCATGGGGGGTGTTTTCCCCGTAAATAGTGTGAAATGGCTCCTTATCAAAATAACATTCCTGTGGGGAATTTTTATATCTTCGATCGCTTGTAGTTCGCAGTGTTATTGTGTTTGAGATTAACAGGGATGGTTGGGCACCTATTATTTCATAGGGTACTGAAATCCCGTGCCAGGGCAGCTGGGTGAGTGCACAGGAAGCCCGTCTTTACCGAGCGTGAGACAAGTATGGGAGCAGCTCAGCGATCAGCTGTTAACTCGCAAGCTGGGAAGGCAGCCGCTTATACGCGCTTTTAAACACAAGTTACTTAAGGAGTTTAGTTTCGGCGCGCCCTTCATAGAAATGAAACCAAAACAGATTCAGATCTGGAAGTGGAAGTAGTAGTAGTATAAAAAAACTGTCATTTGTGTGTGTGTGTTATATATATATATATAAATTTATACCGAGAGACGGGTTTCTTGGGGTTCAGGCGCTTTTAATACCTACTCTGTTTGGATCATGACTAATACGCTGTCGGTTGTAAATGGTTCGTCTGAATGGTTATGCAAAACCGGTTGTGTGGCAGGATGTCACACAGCCCCAGCGCAGATATCAATCACAGCACCGATGAGTAGTTAGTTTGCAATTGACGTGCGGCCATGGCGCTGACTAGCTGTCTGTTCGTGTCGTGGTAGTGGGTCGCCTCGGTGTCAATCGGCCGCTCCCCCGACATTTAGGCGGTCAGGAGGCTTAACATGCCTCCATGTCGCTTTACTACTTCCTTGTTTGACTGTTTGAGCTGAAGCTGTTGCGGGGGGATCATGCCAACGTTAATCAAAACTGAAAGTACCGTTAGTTGAAGGCTGTGCCAACGATGTTGCTGGTTGGGAGAACACAGAAACACAAGCTGTAGCTCATTTTACCCTGTGTGGATGGATGGATGTTTATGGGGCTTAACTGCGATACAGGGAGGGAAAAGGGTTTAAACATTAATCAGTTATATTGCGTTAACTAAAATGTAGTTAACACTCGTGGGATGGTTTCATTTTCTATAATTCCAGAATTCTTATTTTTATATCTGCTTATATGTAACAGAACTTTCAAATCTGGTTTTATTCAGCTGTATTGTAGTTTTGTTTATCTTTGGTTTAATGTTATGTGAGTGATTTCATTTTTTGTCTTGTATCTTTCCTCAAGATATTTTGAGTTTGTTTTGTAACACGATTTGTAATTATTTTTAAATGCTTAGTTGATATTTTTGGGGAGGAGGTAAATGTTTTATATTCTGACAATCAGGAGTTGTTGGTGTATTCTATTTATAACACTAATTGGCCATCTGAGTGAAATCTAGTAGTTACTGGGTAATTGGGACAGATAATTAACCAGTCTTAGTGTAACTAATAGGTTAACGGACAAAACCATTTTCTGCCAATTAGAGAGGTAATATTGTCTTTGATTGGCTATTTAGGTTCCCGTGTACTGAGTTGATTCTTCATGTCATAAACCTTTTCCTGTGTTGTAGGAACTTGAAGAAATCCGCAAGTCTGGAATGAAAAACTTCCGTAACATCCAAGTCGATGAATCAAACATTTTAACCTGGCAAGGTCTTATTGTTCCTGTGAGTATATGTCTAGTTGCTTTAGAGGGTGTATGAACAGGTGCAGCTTTTACATTTTACCAGTTTTGTTTTTGCATAATTAAATTGTGTCATTTTGTTTGATGCACTATATTTCTGACTAATGGAGTTCATTTCAGATTTTTTTTCAGTTAATTGGTAGAATTCTTAAGTGTTTAACCCTGGTTACGTTTTTTTTTTTATTTTCAGCTCAGATGATTCATTTGATTAATTGTCTGAAATGACTGTTGACTTCCACATATTTCAGGTGTACCATTATTTTAAAATCCCTATAATTTCTTAAAACTGCTGTATGCTACTTCCCGTCTTTGTTGCATTTTCTGATCTGAGCTGTTATCGTAATAATACATGTATATTATTATTATTTTATTATTGTGGGCATAGTTTGTCATGGTTATACAGGTGAAGTCTGAGGAAAAATGCTTTTAGAAAGTTTAGACACATCTGTCCTGAACAATCTTTAATCATTTGTTTGCCAGCTCAGCGTGTATTTTATTTTATTTTTTAAGGACAATCCCCCCTATGACAAAGGAGCATTCAGAATTGAAATAATTTTTCCCGCTGAGTACCCATTTAAGCCCCCTAAGATCACATTCAAAACAAAGATCTATCACCCCAACATTGACGAGAAGGGCCAAGTATGCCTGCCTGTCATCAGTGCGGAGAACTGGAAACCAGCTACAAAAACTGACCAAGGTAGGTATCTATCTTCAGGAGCACAAGCCTTTAACAGCCGACTGCTTTTGTTTTAAGATCACTCTGAAAGGGGTTTCTGAATTCCAGTCTAACTTATGCTTGTCTTTTGACTTCACAAGTTCATTTCATAGTTTAACTCTTGAGATCTGAGCTCCCCAAACTAATGGAGGTAAGGGCTATCAGAAAGTACCTTTATTTATACCATGCCATACACTTCTTCTTTCTCATCTTATAACTGGTGACCTTGGCACCACCTCAGTCAAGTTGACAGGCTTGTCATTGTGGGCATAGATGCTAGCAGTACTGTGATATATGGCCAGGCAGCTCAGAGTGTGTGTGTGTGTGTGTCCTTTTCTTTCAGTAATTCAGTCGCTCATCGCCCTGGTGAATGACCCTCAGCCCGAGCACCCACTGAGGGCTGACCTAGCGGAAGAATACTCAAAGGACCGTAAAAAATTCTTTAAGAATGCAGAAGAGTTTACAAAGAAACATGGCGAAAAGAGACCGGTGGACTGATACTTGATGAGTGTGTTTCCTCCCACCCTCTCCTAGCTCCCTTCTCTGTTCCCCACCCTCCCCCATCTACCTCCTCCCGTTTCACTCACACAAACACACACACATACACACACCATATTTTCGCAGACATGGAGCAGCCCAGTCCTCCTGAATGTCGACCTGGAAGCAGGACTCTGTGGATCAGATCTGGCTCAGCCCCCTGTGTCAGCCTAACGGCCTTTTTAATGTCCCACGGGAGGATGGATTGAGAGTACCTGTTAAGATGTGGGGTGGGGGGGTATATGGAAAAAAACATTTAAGCTTAAATGTCCACTCATTCATTCAACATTACTGCTTGATGATATAAACCTCCAGTGCAACATTTTCTGTCATATCACCAAGACTCTGCCCTTTCATAAGAAAAATCAGTTTTTCTTTTTCTTCTTCCCTGACTTTAATCTTTTCTCCTCTTGTCCTCTCAGAAAGCTGTCTTAGGGAAAACAAAAGCTAAATTAACAAACAGATGCAAGTTGCAACATCCTGGAGTGATCCCTCATATCTTTTGCTTATGAAGTTGCACTGTGTTCAGCTGAACGAGACTTTTTAAGTTCTTTCTTTCTTACTTTCAGTTTGTAACACTGATCAATAAAAATACAGACTAGTCCCTGGTGTTGCTACCATATGGTAATGTTTCAGATTGATAAAAGGAAGAAATTACATTGTGTCTGATTTTAATATGATTTTTAAAATATATAAATAACACTGCTTTTCACGGTTCTGTTTGACTTACCATCATCATCATCATGTCTACAGTGGACACAGAAGACCTTTGTGGTTTTGTTTCCTGCTGCTTGTTACCAGAGACGATTCAGAGTTCAGTATCGCTTTGAAAGCATAACCAGGTTAATAAGTTATAAATTATATTTTAGAAATTTCCTTTTTTTAAACTCCAGAGTGATATAGATATAGAAAATAAACTCACCAGATTAGTTAAACTAAAATATATTTTTTACTTGCAATGCAACTCAAGTTTCAGCTCTTAACATTAGACATGCATGCTTGGTCTATAAGGTTATTTACATAACTGTTTAAGGTTATTTAAGTGTGTAAAGCATAGGTAGCAAATTGTAATTCACTGCTGAAGCATAATGAGACAGCTTGCCGTTGTATATTTAATGGTGGCCAGTTTTATTTATTTTGCGGATATCTCAGTAATATATTTATTGAATTGGATTGCGTGTACTGTTAACTGAACGTTTAAGTCCTGATGCTCGAGGCGATCTCTCATTAATTGATCCCCGTAAGTCTTTTTTTTAATGCAAACCCTTAAATCCTGCTTTTTATTAAACTGAAAAGCCCCTTTTTGGTTTGTATTTACTTGTCTTCTATAGCAATATGTCTGTATAGTTACATGTAAGAGGAAATGTCCAGTCAGTCATAATGAGCCATCCACTGCAAGAGGGTGTAGTGTTGAACTCACCGTAGTTTCAGCATATAGATATATATATCATATAAAAACCGATATGTAACCTAGGAGGTGCTGTTCCGGGTGGCATTCTGAGAAACTTGAGTATAATGACCATGTAGCATGGCTCATTTTTTGATAATGAAGCAGGCTAACTATTTCCCAGTTGTCAGCTTTTGGCCTGTAAGAATAGCCTTTATTTCAGCTGATGCAGGCTAGTATGGTGCTCTTCCAGCCCGTACAAGAATCCCCTGATGAAGTGCAAGTGGAGAACCTTGGACATGGCTGTAAACTGCAGAGGGAGGGATAAGTAGTCAAATAATGAGCTGAATCCAAAGCAACATGCATTGAAGGGTGTATGAATAAGATTTGGGGCAGCGCATTCCGGACACCCTCCACAGTACTCCAGAGGAGGAATTAATCACTTTTTGTGTGCATCATTCATTTTTTATGGATAATACCCATAATACCTATGTTTGTGTCATTGGGTTTGCAGTTCATAAGCAAAAAGGTGGGAATCTAGAAGCGTTTGCACATTTCATGGTTCTGCACTCCAAAGGCATCACTCTTCCTCATGTTTATTCATTATTTTCATTTGCCCAAAAGCAGATATTCACTTTTTTCCTATTGCCTGCACGCTGTCTCGTTTTGCTTCTTAACATTTTCAAAAACTGTATAAACCCAACATTCTGTTTTCATTCTGAATAAATGGAACAATTGGCATATTTGGATCATGCAGAGATAGGGATTTCAGGGAAACCTAACCCAGTGTTAAGTGCTTATGTGCGTTATGTTTTAAAAAATAAGGTGTTCCAAACAAAAGTAATCAAAAAGCAGTTAACATGCCAAGGATTGAGTTAGGGCTGCTGTATACAGAGAGGAATTGGTGTCTCCTGTGGATAGGTGGACCCCAGTGACTGAGTTTCTTGAGGATGTGTATGGTGCAAGCCTACCACTTGGGGGCAGCATCCATCAACTGCCAGTACCAGAAATTCCAACCCAAACTTAACATCTGAATCTTCAACATTCAAACCTTATTAAAGTCTGACTTATAATTAATCTGAAGTGTTCTGTGTTGTACATCTCTAGGGATTGGGGGGTGTATGGAGAAGCAGACATTCATATACATTTTAATTCTTCATGTTTAATGATGACAGTTCCTCAGTTGGATTTCAGTTGGAAATTGATGGTTTTAAATAAATAGAATGAGGTTAGCGTGTTTATTTAGTTGTGGTTTCTGCGCCGTATGTAAATGGTGTTAATTACTATACTAACCTGTCTACAGATTTTTAATTATGAAATTCTCCAATAATTTTACTGACATAACTTGAGTAAACTGCTTGGGCTTAGTACAGAAACCCCAAACTTAACCATGTTCCTTTTTGAGATGAAGCAGACTATAGGACTGCCAGAGAGCAAATGTTCAATCTGACAGTATTTTAATGCAAGTCATTAACAGCTGATTATCAGAATTTCTTCCATTTATGAGTTCAGTTAGAGTCCATCTTGTCCATTGGAGCATTAGCAGTGATAGCAAATATAGCATCAATTAATCTATTTTAAAAGTTCAGTTGTCAGTCATGATTATGGAATTTAAAACTTCAGCACTTCATAAATACATTAAAAATAGTCTCTTTAAAACTGAGGCATTTACATTTGCTAAGTTACTATATATACACTATATACTCAAAAATACAGCTAATTCTTAGAAATATTTCACAACGGCTGTATTTCTCCATTTTAAGCCAACTTAATTTTAAATAACCCATAAATGTAGAAAGCTGTGAATCTGGGGTTTAAAGTTTAAAACATCTTCATAACCATGGGATCAAATCCTTTCTTAAGGGTAGAGAAAGACAAATCCCATCTAAGAAGAAAAATTTAAGGCTTGTTTTGCAGTTGGCCCTGGAAGAGAATTGGTTTAGAGGTCCTTAAATGCACACAGCTGGATTTGCTCCTGCTTGTAGAATGCAAATAGCTGGGGGTCCATGAGGGTCTCCAGCTCGTGCTGCCGCTCTGCAGACTGTGAGAAGCTGTCTGGGCCCTGGCCGCAACCCCCTTGCTGGGGGTCACTGGGGTAGCCGGGATGCACCATCAGCTCCACTGTGACAGGGCCCTGTGTCCCTTGCACTGTGTTACACTGGGGTACGGCAAGGGGGCTCTTGGGCTGTGAGGCTGCCAGGGCCTTTCCGATGGCCCTCTTGATGCTGCTGACAGACATGTTCTCCCCCATTGTGGTCAAGCCCAAGTAGACATCAGGCCACCTGCAATGGACATAGTAAAGGTATGGAAACCTACATGCTTCTCCATCAGCATGACAAATAAAGTAGGTATATTTATATGTCAGTATGGTATATTTATAAATGTAGTAAATTAGTGACATTGCTTAATTGTTTCATTCCCCCAAAAGGACAAATCTTTTAAAGATAAGCACCAGAATTTCCCATTTTCCAAGGTACAACAAAAGATTCCATCTTCAGATTAATTGTGGCGGCCTTGCTGCACTTGTACTGCAGCTCAAAGGCACAGCATGGGCACCTTTACCTGATCCCATGCGCACGGAAGACTGTGGACGAGTCCCATGCGTCCTTCTCCACCTGTGTGTAGAACTCGTGCAAGGGCAGCGGAAGCCAGGAGCAGGACTGGAGGCCAGGCTCCACCGGGACTCGTGTGAAATGAATGCCATATTCCGACAGCACCCTGGCAAACACATCCCTCACCTCTGTTAAGCACAAGGAGAGACCGATCAGGTACGTATTCCTAATACAACGCGGTCACACACACAGGCACAGACTCAAGTTGCTCCCAGCTAGTGGCCATGCCCTAACCTTCCTTGAGCAGCCTTTAGCAGTACAGGCCGTTGCCCTACCTGGCAGCACGTGGACATGCTGGTGGCCATCCATATGGGAGGGCAGATGCCCCAACAAATCACAGAACAACTTCACCTGGGCCTGCAGCTCCAACTCCACCTGGGGAACAATCCAAAATACAACACAATGAGGTATTAATATACAGCATACAATATACATCTCCATATTACAGAATGCCAATTCAATGCATGCATATGTCCACACACACAGGAAGTGTATGTCCATTAATACACACCCATCAAATCGTGTTCCCATTAGAAATGGATGCCAGTTCAATCAGTATTTCTGCAGTATTGCCTCTAACGCACTGGGCGTTTCTGCTGCATGTGCTGCAGTAAATTTATCTGAGTTGTCAACCAGGCCACGTTCAGCCAAGGGTCTCCTATGGGGGTCCCATCTATAAAATGTGTATGTGTATGAAAATAGTGAGTTTAGAATAGTTGTTTTTCAAGTGAGACTGAGAAAAAAATGGGATGGCTAAATCTCGCTCTAGTGGGACCTAGAATCGCCTGTGGTTGTCACTGCTTTCTTTAAACATTAAACTTTACATTTGTTCACTCAATGTTAAAACGCTCAAATCCAAATTGATTCTGTGAGCAAATGATATTAGTACCTTTTTTGTTAAAATCTGAACAAGAACTACTGCTGGTCTCAGTGTGGTTGTTTTTTGTGTGCAGTACATGTGCTGATATGGGGCAGTATCGTGTGCAGTACATGTGCTGATATGGGGCAGTATTGTGTGCAGTACATGTGCTGATATGGGGCAGTATCGTGTGCAGTACATTTGCTGATATGGGGCAGTATCGTGTGCAGTACATGTGCTGATATGGGGCAGTATTGTGTGTAGTACATGTGCTGATATGGGGCAGTATCGTGTGTAGTACATGTGCTGATATGGGGCAGTATTGTGTGTAGTAGATGTGCTGATATGGGGCAGTATTAACATTTAATAAACCTGCTTGGCAGTAACTGTTGGACTGTATTACAGTTTTAACATGAATACTGACATTTTACACACTGCAAAAAGCACAAATTTTGATTAAATGATGTAACTGAATATCGCCCAGCCCTAATGATAAGCAACATTTCTCAGGTACTTCTAGCATAAGGATTCAGCTTATTGCTGTTTACAGAAAGCCTATTTTGGATTTGTCTGTGGTTGCATTCACACTACTGTGTCTCAGTCTTTTAAAAGCCCTGACATGACATGTGCAACTTTACACCCTAACCCTTTCAAAAACATGTATATACCCTGTTCCGAATAGCCCTGGATACCAGAATATGACCTGTACAAGTGATCCACACATCTCTGCAGGTTATGGCATAGAGAGATTCAAGTTGAAATTTTCAAATGTTAATGAAAACTCCAGCTGGTGGACGACTGTGACCTGCATAGGCTTACCTCAGCCATGCTCAGGTGGCCATTCTGGAGAACTTTCCGGAAACCCATCTTACCATGGAAGAACCCATTATCATTGACAAGTGTGGAGTCCCGCCTGAGCTCCTGGCAAACGGGGACGCCCTCGGACAGGTTTGCGTGAAGGCCAATGGGAATGCAGTGTCTTAGAGAGCCAAATCACAGGCATATGCCAGGAAATTCATCAGAACAAACTCCATGCAATAGCTACACAAAGCCTTGACCAAAAGGCAAATAGGGGATCTGTCGATACCACTTAGTTGTTCTTGCATATTTTAAAAAAGATGCCATTTAAATGACTGGATTTTACAAATAATTTACAAATATAAAGCCTTCACATGTACATTGTGTACCTGTGTAGTGATTTAGGGCAGTGGTTACCATACATCTCTCAGCGATTCTATATACTTTCATATTTTGGTTAAAGCACACCTGATTCAAATAAATAAGGACTTGAATATCAAATTGATTAATTCCATTATAATCAAATTGACTTGTGGTAGAATAAACTAACGCATGCATTACCAGAAGGTGCTCAATGAAACGCTTAAGGATCCATCAAAATTCGGTTTAGTAGCTTACTCCATGGTTTACTCCATATCAGAAATCCGGTAGTACAGCCTTCTTCTCAAGAAGTGCTAAATGTGAACGTTGACAAGGAAGTAAACAACCGCGGCATTACTGAGAAAATGGCTGTATGGAAATGTGGATTCATACCTGATCGCCAACTCTGCCGCATCTTTAGCTGAGCTGGAGTTGACCAACAGCGACACGTTGGAAATCGCCCCAGCCAGGAAGCAGTCCACTATCCCCCGGTTCCGCCTGGGACAATATCCAAAATCATCTCCAGTCACCACCAGCTTGATTTTCGGCTGTGGCATTCTTGTTAACAGCTGCTGTGATAAAGGAAGTGGTATTTTAAAAAAGTCGATATACCCTCAAGACACGTTTTTAGGAGAATGTAACTTGGGTTAGAAGTACAAAAGCGCCCGAGTCCTTTAAATAAGTAATCATGAAGCGATCGGTACAACGTAACTCGAAAGGACACTTTCTGTTCAGAATAACCTTCACACGTTTACATAACTTGCCGTTAATCTGGTTCTTTTGCCCTGTGTACACAGAGTGACGCCTCTTGCTTGTATCACTATGCTGGTTTCAGGAACATCCACACAACTTAAACTCGCTTATAAAGACGCGAAAACCAACATTGTATATAAATATACATATACCCTCCATTAAGCTGCCTATAACTGGCACTTCTTTCAAGGAGTGACCAATTACTGTGTGCACTGGGCGATAAAATAAGCCTTCTGCCAGCTAGACAACATATTACTTTTATTACCTTTCAGCGTTGCTTCCAGGAATACTGTACAAATAACAATAGCGACAGCGCGGTCATTTCCATGATCATCCATTTACTTGAAATAAAACGCAAATGGAGACGACAGCGCCACACCAGAAATCCAACAAACAAATGTTTTGAAACACAGCAAATCGCAAAGACAAAATCTGATATGGTAAAAGACTTACCCATTTTTATTTCTCTTTATTGTCCATTAATGCACAGAGCGAGACATATGAGAAATAACAGCCGCTGCTAAAACGAAAGGCTGTTTCCTTTTCCGGATTTGTTGCGCCCCCTGGTGCACTTTTGTATTTCAAAATCGCACTTACAGAATTTTAAAATAAGTACTTCTCTGTATTATTTATCCCTTCTTATGATTATATAATCAACGTTGATAATAACTGAAAGTAGCGTAGATTTTCGATTTCAAGAAAGCCCACTGTTAGCCAATGCTTTTTGTCTTTGTACTATTTGTACTATATCCTCCTGCGACCCCACCCATTCATTTATGTCCATTGCAGTGGACATTTTTTTTTTTTGCATCTATCTTTTCACTGATGTAAGGAAACGTATTTATTCCTGTTGTACACTAAAGAGCACATGCTGTGAAATTAAAAATAAAAATAAATTTGAAAAACATCTAAATTGTAAGATGTCTTATTTCCTCCAAAGACAAATAACCTCCTTTTCCTTGGGTCTCAGGAGGTTATTATACCAAAGCAGACCTTGAGATCATTACTCAGTTACAGACAGATGAAAAGTCGGTGAATATCTAAATGTTTATAAAATATCTAAATGTTTGTCAATTATGCCTAGGCCTACTTAACTATATTTGTTACTTTTTGAGTCTCATTATTTTGCACTGTTTTTAAAACTGGACAGTTATGTTCAGCATTCTTGCAGTTGTGGAAACGCAATGAGTTGTTGCTGTTTTGGCAAAATTCTTCTGGTCAATCCATCAAGAATCTAAATGATTTAACTGTGCAGATGGGAATGCTTGTAGGATCATAATAATAAACATATATACTTCATTGGGAAATTGTCTTTATGCCTCCCAGCTCTTTTTGGAGGGTAAGTTGTCTGTGAAGGGTAGCCACTCATAGCAGCACCCAGGGAGCTGGGGGTTAAGGGCCTTGCTCAAGGAGCCACAAATGTGTTGCAGCTGGGTTTGAATCAGCAACCTTGTGATTACAGGCACACAGGCTTAACCCACTGAGCCACGTGCTGCCCCTTATACTCTTGCTATCGCCAAACCAAATCTGGGCATGTGGTCATATTCGGGAAACCATTATGTTTCTGTCACTTTACTGCGTTTTTCCCTGCCTTGCGCCTGTAGCTTCCAGGATATGCTCTGATACTCCTGAGGGTTTCTGGGATTGCTGGCCTTAGGCCTTGTCCACTGTGAATGTGACTGTGTACTGCAGATATGTGCCACCATAGTTTTAAGGGCTGAAGATGAGAGAACAATGTATCCTGGTGCGCTAGCATGACCCTGGGTTACTCTCCCAGCTGGGAGGAGAACACAGCCACTAGTCTGTGTAAAACAGAACAACCAATGTAAGATTAACTCATGCTTTACCGCACTACAGAACATATGCAAGAACTGAATCAACGTTAGGTAAAAATATGTAATCCATATAATCCTAAATGCATTGTATAATATCATATTCTATAAAAAGATGTTGTTGATTGTCAGAAATAATGAGAGTGGGAGAGGTCTTTGTACAAGAGAAGGGAGAATAGGGGGTGAATGGCCTTGGAAGACTGCAGGCTGGAGACAAGCCAACAAGGAACCGTGAGGAGCATCTGGTGATCTTGTGCAGGGATGTCATTTGCAGAAAAGTTATAAAAACTGTGTTGATTTGTAAGTCGGGGCTCTTCTCCTTTGCATGAGGGGAATCCCTGTTCGAACAGACCCATTAAATGGGGAACTTCTCCTACGCTAATGTGTCTGCAGTTTTATTTATGTTCATCTATCATTTTTGACTTCCCCAGCTCCAAACCCCCACAACCCTGCATAGGACAAGCAGGTACAGAAGATGGAGAGATGGATGGATGAATGGAAATTATCTCTGTGGGTAGCACTGTCACCTCACGCCTATTAGGCTCCTGAATCCCTCCCACAGTGTTCCTGAAGTTTGCATGTTCTCTACTTGCTGCTTGAATTTCAATTATAGCCCAAAGACATGCAATTAGATTAACCGATGTCTCTAAACTGCCCATGGTGTGTCTGTGATCTGTAATGAGATTTTGCATCCAGAGTGTACATAAACCTGAAGTCACCTAAAATCTGTATACAATTACAGGAGAGAATCTGAGATGCATGGAATGTGAGAAGAGGAAAGCCTAACGCTGCCTGCTGCTGGATGTCTTTTACATTTCCCTGGAAACAGGGTGTAAACACATGGAATCTGAGACGAGAATAGACCAGTTGCAACCTGGACTGCAGAACGTAACAGAATCTAATTATCACACTAAAGAGAGCAGGTGCATGAGACTGAGTCTGATATCAGTTATCTTATATCTTACAGAGGACGACAGTTCCTAAGATGTTGAAGCAGGAGGTGTTTCTGCTATGTTATATGCATGGATATGTCGTGGGCCTACTGTCTGTTTATGGTTATATTGGTGTAAAACTGGTCTGTAGTGGCAGAGGTGGATAGGTCAGGTCCAGAAAGTAAAAATCCAGACAATAATTTGTTTCACCCCGACCAGTTGAGTAACCCGCGACTGTGACTCTTTATTCTGGGGGGTACCTAGAGGAAACCCTACAACTAGACAGGGAGATCATGCAAACTCCACACACGTAGAGTTGGGGCTAAGACTCAAACAAGCAGTGGCGCCAATTCTGCACCACCACTGGACAACTGAAGAAATTCTTATACTTTTTATTATGTTATTGTTTATTTGTATATATTGTAATGTTAAAATTTGCAAGGAAATATACACTTACTAAATAGCAGAAAGTGGTGGCTGAACGGTCGGTGGTGGTCAGCACTGCTGCCTTATGCCTCCGGCACTGGGGTTGAAGTCTCCACCATGGCTCCATGTGTTTGGAGTTTGCATGTTCTCCCCGTGTCTCTGTGGGGTTTCCTACAGGTACTCCAGCCCCCCCCCCCCCATAGTCCAAATACATGCTAAGATGAATTGGAGTTGTGTGGGTGGGGGTTATGTTTATGTAGGGTTGCCAACCGTCCCAAATTGTCCTGGACATCCCAAAATATGAAGGGACGAATCAAAATCACCCATATTTCGGGATGTCCCGGACAATTTAGGATGGTTGGCAACTCTATGTTTATGTTACATTGTTGGTCCCCACAACGTGATAAAAACCTGTTATTTTGATGTTTGTGGGGGCAGTTTTTTGGCACAACACAATTTCATAAAAATCTGTGAAAGTAATTTAAAAACTAAAAATGTCAAAGGTCTTGTATTTTGTTTGGTTACTTATGGTTAATGTTAGGGCTGGGTAGGGGTTAAGGTTGTCATTTGTTGAGATTAGGATTTTGCCCATAGAAATGAATGGATGGTCCCCAGAAAGATATGAAAACAAACTTGCGTGTGTGTGTGTGTGAATGGTGCTGCAACGGGTTGGCACCCCATCCTGAGCTATTTCTGGCTTTGCACCCATAGCCTTCAGAACAGGCTCCAGACCCCACAACCCTAAAGCAGGTGCAAAAGACTTTTGCACAGTATATCATAATTTGTGAAGAGAATGTGTGTGATGTGGAATGGTGTTTGGGTTGGTCATGGTGATGCTTTAGCACTGTTGCTGGGGATGCTGTGCCGAAATTGCTCCTCTTCAGACCCATCGATGTACAATAAAACCTTGAATTGCGAATAAATTGGTCTGCGAGTGTTTTTCAAGACGAGCAAAATTTTTAAATAAATTTTAACTTGATAAACGAGAGAGGTTTTGCAACACGAATATTACGTATGCACTTTCTCTGCCTAGCGTCATGGGATCACAACTGGGCTGATGGTTCTACTCGATTGCAGTTAGATTCCGTTAGTTATAGTGAAAGTCGTCCTACAAAATAACCCTCCTCTTCTCATCTCCCTCACACCATCCATGATTCTTTTCAAAGGTAAAATGCACGTTAATTTGTTGAATTTTTACTTTATATTTTGTATTAACCATCTTTATATGAATATTTTTGGATTGTGGAACGAATCACCTGAGTTTCCATTATTCATTATGGAAAAAATTACTTTGATATACGAGTATTTTGGATTACAAGCTCGTTTCTGGAACGAATTATGATCGCAAACCAAGGTACTCCTGTACTTTTAATCTCATCTAGCAAAGAAAAGGTAAAATATAGAAGACTTGCATCGAAATCGAGGAGCAAATTTCCAAAACCCGCTCAGTCCACAGGACACATTTCTGAGAAAACGAGTTTTGGAAATTTAATAGGAGTTCTTTGTTGGATTACATGGTTAGCGAGGGAGTTTAAGTTCCCCATAATCTAACATGTGATGAGGAAGCCTGACTTTGTCATTGGGGGTCTCATCTCAAAAACAACAAAAATGCACTGAGTGAGCTTTGGAAATTTGCTCTTCAGTTAGCTTATACTGTATATCAATCTGCTGTTTGCAGTTATTTCTGCTGTGAAATCTTAATTATATCTCTGTTTTGAAAACATCTGAAACTAGTCTACTACTATTGGCTGGTTAGAAAGGTGTGGCTGCCATGGTGTGTCCAATAAGAATGCATAGAAGATGTTCTCTGGAACTTTTATTAAAAGACGTGAGACAGTTATTAACAAGGCTCTGTACTTGTGCATATGGTCAGTTGTGGTATATCACCTTTCCTCTCTCGGTATGAACTAAACTCACATTACAATAAATAAAGAAAAAACATGGCAGGGATGATGTCCAGCTTACACTCTGCCTCAGTTGGGTTCCCTATTGGCCGCGTATCTCAGATGAAGTGGTCCAATAACAACAGGAAATGGGTGGGGCTTTCAGGACATTGGCCGAGCAGGCGAGGCAGACTAACCCAGCAGCCCATCAGCACAATTTTAGTTCCCTTGTCGTATTAGTCGGTAAATGAAGTAGCTGATATTTCCAGTGGGCTGGTCTCCAGTCCATAGATGTCCAAGATGGATAGAGGGATGAAATGGCACTGTTTGTGTGACAGAAATCACTCAGCCGCTCCTAACCAGGGTGTGGGGGGGGGGGGGGGGGGGCTTTGTGCTTCATTAAATCCCTTCTCATTCCTCTGTTTTTAAGGGTTTTGTTTTTATATGGAAAAATACTCCATAAAGGTAAATGTTGGCACATCCCTTGTGAATCTTATTAATACTCAGTTTTCAGATTTTCTGTACCCACTTGTCCTTTGCAGAGTTGCAGGGGTCCTGGGCCTATCCTGGAAGTTGTAGGCACAAGGCAGGGAACAACCCAGGATGGTGCACCAACACCATTCACACCTACAGGCAATCTGGCAACTCTGGGTTACTTCGGCATGTTTTTGGACTGTGGTGGGAAGCTGGAGTACCCAGAGGAAACCCCTGACACTTAAGACACTGGATGACACTGGAAGAACATGCAAACTGTGCAGACGTAGAGCCGGGATCAAGACTGAACTCTAGTCTTCAGAAGTGTGAGGCAGCAGTGTTAAGCAACGCACCAGCCCAACCTGACTAATGCATGGTGAGAATGTATCCATATTTTTCTGAAAAAATATCTGAGAAAAAAAAAACACAGAAAGTGTTCATGTTGCATATTATGAGAAGAAGGAGTCCGATATATAAAGAAATATTGCAGACTTTTAGCCACTGGCCAAAGAGTAAGTTGAAATATTCTCAGAATGTTGATATTTCTTATCCAGTGTCATTAGAGGGGCATGGAGACCCTGGCAGATTTGGGGGGGGGGGACACTTCAAAAGGCCCCCCTGCACGCCTGGTAAAATACACATAGATACACACAGGGAGATACTGTTGGAGTTCACCGTCTCCACCGGGTCCGTTGATGAGCAGAGATTCACAGCAGAGACGGGGGAGAATTTGCAGGTCCGAGTTTATTGTTTACACAGATCGATCTGGGAGCCACACTCCGACATACATACCAGAGGGAGCTCGGCCATATGCATCAGCCCTATCCCTCTTATAGCCCATTTGGGAATCTCCCCCCTCTCTCGGTACCTTCCGTCTACGTGTCGACCACATGTTGAACACTTGGTCCAGCTCTGGCCTTGTCC
>JAODJW010000040.1:34327886-34340008 GCA_026777045.1 Hyperopisus bebe | reverse complement strand
CTCCCCAAACGAGCTTGATGGGCCGAATGGCTTCCTCTCGTTTGTAAATTTCTTATGTTCTTATGTTCTTATGTTCTAAGAAAAGTAGGTCTGGCCTGATCATAAGTGACTACAGGACTGCAGCAGCACAGTAGAGTAGATTCCAATACAAGCCCTGGCAAGCAAAGGAACTGAAGGAAGATTTTAACCAAAACAGAAAGTGAGTACTTTCTCAAAAGAGTAACACACATTCAGTCATTTTTTTTAACAGAATGAATAAACAGAATATACTGGGGCTTGTAACAATATATACTGAGTATCAAGTTTCATGTATTGTCATAAACATCACCACTTTCTTGAACATTTTCCAAGCAATTTCTGAATCAAATATTTCAGAATGCTGTTATAATTCTGATTTAAATGTAATATTAAGTTTGAAGGGCCACAGTAACTAAAATGGTATTTTATATGCAGTACCGTACAATACTACCTTTAAATAGACATAGTTTCTATTAATTCCCATTGAACAAAGTTTTGGTTCTCACACAATAATAGTTACATATCATAACTCTGATAGTCATACTTCTATGTACTTAAACTTGTTTGTCTCTGGTTAGATGCACAAAACTGACGAATTACTCTTTTTTTCTCTAATTCTTTATTGTCCACGGGCACAGGTAGAGATTTTGTTTCAACCAACCTGTTGAGTACTCTGTGACTGTGACTCTTTATACTCAACTTGAAACAAAATATTGGTCTGGATTTGTACTCTCTGAACCTGAAATGTCCACCTCAAGTTGGTTTTCCGAAGCCTTCTTAATGCTACGTTGTTTGTATGTTCTACTTTAAGTTGTCATCTAACTCTCCGATGTATTTCCCGAGTTAAGTATACCTTCTGTAAGACATGCTTTCGCAAGGTTTATCTGAGCCGCCCTTGGCTGTCTCTTATCACTGTTGTCGGCTCATATCGCTAGTGGCCCCCACTGTTCGGACCACACGCCTCTGAAGTGAGCAAAATGCTGTTAAGCAATTTGTATTCTAATCATTCACCAGCTGGAGGGGGAGGGGGGGGCGTGATGATTATAATAACATCGCAATGGGCACACATGTAACACATGTAAAAGAATGCAATGGCTAAGAAACATGTTAATATTGTAAAACAATAAAGAAAATGTTTCATCGTTTAAATCAAGGATAACATTTTAAGAGTACAGTTTCACAACTAAACATAACTAAAAAACGAACTGATCCATATGATAAACTGATTTTGTCTGATACATGACTACAGTCTTCTTTAGGCATATGTTTCATCCTCGATGCGCAGCAATTCCTCAGGAACACGCTTATTCATAATATACCATAAAGATGGCGATGTTGATTAAGTAGTTAGGCTTGTTTATTCATTGGAAAGGGAGGGGGGTCCCCTATTTCCGACGCTAAACTTGCTTGCAGGTCTCTTGTGACACCCAGAAATAGCACCACCTTGTCAAATATTTGTCTGCAAATTTATCTGCGATTATTTATTTTATCAACTGTGAGTGGCCTTCGATAGTCTTTTATTACATAATTTAACACCCGGGATCTTTTCCATGGGCATTTCTAACTACTGTACTAGTCGTATTTATTTAGTACAGAGCAGGCCTTACCTTGTTCTTATGATATCAAGTAATTCATACCTGCCTACATTAGGTTGTGAAAAATAGGGAGTCCCAGTGATAAAATTTACCGAGTGAAATTATCAGGGAGAAACCGGGCCAAATCGGGAGAGTTGGCAAGTATGAGTAATCTCACCCGGTGTTTCAGGATTCATTCAGGCGATAAGAACATCTAGTTCATATAACCAGGATGGCTAGTTCTCCAGGACCCACGCTGTATAACGCCTCCCACTAAAAAATATCCAGTACATGTTTGTACACCAGTTGGAACTAAACCATCCTGAGTTAATCAGTGTTGAAGATTACAGATTTTAGAAGGTACAGCTGTCCTACAGATACTGATTAGCCTGTGCAATTTTAACCTACTAATTTTTTCCTCTGAAGGGTATTGGAAAAAAACTGTAACTGATGCATTTTCTTATACATCTTATAAGTTTGGTGGACTGAAGGTATGGGTGAATACCGTCTGATTTTTATCTCTCCTGCAGATAATTTATCTTCTAAACAGGTTTGAAAGGTTTGTGTGTGCCCTGTGGTGGGTTGGCACCCCCTCCAGGGTCATTCCCAGTATTGCTAAGATTAGCTACAGACCCCGCGAATCTGAATAGGACAAACAAGTATAGTGGATGGATTGATCTTGTTGGATGGCTAGAAGAATACCATTTTGGTTTCCACGCCACGAATATATTGTAAATATTAATAAAGACCAAATAATATATCCGTCTGTTTATTTTCCACATGTTTCTTCTGGTCAGGAGCCAGTTCCAGGCAGCATCGGCCAGAACCTGGGATGTCAGCATATCATCCCACAACAATAAAATGTGTCCTCTGCACTTAACTCATAAGCACGGGTGGGGGGGGGCGTACTTTGCTCAGGGTACCTCAGTGGTTCCTTGCTTGTTGGGGATTTGAACCAACAACCCTTTAATCACAAGCATGCTTCCATGACCATTAGCCACCACTGTCTTATATATGGTATGCATTATATTTCATATGCAAATAATGATTACAGTAGCACATTCTCGGAAGCAGATGGAAAGGTAGCCCTGTGTATAGCCAGAAATACATTTCAGTGGCTGTCTGGCAACCCCCGACTGGAAGGCTTAAAACCTGTAAATTTTCTACTTGTGTATGTGCCTGTTGTGTAGCAGGGAACTGGGTGGGAGCAAAAACATGGACTGCTGGGTGTCTCCATGGACTAGGTTGGAAAACACTGACTTAGACTGTAAGCTGTGTTAAACACTGGCTGCTCACACACAATTTCCAGCACCTCTTGTGGTGAAAAGGGGACAGTGCAGGGGAGCAGCCTGCCAATCTCACAACAGACATGCCCTTCAGCTGCTGGACGCCGGACAGAAAACTGATCTCAGATTTAATCCACGGAATCCTGTAGTGTTGTAGTACCCGACAGCCAAAAATAAAATATTTATATGTACTTAAGAATACATTTCACAAATATGAATTTTATAAATCTACAACTGATGAACAACTAACTCTACCAACATAGCCAATATTCTATTACTTGAAATGAAAACATACAGAAAAATCCCCTCCATTTTTGAGTCCCCTGAACTTTAAATGACAGCGCTAACTGGTTAAAAAGTATATGATGTATTTGTGCATGCGCACATTGGAGGATAATACACGCATGTCATTTTAAGCTTAAACGATGAATGGCCTCGTGTGTTTTCTTGGATGAGCATTGTTTGAATATGACATGAGTCCGAAGAATGATTTGAGGATTTTACCAATATTACAGTAACATAAAAAAATAAATATTTCTGAAGAGCAGCTGTGGGAAATAACTGCCAGGCAAGGAATATGGTTTTTTTGTTGGATGTTACTCTCTTGCTGTGGTGGTTTTTGATTCTGGAACTTTACCTAATATTTTACTCTGTCATACAGCCATCTTATTGCTCGTGAAACCAAAACCTGACAATAACTCTTTTTTTGTCAAGATTTCTTTCTTTTTAATGTATAAATAATAAATGCTAATTGTGTTCCCACACAATGTTTCCCATATACTTGAATTTGACATACATGAGAAGAAAAATTGTGATAAGGAAGACTTTCGATATTAAATCGCCTCCTTTTCATCTATTATATTAAGTTTTAAATTTAAACTATGAAGCACAAGCAGGACTGGTCAGGATGCTTCTCACTACTTCATCGCTACTATTAACTGAAGTAACGATTTGAACAATAAGGAACTACTCGTGATGTTTCAGTGTCAGTCAGGTTAATGAAAACTTATTCTCTAAAGCACTCTGACCCTTCTGGACCAGAATTGTTTTTTTAATATTATTATTTTTTTTATTGCTTTGTTGTTGTGGATTATAACAGAGAACCGTGGAAATGATAAGGATATGTCTCACATACCTACATCAAGAATCTAAGCAGCAATAATTATTTAATTCAGAATGAAGGAGCAGCATTTTTATGTTCTCTGCA
Organism: Hyperopisus bebe; assembly: GCA_026777045.1. Taxonomy (NCBI): domain Eukaryota; kingdom Metazoa; phylum Chordata; class Actinopteri; order Osteoglossiformes; family Mormyridae; genus Hyperopisus; species Hyperopisus bebe. Next base: position 34,335,923 of record JAODJW010000040.1, on the reverse strand, counting down.
ATTCTATATTTTATTACTTGACAAAATTTGATCTCATTTAAACGTTAAAATTGTTCTTAATATTATGCTTATTATACACTTTTTTAAATTGAACTGGAACTGACCTCCCAAAATGTTGAAGATATTATTCAATAAACAATAATCGTGAACTCCACTGAAAAAAAGATTAACAAGACAAATTATTATTGTTGTTGTTGTTGTTGTTATCATTATTATTATTACTTCTGTAATCCTGGTTTTGGCGAAAATGTATCAATTAACAGGTCAAACTGGATGGAGTTTGCCACGCGATTATGTGAATCCATAACGCTCTACAAGTACAAAGTAGACTCCGATGTTCATTTACTCGTTTTGTATGATCCCTTTGCTGAATTCATTTTTCTTATTGCATGCCATGTAATTTAGCAATTGTGAATGTATGGTGCTTATCTGTGACTTTCGATAAATTTTTTGTAAGAGGTATCACATTTATTTAGCGTCATAATTAACCTTAATTACTGCACCTGCCTTTGATGACGTATTAATTACACACTCGGATTAGCCGTTGCACCGAATGAACTATAAATATATTATATTCAGAAACGCAATCTTATCAGCTATAATTCATATATAGTCCGTTGATACGGTACGATATTCTTTTGTAGTTCATAAAAACCAAATTTTGTCTCTGCGTCAATGTGTACCTTGGAGTTTTATTGTTAATCAACTCTGCATATACTTCATATATAATTATTATAATAAACACATATACTTGGTCTGTTTGACACTTTAAACCGTACAGTGTAAGTAATGTAATTTTTATTGTTGTAATTACTTCATTTTCACATTTATTTTAGCTGTTGAACATATATGACGCTTAGTTCTAATAAGTAACAATTTAAACAAAAGATGAAGGTACACAAACGAACCAAATAAAATTAGTAGTCTAAGTCATTCCGTGTTTTATTCATACACATGTATCCATAATTATGCTTTTATGGGTTCTTAGGACTGTCAATAAAAGCAAAATCTAAGCCTGTATCTGTATCAAATCAGTAGTTTGGCGTGAACGAAACTTTGGACTCATCCACAACATTTTTTTCACATATAATAAAATGTTTCCAGTGAAAGAGACTTTATTAACAACTCAATGTTATTTAAATGTACCTACATGTAAATGTAACACAATATTAAAAAAAAAAAACAGCTCACATTTTAAGATTCAACAGGTTGAGAAAAGAACGCCCTCATTTTGTCCACTAGATGGCGCCAAATTAAAGTATTGCATAGAATTGACCGGCCAAGTCGTTAAATACGTATTCTCTTCCGCATTGCATGTAACTGAAGAACAATCGTTTCGAAAACAGGAATACGATCGCATACTTTAAGAATGCTTAGCGTGTTCTAAAGTGTTATTAAAGGACCCGACGATTCTGCATTTATATTCATTCTATTGAATGTGTGCATTGCTAGTCCCTACATTTCGTCTACCATTCATTTAAATTTTTTTATGTTTCTGTCTGATATCTTTCAACATGTTTGTCGATTATAGTGATGCAAATGAATGTTAATAGGGTATAACAATGTACTTTATGAATTCAGATAAAACATACAGAGAAAAACTTGCGGGAAAATGTTTATAGACCTATTACCAATAATCTGTAGTCATTAAATAACGTCCCTCTTTTATAGTAAATAAACTGATGCAGTTATGACCAACAAATTAAGCAGAAGACTGAAACGATTATAAAACACGTCGGTGGTTTTATCATAGGCTATTAGCAGACAGGACTTTAAAAAACCTTGCATCGTTATAGCTGAAATCAGTGACTTAATATGCAATCCGTCTTCTACTATTTATTGGAACGATTAAATTATAACATCTGAATTGATTCCGTATCTACACATCTGTATATTTACATAAGTTTCCATCTCCCTTTCTGTTTTAGTTTCTTGAGTATGTCCATTGTACATCTTAAGTATATGCTACTTTCAAACACGGCCATGACATTTTAAGTGGGAACGACGTTCAGATTCAACGGAGAAATATGACCGCATGGCAAGTAGTATTAAACCTATCAAAGCATTTAGATGACAGACTAGTTGTTTGCTTAAATTTAAATAATATGTAATATAGCAGCTTGCCTAATTTTAGTCAATAATGCAGTGATTTAAATATTTGTAAACAATGTCAGCGGATGTGACAACGGAAGTGTGCAGTTTCTACATAGAGCGACAGCCTAGATGTTACCTGTGCAAGTAATCGGAGGAGGCTCTGCTACTATACCTTTCGTACTTATCCCAAATGTTCATCTTGAAGCACCTTTTAAAAACCTACGAACCGCTGGCTTATATCAACGAAACTGAAATAGTCAATATCAACACTAATAAACTCTTTTTATTAGAAAGATAATCAATTACTCAAATTGTAAAGATAAGACCCGAAAACTTTATAGATGGCAAGAGAATATCATCAATGCACGAGGCTGCCATTAAGTTCATGTGTAACACGACTTCAAAATAAACTGTATAGGCCTAATGAGAAGAAGCTATAGACGCGATATATTTTAGGAAAAGTGTTTTCTGAACATTTTGTTAATTGAAGGCTTGAGAATTGTCCTTTCTAGACACCCTATAATTCTGTTAAATGTGTACCTGAAACCGTTCTCTTGTTAAAATTCTCGACGTATTGTTCCCTCCCTCGACCAGCGTTCAGAATTTCACTCATTTTCCGAGTTAACAAAGGACAAAGGTATAATTCATCATTCCGTTTCCAACTTTGACTAGCCAGAAAGGAGGGCTTGCGAGTCGCCGGGAATGGGACTGTAGGGTCCGATGAATCTAGGCAGAAGGTCGTAACCCCTTCAATCTTCAAAGGCGCTACCGCCTCCGTTGCAGTTGTCACTTCTTGCACTGGCCAGGACCTCAGGAGGTCAAGACAAAAAAAGATTTCTCTAGCATGGAACTTCACATTATTCCAACAGAGGACTCTTTGCGTCATCGATATAAGACTCCTTGCTGCTACAGGGCTCCAGAAAAGATCTATCTGGGAAGTGCCTATTGGAAAGTACAAGTCTGCCTACATGAAGCTTAAGAACAGTATTATACTAGGTTAACTATACTAACTATATGGTAGCTCCGAGGGTGCTCTATAAGGTGCCAAATCCCAACCAAAACAATGGAAGCCATTTCAAAGAAAATGAAAATCTAATATAGGCCTATTATCGGCTGTTGTTTTATTTCAGGTATAGGACATATGCTACTGATATATTTAACACTAAGTCAAATTATCCGTATTCTCATTGCCTTTGCTAGGACTTTTGTCTATGAAAATACCATTGCCTGTAGTCCCACAAATACAACATTCTCCATAGCAATTAGTAAATGTGCTAAACGGTGCAACGGTGCATGGCTGTAGTTTTAAAAATCAATCATCTTCAAACTGACAATCTTCAGAAAACTAGGATTTGTAAGATGTGAATTAATTTAACACAGACAGCCCAAGTTATTGGCCGTTTATAAAAACCTGAAATGTTTTGCCCCAGATATCCCCTATCGAAAGGTGCAGTCATTTGATGATGTATAACATTTGCAAACAGCCTAGTCATATACATTGAATTCAGAATAGCCGTAGTCTTCGTTCCGAGAACAAGAACTATTCATTTCTAGAAACAAACATTAACTGAATAAACTTACACAGTTTCAGTCAAACTGGAGACATTGCTTATATATTACTTCAATGGTAAGTAAAAAAACACGCCGTCATCGCTGAATATTGCTTATTTATTAAAACATATTTTTTAAGTCGTACCAAGTCTTAACTTGTGAGTCTCTCAGCTGTAGTGCAAACCCGACAGACTGATGCCCTTTCGTTATTGCACTGCTTGCTGAAGGTCCCACAGTAGTGCAACAGGGAAAGAGTTTCAGGCAACAGGCTTCCTCCCACTCTCTGGATGAAGCGCACAGCAGCACGTGATCAGCACACGCGTTCATCTGCGCTTCAGTGCTGACCACACTTAAACGAACCCCAAAAGATAAATCATTTCAAATGTTGCCCTTTAAATGATTGCAATATCTTTAGGGTCTGTGATAAAGTAACAACATACCAGAAGTCAGTTTTTACTTGTTTACCTATTACAGAAAAACTTTAAAACGCTTTTCAAATTAAATAACATTTCCCGTTAATATTAGTCACGTGGTGTAATTAAATCGAATAAACTCCACCAATATAACACATCTATATGGGTTAAATTTCAATAATATTATACAGCCTATTAAAACATTTGCATATTATAAGTTTAATGAAGATAAATAGGCCCACGTACACTTCCAACTCAAAACACCCAAACTAAGGACTGACTACACGTACATACGAAGCCTACAGAAAAATAAACCATCCATCCACACATAACGTGATTCTGTATCATATGCAAGAGACACACTCTAAAGTTCGAACAAAACTAGCACCACAATATCGCCAGGCTAACACGCTTTACTAAATATCGTTATACGCTAAACTGTCGGTTAGACGTGTTATACTGCATTGTGTATATCATTTAATAGACCGTACGATGTATTGAACAGAACCAGAGCCCTTAGCACTAAGAGAATTCAATTTCCTTGCCGTTCTCGCAATGGCGCTAAGTACAGAGGACACACACTGGCCGCCATTCAAATAGTTTTGGGACCACCTAGTTCCAGGGTGCAGGGGCCAACATCTCGGAGCCTAAAACTCTGCATTTCAGTCTCCCATTTAATAATCCGCTGTGAAGAATATATTTGTCGTCTTCGGCGTCACCTGAGAAGGGAATATTAGTTATACACACACATACACACACACACACACACACATTCCGAATGGTTTGTCCCACAGTGTAAATCAAAATTTTGTACGATCCGTTTCTATCGAAGTCGTTTAAAAAAAAGGAGACACTTCATCTTACAACACAAGGGCCCAAGTCATTCACGCATTGCGTATGAAAGCGACACGACCAAATCAACTAACCAAAAGGTGTGAGATGTAGCGAAGAAAATCCCTCCAACTCAAAAAAATTAAAAACAATAATTTTTGTCGTCTACGAAAACTACGCAATACATTACTTCCAAGCTTCAAAGAAATTGCTGAGAATTCCTCAGAGTCAAGACCCTATAAGCAATATTGCACTACTCCACCAATAAGCAAAAAAGCAGAGACAATATTGATAGGGTCTCGTCTGTAAGGAAACGCTGAGGTTTTTAACCAATACAAAAATCCAGCTGATGTCACACGTTCATCATGGCAAGAACACGAACCGTGAGGCAAAAATACCTACCTGTAAGCTTGGAATTATGTAGGTTTCCAATGGAATTGCACACGTCTTAGCACGGGCGTCACGTGGCCCTCTTGCTGACGTCGTGAGAATTCCTTACTCCGCGTCGCCCTGCTGGCGGGCACGAGAATTGCGCGTGCTTGGAAAAATTAGCCATTAGTTGGAATTCCTCGCCTCCGCATTTGAGCCTTGACTCGATGCCACCACACGACGCATTTACCAGTTTTTATATACAGCAACATGTGCATTTTTATGACATTACCTTAGCAGCCAATCTGGATAATCTGTATTGTTGCGCAACGCACAGGCAAATATTCTGATCGCTTTTACCTAGCTGAAAATAGCGTTGGAATCGATTTTAGTTGTATGTTAACGCATTGCAAGAACTGACAATCACAACAACACTGGAACATGTTACAGAAGCAAGAACGAAACGAAAAAAAATATTTCCAAACATATACGGGACAAACATTCGCAACCGTAAATGTAAAATACCTGATATTCCGAATCCAATGCGTTGTACAAACAAATTGCGAAAATACTGGCTTCGTACGTTTTAGTTTCTCATACGCGTACTCCGTCCTCTCAAACATCATTGCACTCTTCTCTCTCTCTCCACATGCAGGGGGAGAGAGAGAGAGGGAGAGAGAGAGAGACTTCCTCTTTCCTAGGGATTAAAAGGAAATGGAAGTGGCAAGACAATCCCCTAATTCACGGATTCCTGACTAATTTAAGAATTCCTCATCGATCTGTTATTTACCACAGAGATCCCTTGTGCTCCACACAGCAATGGCAGACAGAGTGCCTGCCGTCCCCTGATATACGTAACCAAAGTCAGTGACCAAAAGGCGGGAGAGAGTTAGACAAGACCTTTGTCAATACTAATATGTTTACTAATTTTGTATTAACTCGGGCGAAGTGTGTCATCAAGTCACGGACCATTTGCATGCTTAGTATTTCCACCCGAACTAGCAAATAACCTATTATATAGAATCAGGTGTTAAACATAGGCCGTATATGCCAAATTCATTTACTGGCTTTCAAAAAATGTTACGGGCGCAACAACAAAAGCAGTAAAGTAATTACATAGGCCTATATCTAAAAAATAAAAGAAAAGCGCTATATTGTATACTAGATTCCGTAGCTAGTTTTAATTAGGCCTATTCATGATCTCAAACGGCAAATAGACTATGTAATTATGTTTAGATACACGGAGACATTTGAAACCCTAAAAAAAATCAACATTCATAAATGGGAAAGTAACTGAATTGTACGTTAAGTTCCCATTCGATTTCGATAACCATGTTATTGTTGTAGAAAAAATCCTATTACATTTATGACAATCATGACATTCAGCGGTTACACATTAAACGAATACGATTAGTTAAAATTATCTAAATATACATATTACAAATACATGGGCCTAGATTTAACTTAGTAAAATAAACTTGTACGTTTAGTGTATCTCCCTGTTTCGATAATAAATTAGCATAGCACATTCGCCACATTCTGTACGAACAACTTCTTGGAGTATATTTCAGTGACAGAAATTTCGCACTTTGACCCTCATTAAACTCAAAAGACTACAAAAAAAAAAAAACAGATGTGACAGATCCTTGTGTTCTGTACTCCCTGTTCGCGTCTGGTCGCTGCCACAGAATAGAACATTTAAGAAATACTAATAAAACAAGTTTGCTGTTAAAATGTCACCAACAAGCTGATCAGATTTTTGCAAATATAAACACACACCTTTTTAAAGTAACTCAAAAATGAATAATTGAAATCATACGTCTGAAGTTTGAAAACCGAAGACATAATTAAGATGACTAATTAATGTTTGTGAAAATAACTGGTGCACTTCTACGTGTCGCTTAGTTGTTTCCTTTCTAGACCAGGGCCTCGCATTCCTGTATTGGCCTACCAACGTGTGGCAAGCTACTACAAGTTCGTATCTTTACTTGAGGATTCCACACTGTCAAGCAAGATTTGACCTGCCTACAGACTAACAGCACTCCATGATATATCACAACAGTAAAATCAACTGTAGCATAGATTTTAAGGCCTCCAAATTCTGTGCAGCATATATCGTACAACCTCGTTTATAAAGCTTTGAATGGGAGACGACCGGTTGTAATCGTATAGCCGACCAAAAAAGAATCAGTAACAATTAGACAACAGTACACGGAATCGGGCAGAGCCATGTGACATGTGTACATCTATTTTTTTACCCTACTTGGGTCAAGCTAATGCTAAACGGAATAAGGCTAAGAAGAAAAAACTCGTTGGGTGGGGACTAACATTTTAACATTGTATGGTTTTCATATATACATATGGTTTCAAGAAATATGTGATGTACATTTTCCACATGTGCAAATATATACGTAAATCAGCGTATGTAAAAAATAAAAAAACCGCCAGATTTAGCCAAAGATCAATTCAAGCCCACTTCTAGTCAGCGTCACAAACTAGCAAATCATAATCACTTCCTATGAATTAAGGTATGAAATAATAGTCTGGACGAAATGAATCTATTGCAATAAATCTGTCTTGCATGTTGAAACCAACCGTATGTGTGTACGTACGATATTGGGTTACAAAGCCTACAAAGACTGCAGGGAAGCCTCTGGTCGACTTTCAGTGACCAAGGATGAAATTTACCCCAAAGCGGTTCCCCTCCCCCATTCACAGTATAAGACCTGCCTACCCGCATTCCTCAAAAATACTCCCACCCCACCCCACCCCCCCAGAC
>JAODJW010000040.1:34284489-34295727 GCA_026777045.1 Hyperopisus bebe | reverse complement strand
TGGGGTGATTCTGTGGGTGGTTCTGGTCACATTATTAGATTATCACCATTCTTTAGTCTGTGGAAAAAGATTGATCGGCTGGTTGATTTAATTATGATCTAAAAACATGTCATGGACCATCTAAAACAGGGTCCACGTCATGGGGGGCATTCACCGGCCAGGCCCCTGACCCCCCCAAAAGGGAACCACCGAAGACTATTTGAATTATACTTCTTAATAAAGGCGTTCCCCCTAAAACAAACAAGCCGGCCTCTTCCAGGGGAAAGGCTGTAGATCGTCTGCTTACCCAGTGTTTCAGCACACACACCCCCAATTGACTGACACCTTTTACTCACACGCCCCCCCCCGCAGCCCCCCATGAGCTTCATATTTCTTCTGCTGCTAATGTTGTTGCAAAACCATCCAAACATTTACATACACTGATACTTTCATATACCAACACCAGGAGTTTAAAGTGCATCAGAAATGTAGGTTAGAAGGCTGAACTGAAAGCCAAGTGATAAATCATTCTGTTGTCCTGCTTTGTGTGTAGAGCCTCAGCCTACTTTTCTGAGAGAGGCAATAATCGCCAGTCAGTGTCACATATCGACACCGGGTCACTTGTCTGATATTGTCAATCACGGATGACATCGTCATATCACCCATCGCTAACCCTCAGTGCTACCTGCACCAGTGCACAGCTTGTGTTTATATAAGGAATGGAACTCTCTGTATTTCATGGCTTAATCTGATTTGGCTAAATGTTCCAAATCTCCCCTGTTCTGTTTTTTCAATTGTAGTTTTAGAGACAAGTTTCCTTGCTTTTCTTTAGGATTTAAGTTGCTTGTCATTGTGGATGTTTCTTTTGGGGTGTTACCTGTTTTTTTTTTTTTCCTTGTTCCAGGTTTCAAACCAAATATTTCCAAGGGAAATACGGCAACCTGGACTCCTCGCTGATCTCCTTTGGGCCCTGCCAAACCCCCACCCTGGGTTTCTGTGTGGAGCGCCATGATAAGATCCAGTCTTTCAAACCTGAGACCTACTGGGTGATCCAGGCTAAGGTGAGTGAGGCGAAGCTCAGCAAGGGCTTTTTGCCAGCAGATCGGATGCCATGATACCTCAGGAGCTGTATAACAGACGGTGAGGAGAGAGAGAGAAGAGAGAGAACCAGGCAGCATTACATCCATCCATCCATCCATCTATCCGTCATCCATCTATCCTCCAAGCATTTATTCTGGTCAGGATCACAGGAGGCAGGAGGGCCTGGCACTGACTAAGCCTGCATTATGTTTTATGGTAAAATGAGCAACTAGCTCCAGATGAAGATGAAGTGTCCCAGTCTTTTCTTTCTGAATGAGACGTGACTAAGACCTGCCAGCCATTGTGTCTGTGTGTGTCCCTGTTCCTGTAACATTAGCCTTCTGGCTGTGTGGTGTCCCCCCCCCCCCCCAGGTGTTCAAGGGGAAGGACAGCCCCGTGATGTTGGACTGGGACCGAGTGCGAGTCTTCGACAGAGAGGTCGGCCAGATGTTCGTCAACATCACAAAGGAGTCCCGTGAGGCCAGGGTAGGCTGCACCTCCGCTCTCCTGTTTTACCTCCTGATGCCCTGTTTTATGCTACTGTGTGTTTTGTTGCTGCATGTGAGAAGGTCTGGTGTAAATAGTATAAATTGGCTAACTGGACTGGACCTGGTCAAATTATCTGGGTCAAAAATCAAACCAGTGGGGTCATCAGTTGTGAAATTCTATCAAAAATAGTGTTCACCTTGATGCAGTCTCACCTGGGTTCCCGGCCCGGTCCTTGGGAGCCCTCCAATGGTCCACGTTTTTACTCCCTCCCAGCTCCTTGCCAGATAGTCCACATTTTTGCTTCTTTCCAGCTGGGAGAGAGCAAAAATGTGGTCTGGGGGTCCCTGAGGACTGGATTGGAAAACACTGCCCTACATGGTGATGGGGAGGACAGCAACCTGTGCTTGATGTGTTCAGGTGGAGTCGGTCAGTAAGAAGGAGAAAGTGAAGCAGAGACCCCTGGCCCTGAACACGGTGGAAATGCTCAGGGTCGCCAGCTCTGCCCTTGGTAAGGCCCTTACACTGAGTTTTAAATAAACATTTAAATTAAAGTTCTGTGATTCTAACTTGGAGGCGATACCATGGTTTAGTAGATCTTTGTGTTAGTGGGTCTTCTGTGTATGCACATCCTATTACTCCCTAAACCCCATGCTTCCTATGATTAGCCCCAGTTCACCATGACTGCCTCAAACGCCTGTTGAAAATGGGTGGATTCATGTACGGATCTGTCTGAGTGCTGGGGTCACTCATTCATTGTAGTCTGCACTGATCAGCTAAAGGTCTTTGCAGTGATGTTGGTGCATCCTTTGCTAAGGTATGGGTCCTCAGCACACTATGCAGATTGCAGAGCGCCTCTACACCCAGGGCTACATCAGCTACCCACGCACGGAGACCACGCATTACCCCGAGAACTTCGACCTCAAGGGCACCCTGCGGCAGCAGGCCAGCAACCCCTTCTGGGCTGATGCGGTGAGTCTGTCTGAAGGCAAACAGGCAGCCAGCTGACAGGAGGCTGTTTTCCTTTCATCACGTTGCATCTATTGTTTTATGATCATTTTTTTTTATCAGTTTTGAGAAATCAGCTGAAACACTTCCTAAAGATTTTCTAGCTCCATGATTTTCAAACCTTGAAATCTGGTGAGATTTTTTTTCCCTGTTCTGCCACCTTCATAACAGCTTCTCATACAGTTTGTACAACACCTGTGGAAACTGTGGCGACCTATGAGAGTGTGTGTGAAACAGCAGCCAGCAAGCAGTAGTGGTTATAACATTTTGCTGTTTCATGCTTTATTTTGGGGTTTAGCAATTCTACTTTCTCCTGATTTTATTTCACATGTTTATACTGAAAGTGTTACAATGGAGCAGAAAAGAGGATCAGTCTATAGCAATGTTAACGAGCCACAGGATATTTTCATGAGTACCAGTGTGCTGTGGCTGTTTCATCTATTCATACTTTGCTGGGAAGCCGTGAGCTTGACCCCTAAAGTCAGTACTCTCCATTTTAGCAAATATAAGGTATTAGCACACAAGGAGACTGTGCACCTTTTGTGTGACAGTAGGTGGGTCTCATTCTTGTGTCATCCTTGTAGGTAAAGGTGTTGCTTGCGGACGGACTGAACCGCCCCAGGAAGGGGGCGGATGCTGGTGACCACCCCCCAATAACCCCCATGAGGGCTGCGTCTGAGAGCGAGCTGGGTGGGCCTCCGCCTTCCCATAATGCATCTGCACATGCAGACAGCAGACCTGTTTCTTGCTGGGTTTGATTGCAGACCCAGCTATGTGTGTATGGAGTTTGCATTTCCTGTGGACCTTTCCACGTATAGTCATGTGATCTGGTGACTGTATATGAGCCACAGGGCATGGATGATCAGTGGTGTCCATTCTGCACTGCATCTCTGCTGACCGCCTGCGCTTTCAGCTTTATTTCCACCCTCATCCTTTTCTTTGTGAAATGTATTGTTAATATGCTGGGGCGACCTGGGCACCCAATGAACCTTCCTAGAGGTTTTATTTTCCTCCATGTGCTGTTTTTCACATGTCTTCTCTGTTGTCTTCTGGCATTTTTTTCTTTTTTCCCTTTATTATTAACAGTTTAGTACATTTGTACAGATAATTTTTTGCCACATATTGCTATTAAGTGTCTTAGAGCAAATATGTTCTGAAAGGCACTATATAAAAATGGAATACGTATTGACAGTAGATGCATAGAAGGACTGATTATATTAATAAACATATTTTTAGCATATATCTTACAAGTACCCAATATACAGAAATACTAGATCATTACCCTTTGTACAATACACATCCTTTTACAAGAAGGAATTTATCAAAGCAGTAATTTTGTAAGGATGAGTATGGATGCTGTTGTTTCCATCTTAGTCTTAGTTTGATTTAACCTCCTTGCAGGAAGTGATGGCTGGCGGCTGTATGAGTACATCACACGGCACTTCATCGCCACTGTCAGCCAAGACTGCAAATACCTCCAGACCACCATCGCCTTCAGCATCAGCACAGAGAGCTTCTCCTGCACCGGGAAAACTCTGCTATCGGCTGGTAAGGTCTGGTACACATTGGATGCTGTTCTGAATCATGTGCTTAAGGTGCTGCCCTTAAATCTTGGTAAAGGAAACATATTGAGAAAGGTACTTAAATTATTTAAATCAGGTTAAAACATTAATTGGAGTCAAATTCCAATTGGATCAACATTTGAATATAATTGCACAGAAAGTCGTTGGCTATGCATTGTCCACAAAGCCTGCCATGAGTGTTTTTCTTGCTAAAGAAAACTAAATATACTACCCAATAAATAATATTGTGTTGTAACCTACAGTGTAACAGTGCGATTAAGCGAAACATTTAATTGGGCATTTTCGATTTAAATTTTAATTCATATTAACATGTATAAATTGTAGATGTTCACCAGGATAAAATACAATACAGCGTGGATTACAAATATGCTATTTATCAGTAAAAACATGTGTGCAGAATTCAGCAAATATGTGACAGCATGTTTGTTTGATTTCCAAGCTGCTAGCAGGAAGACCCAACATTATTTATGCATTATTTACATATTTTGAGCCCTTGACGAATTGTCTGGGATTCAGCCATAGTTGTGATGCAGTTTGGGGACCAAGAGACTGGCTAACTTATAAAATTACCCTTTGTGTGTATTGTTAAGTCTGTCTCACTCCACAATACATGTATGTGTGTTAAGTGTGATGGAAGAGTATGGGATGTTTCTGCATGTCAGTGCCAGTTATCACTGGTCATGCACTAGTCTGTACTGATGATGGACAGTTCCCCACAGGCTTCACAGAGGTCATGCCCTGGCAAGGGGTGTCAGTCGAGGAGAGCCTGCCATCATGCGAGACAGGAGACATCTTCACTGTGGATGAGATCAAGTTGGTGGAGAAGCAGACCAGCCCACCTGACTATCTCACAGAGGCGGAGCTCATCACGCTGATGGAGAAGCACGGGATTGGTCAGTGGTGTTTGTGGGTTTGGGGGCGGGGTTTTGGGGGTAAGGACGTTATGTCATGACATGTAGGCCTAGAAGCTTGGACTTCTGGTCATAAAATGACCAATTCATGTGTGGAAAAACGGCTCTCCAAAAATTATTCAACAAAGTACCGAATAAAGCAGAGAAAGAGATATACGATTTAAATGAATCAATCAAGTCAAATAAGCAGGAAGTGTTATGCGGAAAAAGTTTGACACATGCTAAAAGCTTGAGGAATCCAGAGCACTGGGTGCTGTCTACCTCCTAAACTGCTCTGCACACACGTGTAGTCCCTGACAGCACTATCAGGGCATGCTCACACTTGGCCCAGTTGCTTTATACTGAGCACAATTTCCCTCCTCCCTATTCCCCTGCTGATCTGCGCTCATATCTCGCTTAATGTTCCATGCAACTTTTTTGTGCTGAAGAAAACATAGGAAGGAAAGCACTATTGCACATCACAGTGGAATTCATGATTAATGTCCTTATTTTGTGGCTTATTTAGAGTCATTTTGGGTGCAAAGATGTACATAGATTTATCAAGTGTGCAATGTTATTTTTACTTATTTGTGCTGCATGTGTAAGAAATCTTATATTTTACCAAATATCTAATAGTTTTTATTGTGTTACATCCAGTTGTTCCTGGATATTCTTGTCAGTCCAAATCTCCAGCGAACACTGTACTGGCGACCAAAGCGATCTTTCGTTGTAGTGTTTGTTAAATGTTTGCTGCTACCCGATCTGTACGTGAATTTTTTTTTTTTTTTGCAATGCAGCTTTGCAAAAAAACATGACACAATCTGTTCAGCCTACTCGACCTGTTCCTCCCAGGTCTGGTTCATGTTTAGTGTGCATGTATGCATGCATGATGCATGTGTCATTATTGATGTCACTGTTAGTGATCACACTAGATGCATACCATGCCCAGGTCCAACTGAAGCATGCCTAGCCCACATCTTCAAGCGGGCCCAGATACGGTATGGGGTGATCACACTAGTCAAAAGAACTAGACTTTGGGGGACAGATGTCCTTGAGCACGGTATGGATCGCCTAGTGTGAGCACACCCCATGTCATCACCAATTGTTTGGAAGGTACAGGGTGATTCTGTCTCTCAGTATTTGGTGTCTGTGTTCCAGGAACGGATGCAAGCATCCCCGTTCACATCAACAACATCTGCCAGAGGAACTATGTCACTGTGGAAGGCGGCCGCCGGCTCAAGCCCACCAACCTGGGAGTTGTGTTGGTGCACGGCTACTACCGGATAGGTGAGTGTCTGCTGGTTGGCCTGGACTCAACTGGCCTACTGATTACTGGTTTTATGCTATTCCAGTACTGTCGTTGGTTGCTGAACCAGAGGGACCCAATCAACCGTTTGAAAAAAGGACCCATGCCATGCCATTCTTGTACTGTCATTGGGTGATGAAATAGAGGCACCCAATCAGCTTTTTGAAAATCAGTCATGTGCTGTAATCCCTAATTTATTATCCCATGCAGATCTTTCCTTACATTGTTTGTGCCTGTTCTTGTGTGTGTGCGAGGCAGATGCCGAGCTGGTGCTCCCCACCATCCGCAGTGCGGTGGAGAAGCAGCTCGGCCTGATTGCTCAGGGCAAGGCTGACTTCCAGCAGGTCCTGCAGCACACGCTGGACATCTTCAAGAGGAAGTTCCATTACTTTGTAGACTCCATCGCAAGTAAGACTGACCTTATTGATTACCCTTCATTTTACTTTATAATCATTTGATTAACGTAATTTTTTGCTTAATGTCTTATTCAGATATAACATATTCAGTTCTGCACTGTATCAAATACATCTTGAATATCATTTTAGATGCGTTATAAGATGTTCCTTGTGTTTGGTGTCATCCAGGGAGGAAGTGAATAGTTCATCATTTTCATTTACTAGCTCATTCTCTCAGCAGTGCCTCTGGCTCTTACCAGGCACCTTTTAGAGTAATATAAACCTTTTAATAGAGCAAAATACATACATTTTAACAATTTTTAGCAATGTTAACAAGCCAACAGCAATTTCGAAGGACCAAGGAATATTTCTTAAATAGTTAACTTTGTTAGTTAACTTTGTTACTGTTCATGCATTTGGGTTAAAACTTAAACCATCATGCAGTCCAACTCTGCCTTCAGTTTAGGCTATAACTAGCTAGGCTTCAGGCTGTAACTAATTTTTCATGCCATCAAACAATCCATACACTGTACCACGGTGTGTTGCTTCTCAGGTATTTGGGAGTTACTATACCATTGCATTCTTCATGTGATTCACACATCATTTCACCAGTTTCTTGGAGGGTAGTTTCAGCCATTCTGGCTCAGTGAATAAATTTGTGAAAGTCTGCCCCTAGTGGCACATGTCTTATTCTACGTTAATCGACCAGGGCCATAAGGCGCAACAAACATAAGGAAACACGTGTTATATCCATGAACAGTAACCTACACAAATCTTCAGAAATTCAGGGCCAATTGGAATAAGGAAGTTTGACCTCCCATGCCTGACTGACTGACCCACCTATTTAGGGGGTCCAGGGGCATACATTGGCCAGTTTTGATTACTGGAGTCGTTACAATCCCCCCTGTAATGCATGTACACACACACACACACACACACACACGCATGTATACACACGTACACTCCCTGTCATGACTGCTTTACCTGACTGCATGATAGAGGCATGGTCTTTTTCTTGTCCTGAAATCTTTATCTTCTGACCGCTTCTCCTCCCTTCTGCAGGCATGGATGAGCTGATGGAGGTCTCCTTCTCGCCCATCGCAGACA
This sequence comes from Hyperopisus bebe, assembly GCA_026777045.1. Classification (NCBI taxonomy): domain Eukaryota; kingdom Metazoa; phylum Chordata; class Actinopteri; order Osteoglossiformes; family Mormyridae; genus Hyperopisus; species Hyperopisus bebe. Next base: position 34,287,893 of record JAODJW010000040.1, on the reverse strand, counting down.
CGGGGAAGCCGCTGTCACGCTGTGGCAAGTGCCATCGCTTCATGAAATACATCCAGGTGAGTGTGCATGTGCTGCCAGCACCCAGTGAGTAAAGACCCGGCCTGATGAGCTGGCGGCTGCCATTTTAGACCCCGCTGTTTGACCTTTGAACATGGTATGAATTAGTAACGTGTGTAGTTGCGTATGAAGTTGTATAAAGAGATAAAGGGTACAGATGTAAACTTTCTTTTCGGTAAAAGCATCACATAAGATTAAAAATAATCAATCCATGTGCAAAGCATAACACTCACATATCCCATCATGGTCTCCAAGAGAATCACATACACATGTACAGGTGAGAACCAGTCTAGGGGTAAGAGTTCAGGGTTGATCAGCATCTAACATCCTGGGTGCAGTTGAGGTTAGAGGTCTTGTTTAAGGGTCCAACAGTGGCATCACTCTGCCAGCCATAAGACCTGATCACAGACACCCAGCCCTGCCCTGCCTTGTAGGCTTCAGCAGGTGTTACTTAGTTGCCTTTCCCGATTCAGTTGATGGTGGTTTTCCAGAATTCCCAGTTACTCTTTTCCCCCTTTGGGAAAGATATGCAGCACATCTCCTGGCTGTTGTCTCACTCGAGGGGCTTGCTGGTTCAGAGCCCATCTTCTGGCCTCCTCAGCCAGTCATCATTCAGTCCTGTTCCACCGAGGACATCATGGTCTTGCTGGGCCTCTTCCTCCTCTGTGTACTAATGTTATGCTTGTTGAATCTTCATGGGACGCACTGCCCCCCCTTCTCACAGCCTTATTTACATAGACACAATCCCTGGGTTTTATGAATGAACTCGATGCACATTTGCCTTCCAGGCTTTATTCATGTAGTATTGCTGCCTGTAATATTAAGGCATGTCCTTGGATGCTTGGGTTGCATAAGTGCCACTGATTGCCATTGAATGTTAGCTGATGGGTCTGGCCTTTTTCGCAGAAATAATCCCATTGAAATTAATGGTCTCTTACCCCCTGCACTCTCCCCATGAATAAATCATAAATGTCCCACTGGCTTTGAATGATTCACAGTTCAACTGCTTGTCATCTTCCTAAAAAAGTCCACCTTTTTCATCCTGTTTCTTGCAAAATGTTCATCAGGTTGGGTAAAGTTATCAAGAGTACCTCCGTATGTTTTCTGGACAACTCCATATTATGCTGGTTGGTTTGATTTAGCCACATATATTTTTTTTAGATTTATCCTCAGGTTTGGCCCAGTTGCTCAGGTTTGTTGTGTTTGATGCCAGTTGGTCCATGTGACACTCAGTCTGCTCAGAATGTACTGCTATGGTACCATACCTGAAACAAGAGGATGTATTCAAGGGTGGGTTTGCTGTTTTTGCCCCCCGCCCAATAGTAATAAATAGGTAACGAGAAGAGCCAGAAGATCATGGCTTTGGCTAACTGCTTAGCAGAACAGGTTGCGTCAGCATCTACTAAATAAAGTTTTTATTTGATATTTAGTGTAATGACTGGTTGTGGTCAACAGGGGGCCCCATGCAAACATGTGGTTCTGCTGGATATACGCCAGTGAATCGCTGCGCTGCATGTAGCCTTTGCACACACCGTGACTTGCGTACATCCCCTCCCCCAGGCCAAGCCCAGCCGCCTCCATTGCTCACACTGCGACGAGACATACAGCCTACCGCAGAACGGAGCCATCAAGCTGTACCGTGAGCTGCGCTGCCCGCTGGACAACTTCGAGCTGGTGCTGTGGAGCTCCGGGGCGCGGGGAAAGAGCTACCCACTATGCCCCTACTGCTACAGCAACCCGCCCTTCAGGGACATGAAGAAAGGTGCAGTCTATAACCAGCAAGTGATGTGGCTCATCAGATTTAATGGGCTTCAGCTGCAGACCCCACATGACCATGCCAAGGACAAACAGCTGGAAGATGCTTGGATGTCATATTTCATAAATAAATGCTGTATTAAAACAGCTCTTATTAACCATATGGCACTTAGTCATACAATAAACAGCCCAGTAAACATACAGTAGTCATGCATTCTTTGTCTTTTTTATTAAAATTTTATCCTTTTGACTTGTATATTTTCTTGGTCTGTATCAGGAGTCTGGCCAAGTTTTTTTTAGTCAAGCTAATTAAGTAGATGGTCTGTTGGCTAGATGTGGTATAGATTGCATTAATCCGTTTCCTGTTGTGAGCGGCAGGCTTGCGCTGGCCTGTAATTGACTAACCCTCTTCTGCTTCCACCCCCATCACAAACAGGAATGGGCTGCAATGAGTGCACGCACCCATCATGCCAGCACTCACTGAGTGCGTTGGGCATCGGCCAGTGTGTGGAGTGTGATGCTGGCGTCCTGGCCCTGGACCCCGCCTCGGGGCCCAAGTGGAAGATGGCGTGCAACCGTTGCAGCGTGGTTGTGCAGTTCTTTGAACATGCGCACCGCGTGCAGGTGACGGCGGAGAGCTGCGAGGCCTGTGAGGCCGCCCTGGTCTCCGTGGACTTCAGCAAAGCCCACTCACCACTGCCTGGCAGCGCCACTCAGCACACCGGCTGCGTTTTCTGCGACCCTGTCTTCCAGGACCTGGTGGAACTGAAGCACGCCACCATGAGGCACCCCATGCATCGTGGGGGCCAGGCCCGCCGGCAGGGAGGGCGAGGCCGGGGCCGGGGACGACGCCCGGGTGGGAGAGCCAACCCGAAGAAACCTAAGGACAAGATGGCCGCCCTAGCAGCGTACTTTGTTTAGCGAACGGCAGTCTATGTGTTCCTGTTGATATCAACGCTGTTTATCTGTGTTCATTTAACTTAGAATAAATTTATACACAAAAAAATCACGTTTCTTGTAATGCATGGCTTTTCATTCTACTTTTACAAAAAAAGGGGTTAGTGTCCATTTAACACAGAAAGCAGCAAATTTTCAGTACTATTTCAGAAGTAATTATAATTGCAAGTAGCATATTAGAGGGTGAGCAATGTATTTTATATTCAGTATGAGAACTCTACATTTTACTTCTAGACTTTTTCTTATTTAAAACTGACTGTGGACAAAACCAATTAAAGTTTTTGAATAAAAAATGGAAATTTAGCTTTAATGTTTCTTTTTACAAATATCTGTAATTCTTGGAGGCCTATAAAAATTGGTAAAAAAAAAACAAAAAAAAAAAAGTTCTACGTAAGTAAGCAGGAAGATCTATTTTACCTAAACATTGTGGTATATGATGGATGACTAGGAAAGACAGATCAGACACACGTGCAACCTATGAATATGCGAAAAAGGAAATGATCGCGCGGCTTTACAAGTTGATGCAAATCTGTTGCTTAAGGTTTATATTAGCCATACATTAAGGAATAGGATTTTTGCGAAAGCGTCACAGAATTGCATGCTATAACCGGCAGGTGGCGCCGTGTCCGCCAGTG
>JAODJW010000040.1:34263834-34279080 GCA_026777045.1 Hyperopisus bebe | reverse complement strand
AACCACCTCAGCGACCTCTGCCCCAGAGATAGGCAAGTCCACCCCCAAGTCCCCAGACTCTGCTTCCTCATTGGAAGGCTTGTCGGTGGGATTGAGGAGGTCTTCGAAGTATTCCTTCCACTGACCCACAACATCCCGAGCTGAGGTCAGCAGCACATCATCCCCACCATAAACAGTGTTGATGCTGCACCACTTTCCCACCCTGAGACGCTGGATGGTGGACCAGAATCTCCTCAAAGCCGTCCGGAAGTTGTTCTCCATGGCCTCGCCAAACTCCTCCCAAACCTGAGTTTTTGTCTCGGCGACGGCTGAAGCCGCATTCTGCTAGGCCCGCCGGTACTCATCAGCTGCTTCTGGAGTCCCTCAGGCCAAAAAGGCCTGATAGGACTCCTTCTTCAGCTTGACGGCATCCCTCACTGCCGGTGTCCACCGGCGGGTTTGGGGATTGCCGCCGCGACAAGCACCGACCACCTTACGGCCACAACTCCGGTCAGCCGCCTCCAATGGGCTCATGGCTCATGCTGTCCTAGTATATTAAACAAAATATTACTAAATAATTTTTGTCATGCCATTCTGATCTTTTTATTAAATCTGTTCTTCCGACCAGATCGCAATTAGTTGTTTTTAACTTTATCATAACTTTTTTCAAGGCTGCGTTTGTATTGTGTGAGGCAAGCTATTTGCATAACCAATTGACAGAGAAAGCATTTTAAGTCCCACCCCAAAGTACCAAAAACTACCCTAGCTGGTTTGGCACTTTTGGTACTGGAACTTTTACTACTGGTACTCAATTGGAAGTCGAAAGGAAAAGGGAAAGTACCAAAAGTAGCACACCAAAAATACGGAACTTGGTCCATGCTAGTTGGAGCTGCATGTGCTAGCCGAGGCACAGACCAGCCGCTAGCTGGAGCTGCATGTGCTAGCCGGGGCACAGACCAGCCGCTAGCTGGAGCTGCATGTGCTAGCCGGGGCACAGACCAGCCGCTAGCTGGAGCTGCATGTGCTAGCCGGGGCACAGACCAGCCGCTAGCTGGAGCTGTGTGAGGTAGTGGCTGTCCTTCTTGTACACAGTGCTGTGCAGTCAGTGAATGTTCTAGAGTCACCCTGCACTTTGGTGATGTTATGAGCCCCTCTAGCTACAGAGCAACTGAGCGCTGCGTCATGGGGCTGATTTAATCGACTGGCACGGCACCATGCTCACCCCGGTGTCCTCCGGTCTCCTAGAAACCTGCGGGTTTGCCCTGAAGCGGCGAGCTGTAAGCCTCATTAGCAGGGTAGCCATGTGCAGGAGGTCATTCACTCCCACTTCTACCAAAAGAGGACAAAGGGTAGCCTCACACTGCTGGCGTGACCCGGTGCTGGCTCGAATACCGAATGGCAGCCATGCTGCCCAGAATTAAACAGTCAGAATAAAGCTGGTAGACAAAAATATTAGTATGACACGGAACTGAGGTGTGATTATATCTTGCTTTTAAGTAGTACTCCTGGTATGACTGGAATTCAGTGGAAGTGGACAGTAGATAATAAACAGGAAAAATTAGTCGTCTTTCAATTGGCGTAAAGTAGGCAGCAAAACATGCCTGACCTCTAGTGGACATTTGTGAATCTCTTTTTTCCCCCCATCGGATTGAATACCATTATGTAGCAGAAGGATCACAGTCTTTTGTTTTCCCACGTGAAGGGTCGATGAGCTGGGATGGTATGTATCAGAAACAGGTGGGGGGTGTTGGTTGGGGGCTGGATGTCTCAGAACCTAAAAGTTGGTCCCTCCTGAGGTCCTGAGTGTACCTTTTTGATCACTCATGATTATACTAATTTTACCAAGGGAAAAGTGTCTGCATGACCCTGGAATGTACTCCTTCACAGAGCAAGCTGTTTACACAAACGCTAGAATTATTATATGATGTGTTCCTAATAAAAGCATAGACCCATCTATCCATGCAACTTTCAGCTGCTCACCCTGGTCCGGGTTATGGGAGTGGCTGAGATTAGTCTGAGGTTGTGGAAGGTCATACCTCTGCTATTGGTCATTCTGTACTTGATACACAGATTCCCATATATCTACATAATGTTCTAGTTAGTGGTGGGTGATATGACAGTAATTTACCATGCCCTGTTGAAATGGTATCCACGATAAGTGTTATCACAAGAATCACAATACAGCATTGCTTATCACTATTAAGATAGATCATGATTCTAACCATAAATAACGTGATGTGACATTTTGAATGTATTACCCACCCCTAGCTGTAATAGAGACACATACTGAGTAAATCTCTGGAAATTAAAGAGATAGCATCTGAATATTTCATGAAAGTTAACATTACTGATGGGTAAAAGCCATTGGTATCTTTACATAATGAAGTACAGAAGACCAATTGACCTTAATTTCTCCAAACTCTACTACTACATTTTACTGAAATCTCTTGGAGATTTAAAAAACCTTCAGACTGTACATGGTACATAGCAAGAGTATAAACTTGCTTTGGTATGAATAAACAGTTAAAAAGCTTCTAAGTAAAGATGTACTATTTAGTGGAAAGGATTTTATTCCTCAATGTATCTGCCAGGATCACATGGGTTTGCCAGTGGGGATTTTGTATTAAAGTAGGATTTATTTATTAGAATGTTAGTTACTGACGCTTTTCTATCTCTCAGTGCTCCAGTCCAGCTCTGTTCAGCGGCTTCTCTTCAGCAAGCTGCAGGAGGTTGTCTTCTCCTGGCGTCAGACTCCCCCCGCCCTGCCCTCGGGCCCCTCACGCTTCCTCCTCTGCTCCACACACGCCATCCGCAACACGCGCCGGAAGATGGAGGACCGGCATGTGGCCCTTTCAGAATTCAACCAGATGTTTGGAATCCAGGTAAGGCTTCCCCATCCACAGCTGCAGGCGTTCACACTCCTGAACGTCGCGATTGGGGTCCAGGGCACCATAAACAGCCAGCCCATGATAAGGCACATTAGCAGCACCTCTTTTACCTCTGACTGGCAGAGCAACGCACGCCAGCTGCGTGGAGCTGGCTTCCACCTGGGAAAGCTTTTAATCACCCAGGGTGGGGTCTTAAGTCCAAGAGGCATTCAGCCAATTAAAAAGAGCTGAGATGATGAATGGTGATAATAGCGTTACCCTTGTTCAGGTGTGTTTCTGCATAACTGCACTGGCAGGTCATATATACGCCCTGTAATGTACAATGCCTCCACTTATCACCCACTGGCTGTGCTTGCTCTCCCGCAGGATGGGGTGGACCGTGGGTTCTATGCGGTTTTTGATGGCCACGGTGGGGTTGATGCCGCCACCTTTGCCGCCACCCACCTGCATGTGCTGCTGGGCCAGCATGAGGCACTAGCAAGCAACCCCACTGAGGCCCTCAGGAACGCCTTCAGCTGCACAGATGACATGTTCAAGGAGAAAGCTACTAGAGAGGTCAGAGGTCAAACTTTAACATTTGCACCTTTATTGCACCTTAAACTGTAAAAGTTTCACTTTTGGTGAAGCATCTGGGTTCCTCTTGTTTTTGCTGTAATCTTTAATATGTGGTTGTGTGTGTGTGTGTGTGCGTGCGTGCGTGTGTGCCTGGGTGTATGGTTGTGGTTGTGTGTGTGTGCATCTGGGTGTGGGTGTGTGTGTGTGTGTGTGTGTGTGTGTGTGTGTGTGTGTGTGTGTGTGTGTGTGTGCGTGTGCATACACATGCAATTTCTGCAGCGCCTGCGCAGCGGCAGCACGGGTGTGGCAGTGCTCCTGGCGGGTGATTGGCTGCACGTGGCCTGGCTAGGGGACTCCCAGGCTATGCTGGTCCGGCAGGGTGACCCGGTTACGCTCATGGACCCCCACAAGCCAGAGCGTGAGGTGAGCACCTCAATGGCCACATTCAAGAGGAGGATGGGCGTATTCGTGTAGTTTCCTAGCTCCCATCTTTTGATGTCGAACTTCTATCGGGCCACAGGACTCTTCTAGCACCTGTTTATCTTTTGATTTAGTTTCCTGCTGTTGGTTGGTCTCACCCACAGCTTTTTTTTGAAAGCCCTGTATACTTGTGAGATAGAGCCCTCTCTAGGCCATTGATTACGCAGAATGTACATCTGCACTGCAATTGTGGGTTTAAATGCTGTGTAGATGGAGGTGAGATAAACACTGTGGATATCTGTCAAACTGAGGACAGAATTCAGCTGTTAAATGCTGACTGCTCCCCTCCCCAAGGACGAGAAGCAAAGAATTGAAGACCTGGGAGGATGCATCACTTTCATGGGGTGCTGGAGAGTCAATGGCACTTATGCTGTTTCTAGGGCGATTGGTGAGTGACTCCAGTGATGTTGCCATGGGATACCATCCATCCCTGCACACCACCAGGCTTAGGACTGTGACGTGCTCTTAAAATGTCAAAACACCATTTTCTCCACAGCTTCATGACAACTATAAGACATGGCAACCCGAGCCTATACCCTCCTCACTTCCTGTTTCCTGTCGCTTATCGTAATTCATCTTTCTTAATTGTAATTTCTGTAGCGGATAGTTTTAGCCAGAGAAACATTTGTTTGTGCTAATGCAGTCCAGGCTTAAGCAGATGAAGGGTGCTAGCAAATGGATAGCAGTTCCTCTTCAAACCCGTGTCCTGTGTGCCAGGTGACTTTGATCAGAAGCCGTACATTTCTGGTGATGCGGACTGCGCCTCGCTGCAGTTGGATGGGCAGGAGGACTACGTGTTACTGGCATGCGACGGCTTCTTCGACACTGTACGGCCAGCTGATGTGCCAGGGCTGGTGCACAATGCACTGTTGGAGGGTGCAGGTGAGGTCGATGCCGTCGCCCAACAACTGGTGGCGCAGGCCAAGGCGGCAGGCTCCAGCGACAACATCACCGTGCTGCTGGTGTTTTTGCGTGAGCCGGCGCTGCTGCTCCACGAGGCAGGACATCCCCTCAAACCGGCAGCCAGGCCTCCCCCAGACGGCACCCCTGCTCACCAGCAGGACACAGAGGGGTGTCCAGTGCTGCCCTGAGCCGGTAGCTCAGCTTTGCAGTGTGTCAGTCTGCTGGGTCCTGTCTTGCTTCCACCTGTACCAGCCAGTGATCCATTCAAACCCTCAACAGCAGCCGGCTGGTGATCCGCACGAACCCTCAGCAGCGGCCGGCCTTGGCTTTTGCCATCATCCTGCCTGCCAGTTTTCTGACTGCATCGTGGACATATATAGCACCCTGCCAAACTCAGCCAAACATGTTCTGCTCTAGCTGCCTGCCTTTTGTCAGATGGTGCATTATTTGGGTCACTGTTACACTCAAAGGCCTGGTTTCACCCTCATGTTCGGATGCCTGTGTGTGTCTCTGTCTTCCTGAAATCTGCTCAGTGTCGCCTTCATACTTGATACATATCTTATTGTATCGTGTTTACATGTGTGTGTATATCTCCAGCAGTACGTGTGTCTGCATTTGCATCATTGATGTATGTAGTCATTCTTCTGCGCTGTGAAAAAGCTCCCTCCCCCATCAATACAGGACACAACAAACCAGCTGCAAAACAAAATGAACATTTTGGCCAAGTTTTCATCTGTGCTATTGTGCTCCCCAGTATTGCCGGTCGGTTAAACTCACCAAAGACTGCTTTACTCCTGAGGATATGCCTTACGACTGAGGCCCACAGGTATCTTCAGCTGGGGCTTTGGGTGTTACTGTATTACAAATGTCATTAATAATTTATACCCTGCTGGCAAATGGCTGTTATATGTCATCACTGGGCTATCAATAGAAGACCAAAGCATATTGGATAAAAGCTAAGAAGAACACTGAGTGCTGGAGTCAAATGACCCACCTCAGATTATCAGACAGGCAGTCTCCTCCAAATCTCCCCTGGCCAGTGGCCGGGCCTTTTGGATTGACTGTAAATGGCAGCCAATCGCAGCAACTTTTGGGAGAGATCTGATCATAAGAGTGGATAAGAGATTGTACTGTTAATGAAGGGCTGGTTAATGGATGGGGCACCAGTTAAGAGTGAAATTATGATTACTCAAAGATGAATCCAATCTCCAGTAAGGGTGTAATGCATCTTGGGGGTTGGTTGCTTATCGCATATGCGGCAAAATATTTTATCTGTAAATCCGCACTGTAAAACCTGCAAATCCAGGTCAGGAAATTATTTAATCTGAAAATGAACATAACTCATATTTAACTTGACTTCCCCACAATGCAGTATGACTGCTGGGAAATGTTAGAACAGTTTATCGCAAACTCTGGCGCTTTCTCTTTGAGATTATCAATATCTGATAATACTTCGTGTGTGTGTCTGTGGGGGTGTATGTTTGCGACTCATGGGAAATGCTGCATCATGAAACTTGAAGTCAGTTTTGTACCAAAGACAAACATTTAGTTCAGCACACTACACCACCAAGTTTTTGAATTACTAATCAGTTTTGCTGTGTGTAAAACTACTGGCTTCAATGACAACAGTGTGTTTTTGCTTAAGCAGCGTTTGAAGACGTGAATGAGCAGCCTGGCAGTGTTACACCAGGGGTGTTCAAGCGTAGTTACAGCTGCCAGTAGTAGCGCTATTCTGTCAAGCCATTTAATTGATGACATAAATTGTCAGATATTCCATATCAAATGATAAAATGAGGTTTAGTATTACTTGTGGTGCTAGTTTGAAATGAATGCTGAGGAGACATACAACAATCAATGCATAGTTTCAGAAATGTTCTGGAAAGCAGCTTCTGCGTTCTCTGTTCAGGATGATTGTGTTCATCTTGCAGCATGAAAGTCTTTTCTGAGTCTTTAGGTTGTGAAACTTGTATTATTCAGTATTAAACTGCTATTTGTCCTCGTGTTTTGTGTTCAGTAAATTACATGTATTGTTCATATGGCTGTTTGTAAACCAGTTTTTAAAGCACTGTTTTTAAATAGTGGGAGAGGTAACATTTTTATATTCAAATATACAGTATCTCTGCAGCTGATTTTGTATTTGGCCCTTATACTTCATTTAAACAATGCATGATGGTAGATGCCATCTTATAGAGATTACTTTGTAAGTGCCTTACCCAGTTAATACTTGTCAGTGTCACCATGGCATTTAGTGTCAGAGTAAGGAAACTGTGAAGGACGTTTTCAAAAATCTGTTCAACTCTGCTGAGATGACTCAGACTTCAGGTTGACTTTTTGCTTTTCTTTGGAGTTGAGTTTCAATATTAAATTTCTTATACAGTGTTTATTAGCTGTAAGTGCTGTAATTGTAAGGTAAACAAGTCCCTCTAAGTATGTGTGTTGTCCACTGTTGACTGTGTTGATCAGTATTTGTGGTACATTCAGTATTACTTTTAAGAGCATTTATGAAACTACTCTGCTGTCTACCCGCTACTGTATGTTTATTCTTAACAAACTTATAATAAAACCTAAAAGTAAAACTAACTTCACAGGATACAGTTTGATTTCTGCCTTTGCCTTAGTTCTTAGGACAACTTCGTTTTAGAAACTTGCATTAAATGCTTTCTAATCACAGTCACAATTGCTGTTTTCCATGTTTTCTTGTGATTTAGAATGCCAGAAAAAAGGACACTTAATAATGGCACCCTTTTCCACTGGGAAGGCACCAATAAGGTATGATTTCTCAGCTGGAATGCACCTTAATCAGCTAATTACCAGCTTTAGCAGGTATGTTTCAGCAAGAAAATCTGCAAACTGTGCTGGATTCTGGCCCCCAGGACCACAATTGAGCCAGTTACATTTAACAGTTTTTTCTTCACTAGAAGGGCCCATCATAACAGCATCCATTTCCCTTAGAAGGATGCCCACAGGGACCACTTAGGCCATTGTAAGGGCACCCTATAGGGCACTGCATCACATTCTCTCCACTAGAAGGGCTCTTTATCACATTTTCTTGGGTCCATCATGTATCTCACAAAAATGGGACATCCTAGGCGGCACTCGATTTTTTTTTTTTCTTTTTTTTCCATGTGAAGGGCAGTCAATAGTGGTATTTGGTAACTCGAGGGTACTTTAGCAATGTTTTTTCAACCATGGAGGCACTAGGGGGGCTGGGGGATGGTTGCACCCTCCTGAGTGGACCAGTGACTAAAAAAAAAAAAAAGCTTCAGTGGTAAGGGCTGACATGTCTCTTCAACATTGCGTGGAGATTGGGGATAGTACTTTTGGATTGGGACCACCACCCCAGTTTACCAATCTTTAAGAAAGGGAACTGGAGGGTGTGTTCCAACTTCAGGGGCCTATTGGTTGAACCTCGGATCCAGGAAGAACAATGCAGATTCCGTCATGGCCGCGGAACACTGGACCAGCTTTTTACCCTCACAAGGATACTGGAGGGTTCATGGGAGTCTGTCCCACCAGTGTACATATTTTTTGCGGGCTTGGAAGGCATGTGACCATGTCCCTCATCGTGTCCTGTGGGTTCTGCTTCAGGAGAATGGGATATGGGGTCTGTTGTTGAGGGCCATCAGATCCCTTTACAAATGGAGCAAGAGCTTGGTTCACATTGCCAGTAGTAAGTCAGACTCGTGTTAGGCTGCCCTTTGTCACCGGTTCTGTTCACAACTTTCATGGACAGAAAATCTAGGCATAGCCAAGGGGCAGAGGGGGTCTGGTTTGGGGGCCTCATGATTGCTTTTGGTGGATGATGTGGTCCTGTTGTCTTCATTGAACAATGACCTCCAGTGTGTACTGGACTGGTTTGGAGCTGAGTATCAGGCAGCTGGGTTGAGGCATCTTCAAATCTGAGGCTGTGATTCTCAACTGGAAAAGGCTGGATTGCCCTCTCCTGGTGGGAGATGAGTTACTGCCTCAAGTTTGAGGAGTTTAAGTATCTCAGGTTCTGTTCAGGAGTGAGGGAAAAATGTAGCAGGATATTGACAGCAGGATTAGTGCAGTATCCCATCAGCAAGGTTCCATCTTGCTAGCACCAGGTTGGACTTCCAACCTGCCTTCAGAACTGCCTTAATTCTCTGTGGCATAGATTCAACAAGGTGCTTGGAACATTCCCCAGAGACATTAGTCCATGTTGACATGACCGTATCAAGCAGATGCTGCAGATATTGTTGGCTGCACCTTCATAATGTTCTGTATTGCATTGAGATTTAACTGGAGGCCATTTGAGCCCAATGACTTCATTGTCATGTTCAAGAAACCAGGCTACTGGAAGTAGCCATTAGAAGCTGGGTACACTGTGGTCATAAAGGGATGGACATGGTTAGCTACTATACTCATGTAGGCTGTAGTATTTAAATGATGCTCAGTTGGTACTAAGGGGCCCAACATGTGCCAAATAAAGTGAAAAGGCAGTAGATCAGCACTTTCTGAAATACTCATACCAGCTTGTCTGGCACCAACAACCATGTCATTCAAAGTCACTTAAATCACATTTCTTCCCAATCTGGTGTATGATGTGAATATTATTTGTGCTGCTGACATTATTGGCTGATTATACATTTGCTTCAACAAGCAATTGTACAGGTGTACCTAATGAGTGTATCTTTTGGCTGGCCTGGAAATGCCTTGGTATCTTCACAGAGGGGCTGGAGGAGATGGCTGGGGAAGAGGGAGGCAACCATGCTCACACTGCTGCCCCAACGGGCCCGCCCCAGATAAGTGGTAGAAAATGGATGAATGCTATACGCTAAGCATGAACAAAAGCAAAGTCCTGGAGTTTAGCTGCTCTGTTACAGCTGCTTATATATTCACTGCTTGTTTTTGTGATTACATGCTTTCCAGTGATGGATCACTCAGACATAATAAAAAAAAGGTGATTTACAAACAATCCACACTTGGCAGAAATACTGTCGTAATGACCAAGGCTTTTACTGACATCACACAAAAAGTTAGAAGGTGTTTCAACTTGAAAATGAACTTTGTCCCCCCCCTACTGTGATATACAGGGGGTGGACAAAACACCAGAAACACCTAACAGTATATAAATATCAATTGGCAAAGAAGGGCTTCTGCCAGCCTTTCCCTTCAGAGCTGCTTCAGTCTTTCTTGGAATGTTGTCATAAGAGACTGAGTCTGCATGTAGATGGATGATCAGGCTTCCATTTGAGAGGGATGAATGAGGTGGACGTCTACTCTGTGCTCCATAACTTACCCTAAGGGTCCATCCATCCTCCAGCTGCTTATCCTGGCTTGGGTTGGGGGTGGTGGGAGTGGCACAGGATCCTGTCAAAGACCTTTCCAGGGCTGAGGTACCCCATGGATAGGATGCCAGCCCAATGCCAGTCACATGTGCATATAATCACACATGATGGACAATTGAGAGACATCAAACAGCATAACAGCACATCTATGGACTGCAGAAACCCACGTGACACAAAGAGAATATGCAGTGCTGGTGCAGGATTATGGTCATCAATTTCCCCATGCTAAGTCTTGACAGTACAAGTCTGATGTATGAGATTAACGAATCAATGGCATGTTTGTAAACTGGGGATAAATTCCTGTAGTTGACAAATTTGGGATTAGATGATTCAATCATCCTATGACAGTGTACTGGACAAGTGCATAAGGAAATCAGACTGCTTCATGGATGGGTGATTCAAGAATTTATTCATTTATGTTACGAAAGAAATTTTTAAGTAGCGTCAAAAAGTGGTTCTAAACTGCAAAGAGTAATTAATTTGTAATTTAATACTGATAAAAAATCATATAAACGGTTAATTATCAAGGACACGTTTCACAGCATAGAGAAGAAATGAAAGCGACAAAGATATATAGAAATTATACAACCATGGTTTCAGTGCCAGATAGTTGCTAACAGTTATTAGATATACAGATTAATATCTGTAGATACCCTTACGTTCTTGCTACCATTACCAAAAGTATCAAAATACATAATCTTCCAAATTATGCTTTGATTTTTTTTTTCTAAATTCTTAAATGCGGCACACACACAAAAAAAAACATTATTTGGTAACAAGTTTGTTTACTCGGAACAGAGATCAGATAGAAACATTTTGGACCAAGGTCTTCCTCAGCCCGATTACAGCGTTCCTTGATATTCTCTGCTTCAAATAAATAAACATTTTCGTTCCCATGGTTAAGACAGAGACATATTAACATACAGAGTAAAATATCCACTTGTTTCCAATTTTAAGTTTCCTGATTAAACATTTTATCCCCACCATTTACAAATAAAAGTAAGACATAGTACACAGGAATAAAAATGACAGAAAGTTACAAAGAAAATGTTACAAACAAAATAAACCGATAAATATTTAATGATAAAATTTTGTACTCAAAAATAAAATCCTAGAAGGAATTCTGGTAAAATTTTCAACAACCCACAGTTAACAGTTGTATTACCTGTGATGCAGATCAGGTTCACTTATTGCAAATTTAATCTTCCTCATAGTAATTAGAGTCGTCTGCATGCGCGTCCAGTAAATAAATATAGCACTACTGGGAGATAAAAGCAGCTACTTACAGGCATTACTTACCTGCACGGTACTCGAAGCGCGACTCATTTCTGGCAGCGAATCGCTACAGCGCGAGTGAACGTAACGTAGGCGTGAGGCCCGCCCTATCACGTGACTGGGCGTCCTATGCGTCACGTGACAACCACCGCTATTTCCTGCAGTATCACTGGCCACCGTGCCTGCCGCAGTCTGCGGATGTGCTGCTTCGGACCAGCTGGGAAGTGAACCTTCGTGCGTCCGCCTACTCCCCTCCCCCTTTTCCATAGTTTTAGGCGTTGAGCAGGCTTGAGAGTTTCAGCCGACTTTTCCGCCGGAGATACTTTCTTCGATACCTTCGTTTAGCCACAGCTTGATTTAATTTAGCCTTTAGCACATTCGTGCGAGTAGCCCGCTTTCACAATGGCGACAGCTGCGGTATCGGCTCCTGCTGGTGACGCCTCCAACCCGGGATCGGGTGCCGAGCTGGTCCGCGGGCAGGTCTTCGATGTCGGTCCCCGTTACAGCAACCTGTCGTACATCGGCGAGGGCGCCTACGGCATGGTGTGGTAAGTTACTGATGCCGTATTTGTACTACGAAACAAGATAATCGGAGTAGTTTCAATGAAGCATTGGCTCTGAACTTAAAGATGCCTGCAATCCCAGATCGCCATGTAGTTCAACGCTGAGTAGTTGCCCGTGTGTCCTTCCGCTGGTTACTTTGTAGTCTCCTGCTTACTTGTTGATCGCCATTGGAGACGCTTGACATTTGAACTAGTTAAACAGCGCAGTTTCTCCGCATATAGATGAATCCGCTTGCTTACGTGTAACATCCTTGTCTTGTTTTTAGTCTTCACGCGGCTTACTCGTCGCTGGGTGGAGGGATTTTTGTCCCTCATGGGGGCGTGTTAAAGTAATCAGGGAATTAGCTACAGTTAAAAAATCCATTTGCTCTGTAAGGTCGAAACGCATTGCAGGTAAACTGCTTGTATCCGCTCTCGGAGCATGTAAAGACAACACGGGTGTCATTGATACGTGTTGCGTTTCGGAAGCGAGTTTGTGCTTGTCCTAATGACACTTGAAACGTTTAATTAATGAGTGATCGAGCCAGGGTGCGTTTCCAAGCATACCCAGCTTAGTAACGATCTCCGACGAAGCAGTTCGTAGATAATCGAGTATAGATTTAGTACTACAGGTAATTCATCACAAACACTGTGATGAAACCATTTTTTAAATTCATTGTTATCTTAATTAGAAAAAACTGTGGCAGTGTGAGCGGGATGATGCCCAGTGACGGGGGCGTGGGTGCTGAGAGCAGGGCTTGCGAAGGACTTTGCGGAGCATCAAGCCATCAGACACATCGCACGTGCGATCACCTCCAGGCATTTAACGCACCGAACATGCGATCGCGGCATTTGCACCGATTGTCTGCTTGATTTTAACTTGCCTGCTCAGCCGCCATGATTCTGCTTGTTAAATTAATACATTACTATACGAGTGAAAATGCTAAATGCCATCATTGGAATTGTATGCTTCATGTTTTTCGTGGATGTGGAAACGCCTTTGGGTTTCTCATTCTGGCAGGTCCTCTGTAAAATACCCATGATTCATTTTAAGCATTACTGTTAGCAAAAATGTTGCTGTTGACAGAACTGAACCTTGAATGGAATCTTTCAATATTCATTTTGCCTACCGGTTAAGTGCTAGTATTTCTAAGGTTTCCTTTCTGTGTTTTTAAAATAAGATGACATGTATATCGCCTTAATTGCCATCTCTAATAAGAGGTTTGTTAAAGATCTTTGATGTTGCAGTGACGTGTGTACCAAGAAATGGCTGTCCCTGCCAAGTAGGCACAACGACCAGAGCTTTGAATGACTTTAAAGCGATCTTGCTATATTTATTTATTGTGCTTTCCTTGGATTATATTAATTGCAAAAAGAATGGAGGAAAATTCAGTCTAGAAATATTAAAGCTAATATTAATGTTTCCTATTTGCCTTCCACTGGGGAAATGGCATATTGCGTATACCTGGAAAAAACAGAGCAGTTTTTGAGAAGTGTCACCTTCAGTCATTTTGGGATGCATCCACCCTGATTCGTGGGATATCGGTTCAGAACAGAAATTGTGCAGTTTGTGCCCCGCATGTGTTAAGTCTTTGCTGGTCCTTTCCATTTTTTTAAATCCTGGATTTCCAGTGAATCATCTGGTGTTAGATGATAGTAAAATGCTCCATACTGTCATGCTAACAACAAGCAGTGTTCAGTCTGGTGGAAATGTACAACTCACACATAAATTAAACAATTGATAATTTACTGCTGTTTATGCATTTTGTGTGCCTTTTGAACCGGCTCTATCTTGGGCCTAGATTTTTAAATGATTTCACTGGTCTTTGTTTTTGGCCGTTTCTATGGGAAGTCACAATACATCATTATTATAGACTGATATAGGCTGCATACTATTTAATTTGCAAATTTAAGCCCTGTATTTTAGAGTAATACTTTATATGCTGTGCTGGTTTCTGTAGGCATCTTAAATAGATGATTTTTACAGTTCCTGGAGTGCTGACCTGAGCATCACATTAATCTGTTTCACCTGAGATCTTGTTGTCGTTATCCACAATATGGCAGGTAGGGGGCTTTGATGTATCTCAAAGTTGTGCCTTGAGTGGGCTTATTCTTTTGTGAGTGGTGTCTGCAGCACAGCCGGTGTTTGGAGTGTTTAACACCGAGAGTGTCAATTTTAACACTGCTGGCTCGGTCACAAGGACACCGCATTATCGAAAGTCCCTGCAAACTGTTGGCAAGTTATGAAATGTTTTCAGCAGTCCTGGGCTGACCGCGGGGAAACTTTGACTGCTGATTTGCTTGATACCAGTGTGTAAGTCTGCCTGGCACTCGATTGCTCCACCGCTTCGGAGTGTGAAAAACATTTTTTCTGTTGCAAAGTACTGTAACGCCCACTCACCATAAGCACACACGGTTCTAGACTGAAGGCTGCATTTATAATTGGTATGGAAATTTCACAGCTCCTTGTGCAAGATTTTAGCCTGGTATGCTACAGATTCCTGGACTTGCAGTGTGTTGTTGATTACATAGAGTTGTATATAATATTTAACATACAAAAGAAAATGCTAAGGCTATAATGATTTAAAACCCCTTTTACTCTCACCAGTGATCACAGTAAATCCCCTTCCTCTTACCAGAGTGGAAAATGGTTTCTGTACTTGGTTGCTCAGATGTTGTTCCTTATCAGTATTTCTGAATGGCTCTTAAAGGATGTCTGTGGAGAGAGCTTTGTCCGTGCTCTGATTATTGTCAATCGCATTTATAGAGTTTGAGATTATGCTGCATTTTAAGGTCAAGGCCAGGGTCTGGCTCTTGCTCGATGAGGTAATGGTTTGTTTAGGTGCATGATAGGTAAACAGTTGTCCTTATTTGTTCATTATGATATTTTGAAATTTAGGTTCTATAATTAAATTTGTTTTTGTGCTCTATTTTTCCTAAACAAAGAATACCCAGCTTCCACTGTGTAGAGGATCATGCATGACTAGTTGAATGTGTGTATCATTAAACAGTACCCAGATGTGATTTAAAAGCTTACAGAGGGCCATGCTTGTCTGTCGCCACGTTATGCTGCCGCCCACTTAATGTTAAAGTGAGCGCGGCTGCGCAGCCCCTGCGCGTGTAGCCCGTCTGTGTCCTCGCGTTTCTGCTGTCCGCAGGCGGGGACTGTTCATTCAGAAATCTCTCATTTGCGTCGGCGCGGGAGCCCGTGTCGCGCTCCATCTGTTCCCATGGGTAACCTCTAAAGAATATTGCCAATCAAGGGGGCAACGCGGTAATGAAATCGGCCATGTGTTCCCAGTAGAGCAACTT
>JAODJW010000040.1:34212654-34235540 GCA_026777045.1 Hyperopisus bebe | reverse complement strand
CCCCCCCCCCCCCCCCCCCCCCCCAAAAAAAAAGACATCCCTCCCATTCTGTCCTTTTGACTTTGGTTCGGAAGGTGAAATTTTAGGCAAACTTACCACCAGACAATGTTGGCCATTGGCCTCAGTTGAGGATGAAAATGTTTTTGTAGAGAAAACAGAATCTTGCTGCATGTCTTAAAAACACCCTCTGTTTACATGATCAGACCTGTAATTCAGCAAGCTGTTACCTTTTAAATCACAATTGAAATCTTGGAGGGCTACTGGTCTTATTGGACTTCATAATGGGCATCATAGGCTAAGAACATGGTAGAACTGGAAGCGTGACTCCTCTGGGCCGATTAGTGTCTGCTTTGTGGTTTTGTCACGCTGCAATTCTGAAAATATCTGCGATGGCTTGTTCTCTTGGATTGGATGGTTTTGTTGGGATTTTCACTCTTGATGAGCCAAAGGCTCTGCTTCCTTTCTGAAGGTAAAGGAGAGGCTCATTCAATCACCTGCTAGAGGAATAGCCATAAATGATCAAATGACGGTTTGTGGGTTTGTGAAGCGGTTTAACTGTTCCTATGCTTTGTATCCTGCATTTCCCAGAAAGCAAAAGCTTTGCTTCCCTGTATTTTTGCCCTAGAGTACTGAGTGTGCTCCATGCATTCAGTACTGTGCCATTTCAATGGAGTCTGTCCAGTCAGTCTATCTTAGGGTCAGATGGTGCTGACTGGGTGTGAGTGGGAGGCTAGTTCTCTAGAAACACACTGCAAATTCTCTTGTAAGATAAGCTTCTGCTGAATCCATGTGCAACCTGTCTGGTTTTGTGCCTTTATTAGTCTTGTATAACAAGATTTATTGCGTGCTTTGTTTAGTTGGGGATCAGTTGTGATTGCAGTTTTATTCTTTAAAAAGAGAAATCTTTATTCTCACCATTATGTAATTAAAGAAAAGTTATATTGCCACAGCTTTGTGATTGTTATTCTATATTGAATAGGTAAGAGATGGAGCATTTTTTAATTATATTATTTTCCCCCTGCTCCCCCGCCTTATATTTTTGGATGCTTTGTGTAAAACCTTTTTTTTTTTTATTGTAAAATGAATGTTTTGTTTCTAGTGAATATTAATCTTGTTAAATAATTGTTTCCTTGTATTAAACTACTCCTCTGTACAATTTCGCTGCTTGGGATTATTTTTTCCTAACTTTCATTTAACTTCTAAATGTTTTGTATTTCACCTAACTTATTTGTGACATTGCAGAGGAATGGGAATACTATGGCAGCGGCTGAATTTGCTTTGAGGAAAGCAGTGACTTCATTTCCTTATCGTACCATGATAGATCACCCATATAGTTGGTGATCCCATGATCCAGTGAACAAATTATTCCTAATATTTTATGTAGAAGTTAAATATACTAAATTTATTCATATTTGTATTGTAGGCATGTGACTTCTGAATTTTAAACGCCCAATGAATATAGTGAATGGTTTCTTAGTGTCTTTTGCAGTTAAGCCTTCAGCTATGACAACTTTAGGTAATTCAGGTATATATAAGACAACCAAAGATGATCAACAAACTTTAACACCAAGAATTAGACCTGAAGCAATTTTTTCCTGTTGTGTAAAAAGGATTAAGCAGCAGAAGACATTTCTAAAATGAAAGTGAATTTTATTAAAAAGGTAAAAGTAACTTACAAGTTTTGATATGGTCATTTATAGACGCTAAAAAAAGAAAACAAAGTTCCAGTGTATTTGTTGTTTGGAGAACTAGGCCTCTTTCTGATTCTGGGGTGCATTTCCGGATGATGATTTTCAGTGTCTTATGAAGAGTAAGATGTATCTTATGGCATTTCTTTTGCTGCGTCTGTTTCCTGAACAGTCTCTGAAGGGAGAGCCTCTTAGGAACAACCTTAATAGGCGCCGAAACACCTGATTGGTTCACATTGATGGCTTGAATTGATTATTCCCTCTACACAGCAATTGCTTGACTGTTGCATGAGAGAAAGTGATGTTCTTTATAAATATAATATTGCAGGAATGCTTCAAAATATGGCATTCCTCAGAACTGGGGAGAACCTAAAATTACAATGCACAATTAACTAAATTAACAACTTGAGTCATCTAGCCGTAAATATGATTTTCGCCAACTGGGTCCACGTACCCACCTCCCCAGATGGTAGTATCACCAGTTCATTTTTATTTGTTCTATAAAACACATGCGTGCACCAATATTGGGACGAGCAATGGCCGAGTAGCCGAACGAAAGTTGCATTACTGTCTTAACATAAGATAATTTCTTGTGCACTTCAGTATTGCCAACTATCCCTGGGACCATTTTGGGGAAAAATATATTATACTTGCAGATAAATGAACCTGCAGTGTCGACTCTTATCAACCTCATGAAACCAAAGTTTTGATATTCTGTGACTCTGCACATTTAGAGAGGTGTGTGCATTCCAGGGGCATCAGAGATTGGGAGAACGTGTCCACCCCAATATCAGCCAAAACCCCCCCCCCCTTCCCAGTACATAATCAACAGCGTGTTCTTTCTGTTTTATTATGAATCTGCGCGTTACTGAGGCCAATTTGCTGTGCATGTAGAGCACAAGGACGAAACCTAATGATGACTGTAGTCACGTATCAGACAATCATTTCATCATGTGGACGAGTTATTTTTTAGTTAAGTGATGTTTGGTTATCAAACTGTACCCCTAATGGTAGTGTTATTTTAAATGTACAGTATGAGCCAACAGCGATAAGAGACTGCTAAGAGAGGCTCAGACCAGTCTTACAAAAGTATATCTTACGGAAGATATATTTGACTAAGAATGTTTCAGGAAACACATCAGAGCCTTAAGATACAACTTAAGGTAGAACTTGCGAACAATGTAGTGGTTTGGGAAATGCACCCCTGGATCCAAAGCATTTTAGGGTGCTGCAGAAGGGAGGATTCTGCAGTTTCAGAAGGTTAATCTGTTTATGCAAAGGGTTTAATCATGTATCACCTGCGATACACTCATTAGTAATGAGGGTGCGGAAGCATTTGCCAAGATTGGGGTCCATTGATGAATTTGAACATTCTGCAGATCATGCTGCCTGCACCAGTCAGCGAGCACCTGAATCATTTCTTTGAAAAGCCAACAGAGTAGAGAGGAACACGAGTCAATGGCTTGTACAGACTTGCACTGCTGGAATCCTGAATCCCATACATGGTTAAACATAAAATCTTATTCACAAATATCCCATTTTGAGTGTTTACTACCTCTCTGAGTTTAAAAGGTAAGTACTCTCATTGACACCAACCAGTGACATTCTGAAAGAAGTTTAACTCGCCACCTTGAAGATGTTCATTTTTTGTATGCGGGGAACATGTACTCAGTACAAAGCTTTTCAGTTGTGTTTAAGTTAGCTGTACTATACTGATACCTTGTTACTGTTCAAGGTCTTAATGGAAAATGTAATAAAGTTTATGCTCAGCCAGCCTTTATCTGTGAAATGAGCAAAGGCTGGAGTGATCCCATAGTCGCATCCCAGAGACTGGCACCCTGCTGCCAGCCTACACCAGTTTCTGCACAAAACATCTCTGCCAAGATGATGCCCTGCTGGATATCTTACTCCTGAAAAGGTCACTCGGCAAGCATTTAGAGTAATTCAAGACAAATAGAAAGTGGGATATTTTTATGGTGTGGCTTTGAAGCTGTATGGATAGAAGTTTATCATTGTCATTTATGCCAATGTCATCTATTAGAGTTGCATCAATACTGCCAGTATTAAATTATGATTGTTTGCCACTATTTTTCATTGACATTTTAAAACTTTGCATCTATTTCCTAATTTATTGCAGTACTGTTTAACACTAGTGGTACAGTTGAATGTTTTTTTTCACATTTTTTCTACATGACCAAGTGCACTTTGATGCAAAAATGCAGTGAAGTGTCCTCCTCTGAAATGCTGAAGTACAAGTCAGATGTTTCATTGTGTCCCCCCCATTTATGATCTTAAAAATTTCTACTTGGTAGCACAAAGAAATGCATGTCTTGTGTGACTGGGAGCTATTCAGTATACTGGCTGTATTCAAGATACTTGGCTAAAGGTTGTTAAAGCCTATGAATTAAACTTGGCTTGTAAATTTTAGTAGTTCCATTATTTCATTATTAGAATTTACTATCAGGATACAAGAGTAGTATTGCGATACATTCAACCATGACACTGGTATTGTGAACATTTTTGTATGATGGGCTAGTTGGCAACACCCAGCTCTAATATTTATGTACTCAGAGATGCAGCAGTGATTCCTGCAGCTGCCTTCAGCTAGGTTTGAGCACTGCATCTGGAGTCTGTCCTGTATCTGCAGGCAGTAAGCCCTCTGACCAGCTTGTAAAGTGGCTTCTGACAGCTGAGAATTTGACAGGGAGTTAAAAATGGATGTTGCCAATGCTGACTGTCGCTGTTGCGTCGCCGTGGCTTTTCATAATGCCAGTCTAATTACAGCCTTGCTGCCCTTTATTGCTTTATCTTCCAGTCTGGAGGTCTGTCCGTAGGCTTTTTATGTAACATCTTTGTGCCAGATTTGTTTAATGGCCATTATTTCAGCTTGACCTGGAAAGTATGGATGCAGGTATTACATTTGTGTTCTCTCCTTTACACATCTTCCAAATATAATCAAGAGTCAAACATGTATGATATAATGCAGGTGAATCCCAGACATCTTTTGGCTGCTTGGTAGATTTGCTCTTATGTTAGGCCTGTTGCTTGTATAAATTTTACATAGGCCTGCAATGCTGAATAGTAGAAAAAACAATGTCAATAACAAAAACCAAATTGATCCACATTAAACTCTTTACTCATAGTGCTCTCATTTCACCAACATGATTTGGATTATCTAATAGATTATCATCACAAGTAAACATTTAAAGTTAATGCCAGGAAAATATAAAACATAATGCTTTTAACACTGGATAAAATAAACACCATAAACAATCTATGGCTTCTATAATTTGCCAGAAATCTTAGGTCCAGGGACATGCTTTCTGTACAGTCCTCTTTTGATTATAATTTTTTAGTAAAATATTTTCTTACATGCTGCACACATTTTCTGCATACAGTAAAGATCAGTGTCCACCATTAGAAATTTCCCAAAAAAGTTGCATGAAGCCCCTGCTGTATAGTACAGTATGTTTTTATATAACGCTTTACTAATTTTACAAACTTTATTCCATTTTGACAGTATTAAGTGAAATGTCGATTGTGTTTTGGCCATTTTAGCCTTTCATTACCCATGGTTGGCACGGAAACGACGAGGCGCTCCTCCTTGGGCACTAGCTCACATGAATAGGAAATATAAAGGAGAAGAGTGAGAAGGAGGAAGGGGAGAAGAAAAGAAAATTGTGGTTAAGCTAATTTGCCTGCTGTTTAGGACTGGTTGCCGTGGTAGCTTGCTGTCCTTGACTACAGCCAGCTGCATGTTGTTATAAAGGCCACTGCTGGTGGTCAGCATTCATTTACATTGTCGCATTGCAGTTAAACCTCGTTAGTACATCTTTATAATGCCATCCATGGCTTGTGGAACGCTTTGAAATTACACACTATAAAATACATTATATCAATTATCCATTGCTGGTTTATGTTGAGAGTGATAGTACCTCCACTTTTCTTTCATAAGATCCATCAGAGGTATCACAACAGGTTGTGAAGTGAAGCCATTTCAAACACATATTCATTGTCTGGGCTCTCAGACCTGGCATACACTCTTATGCCCGGCTCTAGTAAAACGTGCATTGGCACTAACTTTTTCTGGGAAGTTACCGAGCTAGCATTATTGGCCATAATATCTATGTGACACAAAGAGGTAATTTTACTAAAGGCATGAATTGTATTAACAGCAAAACTACAGCAACAGAGCATGAAAATGTGCTAACATGTATGCTACTGTTACTTTTCATTTTTAGTAAAATGACCTCCCTTTGTCACTTAGACACAGGACAGTAATTCCTGTTAGCTAGTTTAAGACCTGACAAGTCAAAGTTATCTTTCTGACTATCTCAATCTTCTGTTCCTAGCAAAAGTCATAGAAAAAGTCGTATTGACTCATCTTTAGGAATGATTTTCTTCAGGAAAATTTCAGTATGGATTCCGTAAACAGCACAGCACTGACGTAGCTCTATTGTATGTGGTCAGTGATGATCTTGGGTCTCCTAACATTGTAAATCATAAGGTCCCCAATTCCCACCTCTCCTATACTGGTATTACTGGTATAACCCTTCTCTAATTAAGGTCATATCTCACAAATAGACAGCAGTTTATCACTCTAAGCCAGGGTTCCCCAATTCCGGTCCTGGCAGGCCCGTCTGCAACACAGTGTTGCAGGAATTGGGGAACCCTGCTCTAGGCAAACACAAGTCATTTATTTCTTTTTCTTTCAATTAAGGTGTTCCTCGGGGATCAGTTCTTGGCCTCATTCTTTAATTTACATCTACATTTGTATCATGGCCTTCACTTTCATTGCTATGCAGATGATATTCAGTATGTGTTTGTTCGATATCTCCCATTGAATCCCCTCCCAAAATACTAATTTGAAGATTTTGATACATAACTTTCTCAAACCAGATTCTGATAAAACTGAAGTCTTAAGTCCTAAATCCTCATTATCCAAGACATCTAATTTCTCAGTTTGTATTGATGGTGTGTCCATTAAACCTGCTCCTGTTATCAGAAATCTAGGAGTATTTATTATTTGACCGCTGAACAATGAACTTAGGCCCTGGCCCTTTGGTAATGGAGTCAAAGTCCCTAAAGTGCCCTTGTTTTAACCTGCACTGTATATTGGCACTTCTCCACTGCCACCAAAAACTGAGCCGTATATGAGCTGATCCACAAAGAGATGGTTTCCGATTATAAATTATAAGCGCCCAGTTACCCGGGTGCTGCTACGGGACGCTGCCCTTCGTGGGCAACTTACTCTACAAAAAGGAACAAGTTCAAGGAGGTGTAAAGACAATTTCCTCATGGGGATCAATAAAGTATCCATTATTATTATTATTATTATCATTTTTATTATTATTTATTATCCAAGCTGTCCCCGACCTGTACCTGCACTGACAAGGCCCCACTTACTAGCAGGGCTGCAAACGTGACTAAACAGACCTGATCACATCACCACCATCAGATTGGTCGAAACGCACAGAAACAAGAAAGAACCAGTGATCTTTGTCGATATGCCTGGATTATCTGAAGGAAAAGGAGGCACGTGCTATATATTATTATTAGTAGTTTTGCACAATGCAGTATGTTGATGTATTCCTGGTAACTTGGACCTTGAAAATTTCTAACCTCCTACTTAAAAAGTACCATAGAACAAATGAATAGAATGGATTCGTAGTGTAAATTTATGCAAGCAAATGCTAATTCCCCTAGCATTTGATGTCACTGTATATGCTAAGAGTCCCGGCAGGCTGGTGGTGGTCAGCTTACCCTGTACATGGGGTCCCTGGGGACCCCTGCTGGTTAGCTTGAACTATTAATGCTGAAGGGCCAAGGGGTCCTGATGGCTAATTTGTGCTGTATATGTCAATGGGGCCTGATGATCATCTTTTGTTATATATGCAAAGGGGCTGGGTGGTTAACTTACGTTATGTATGAGAATCATAGTGTTTAATGTTGGGACTCATGGCCACTAGTGCTCAGAGCCCCCAGAGCACCATCTCCACTACCCCGATCCATAATCTGGCCATGGGCAAACAGGTGCTACTTCTTCCATGTACGTTGAATTTAACCTTCCTCATTTTTAGAGGATTTATGGAGGATTAATAGATGCTGTGTGTCCTTGTCTGCTTTTCTAATTAATTGAGTTTCTGCAGCAGGAGATCAAGGAAGTGCAGTCACCTATAACCAATAGTTTAAATCCTAAAAACAGCTATACTGGGACAACCAGTGAACAACACTGCCTGTTTGAAAAACATACATTAAAAACATAAATTAGTATAATTTTAAGCCAGTCCTTAAATATATTTTAAGATGCACAATAATATAGTACAAATGGTTGTTTCCTCTTAAAAAAATAGAGGTAAACCATAGGGCCTCTGCTTAGCTATCCTGAAATTTCCTATAACCTTCAATGGAATCATTGCCTTCTTTATCCCTGTGGCACATGACCTATTTAGATCCTGAGGGGTGACCATGGTTATTCCCAGATACTAAATGGATTTTGCGTAGAGCAGAGGTTTAGTAGCATAAATAGGCTGTCAGATGATATGCTACGTGTCAGAAACCCTTAGAAGTTATCAGGTAACACAGTTAAAACAATGATAAGAGATAAGGTAATATAAGATATGATAATCCTTTATTAGTCCCACAAGTGGGAAATTTGCATTGTCACGGCAGAAAGTGGACAATATAAGCATAGGGCATTAAATAAAACATTTTATGGAAGTCAGAATAAAGTTTGACATTTCTATAGTGCAGCTTAGAAGCTGAATGGGTGCACACCTGCCCTATGAGAATATGGGCTAAAACATTGCAGATATTCTAGTAGCCTCACTAAAAAGCCTTGCTTGTGAGAATTGATCGAGTCACGCCACTGGATGCTACTGCTAGAGTCCCTACAGCTTTTAAGTTCAAGCTGTTTATGATATTTCAGTGCCTGATTTTTATATGTGAACATTTCACATGTGGCTGGCTCAGTGGGTTGCACTCTGTGTGGAGTCTGCATGTTCTCCTTGGGTTGGGTGTATGTCTACCAAGTGCTCAAGCTTCCTTTTGCAGTCCAAAGACATGCAGTTAGGTTAAATGGCATCTCTAATTTGCCCATAAGGTATGATTACGTGTGTATGTGCTCCATGATGGATTTGTATCCTCTCCAGGTTGCATCCCTACCTTGTGTCACAAGTCCCCACAGCGGATGGTGTATACAGTAGACAAAAAACATGGGAACATCTCTCCCCAGCATCAAGGACATTTTCCACAAAAGTGTCACCCACAAAGCCTCCAGCATTGCACAGGACCCCTCCCACACTTCTCCTGGACTCTTTGCCTGCCCCCGTCTGGAGGAGCATCTAAGCCAGTTCTGCCAGGTTCAGCAACAGCTTCTTCCCGGAGGCTGTCAGGACACTCAACACCCAGGTGTCCCTCCCCACCAGCCCCCTCATAAGAATATACACACCTCCCCACCACTGGCACTGCTCACTTTACCTTATTATTATTCAACTGACACTATTTATTCAGCAATTTATGCTACAGCATTATTTATTATGTTTACACACAACTTTCAATGCACTTTGTATAATTATAGACCCTTGTGCCCAACACCCCTGTTTCACAGCGTATTGTGGTTTTGGACATTTGGAAGTTTTGTGGGACCCTGCCCTTGTTACGTGAAGTCCTCGGGGACATCACTTCATGCCACTATATACATGTACTGTACGTGGATGGTATGACTATAAAGCCCACTTGCTTGGAATAAGCTCTAGCGCCCCTCACCACCACCTCCAGGCGACCCCGACCAGGATAAATTGTTAAATTGTCCAGTAGATGGCAATATTGTAACAAATATTAAAGAAACTGGCACAAATCTACGGGACTCTAGACCGGAAAGGTTTATTTATGACACTGTAAGATCTATTAAAAAGACCTATAAAAATGTGTTGGTCTTTTAAAATAGCTTCCAATCGTTTTTCTCTTGCGTATTCTTTTCCAATTTACGCGATAATAATAATAATAATACCTACCAATCCTGAATTGACGTGTTTGTGTAGTCTGCTGTCTGTTTCAGTATAACTGTGAATAAAGCGACATTGCGTTGACGCACTAGTTTCCTATCTAATTACAGAGGGAAGGAGAGACATGCAGCAGTGTTACGAGGACTACTTGGCCATGATGCGCTGCCCTCCACAAAAGATTTTTTTTCCCCAAGTCCCATGTGAACAATATTCTTAATTTGCCTGCAGCGTCCCCAGAATAAGTCCCAACGATTTTATAGGCATAAGGTTTGTGACTAAGGTCTAACCCGTAAAAAACATTTAATATAATGTCCATACCAGTAAGATTATAATCAGAATCCGATATACCTAAAGATGTGTTTGAAAGAAAAATGCAAATAAGGATTAGAAATATATAAATACCTGAATCGATTACACAAGTCAAAATTTTAACTCCAGCAACAAACGTGCCTTTTTCGTAATACATAATGACATATAATTTAAAAGTAATATCCGGCACTGTGTTTTATTATTGTGTAATTTAGCTTTATTTTATGTGATATTTCAGATTTATCGTGCTGTATTATAAAATGAAGAATGCATCGAATCGACAACCTATCATTTGCGTTGTAGGACGCCAGAGGGATTAATGTTATGATTGTGTTCGTTATTTTTGTTTTGACTTCAATGCATAACTTGTTTAACGTTAATCGTGCTGATGTAAAACTGGATATTGAATTTAAGGTTACTGTAATGTTATAGCTTAACGATCTGTGCCTTTGTGTGTTTAATTGATAAGATACTGGTCACGTGCGCTGCGCGATAACACTCAGCAACAAGGACCACGTGGCACCGGAGATCCCGCATAAAGCGTCAAAATACACAAAATATTATTCTGTGATATTAAATAATATATAATAATAATTTATAATAATAAATAATATTATGTTTATTCTATTCTAAGATAGGTATGTTACAATTATGTAAATCGGATTTGTTTTTGGGTATTGAAAGGATGCTCGTTTAAAAGGATAGGACAAATTGCGGTGTATGACATTTAACTCCTTACGTATCTTAAAAGACACACCAATCGGATCGAAACTTAAAGTGGCAAAGTAGGACATAAAACGCGTATTTTCTGTCCTTGAGGCATACCACGCTATTAACCAGGAGAACAGAAACATATTTCTTGTATCCGATAATTCCTAAAATTAGCGTTCACACCTCGAGTTTTTTTTTTTTTTTTTAATGTGTTGTTTTTCTAGTAGTGTACTTTTGAGGATTGGGTAAGGCAGATTGCTTCTTTTTTATTGATGTTTACATTGTCTTTTATATGGTTTGATGTTTATTTTGTCTTTTTTATACTGTTTATATTGTCCATATATTGCGTTTTTTCTGTTCGTCTTTGTAGCAGCACCCCTTGTCTCCAATTCAAATTTCTCCCTAGGGAGACAAATAAATGAACTTGAACTTGAGTCTGTAACAATGTAGAATTAGTGCTACGTCCAGGTACATTTTATTTATTTCGATTGACCTATGTAATATACAGTGCTGATAAACTTCTGTGGTATTGTTTAGAAAGATGCCTCGGTTGCGCGCCTGTTTACTTCGACCACGTGCCTACATAATGCGCGTTCATAAATGCAGTAGCTGGAGAACTGGCACGTGTCTCCCGCGGTAACGCGCTTTACCAAAACAAGCCCCAGGTCTTTGTCTGATTCGCAGAGCGTTAACAATTGGCTGTCGATGGTAACGAGGGTTGGGATTCCTTGCTATTGATTGGTTCTTAAGGAATCTGACTGGTTGTAATTGGTCGAAAGGAGAGGGCTTTAGGACCTGCTTGCCCCACCGTGAGTAGTTCGAATATAACGACTTTTTTCAGATAGCAACAAAACAAAAGACACGGACGTCATAGCTGTTTTAATCCAAAGGAGCCAGGGAGTTGCTTATTATTAAGTATATTTACTGTAGGAGACGTTCTTTAAACTGCCATTCAGCAGAACTCGATGGATCATGTTTGTTATTGAAGAAAGCGCTGAAGAAAGATTCTTTTAAAAAACCATTACACGTTTTCTTTGGTTAATCATAACTGGAGAGATCTAAGTGGGGGAGATAATAAACAGTTTTGTGAGATTTGCATTGCGTATGTTTGGCTTTTAGGTAATCCCTCTTGGTTTGGTAAATTCCACTCCGCGTATTTTATGTTTGCATTTGATGTGTGCTTTATTCTATTTAATAACTACGTGGGGATCAGAACCAATTGGAGAAGACTGATGAATGGCAAAACAGACGGAGTTTTGCGTGGAAAACCGCGGTGGTAACGTGTCGCTTTCGGAACGCTGAAGAGTGATCCTATTCAGGAGTAATCGCGGTGAATGAACGGTCGGAGGAACATGCAATGCAATAAAAGACAGTGAAGAACTGTCGCCATCGCACTGGGAACGTGGCACCACATGCACGACTTGTGAATGAAAAGGAAAGCCGCTGCGGAGAAAAGGCATTCTCCGTATCCGTCGGGAAGGGGAAATTGTGTTTTTGTAAGTATTTAGACCTCCCTGGGAGCGGTGTATTATTCAGTCATGTATCGTATAGCAGTCAAGTATTTTAGACAAGTAGTGAATTGTTTTATTATATCGATATGTCAAATGTATTTGCTCTTGAGAAGCAGACATGTAACTGACATCTTCCTCTTGGTATTTGCGGAAAGGTCACATTGATCTGTACTGGTGACCCTTTATTTTGCAGTAACAAAGCCATAACTTTAAACTCATTAAATCGTTGTTACCACGAATTAGAGGATTCAGATAGATGATTTGCCTAGCTTAAAAGAGACACGGTGGTCCAGAAATGTGGCGAACAACTGGGTCAGAAAAGCAGGGAGACGCAGGATGCAAACGCATGACATCACCAGTGCTTCTGCTCGGCGCACAGTTAATTTGAATGTTGTTTGTTAGCATTTTAGTAACTGTATTATTCGGTTTTCCGATGTCCTGTTCAATAAACGACTATTGGGTTTATAAAGCGATGTGTATGTTGGTGATCGTCATTTTTTTTAGTAAGTGAAACATTAACAGGCATTTTTACGGCTGTGTTGGCACATGTACCATTTTGTCTATGGAAGATCTTATCGAATGAAAACTAGATTATTTTTGGTCATTTCAGAAATAACACGGTGAGCCAGTATGAGAGACGTAATGTCATTGCGATAATGCAAGCATGTGTAATATATAATACATATATGTGTTTAAGAAATTCAAATATGTAATGATGGGATGACTATATCATCACTGTTTGTGACAGTTGTAGCCTTGTGTTGAGGAAATACCGCATAATAATGGGTAGGTTGTGTTTGATAAATCAAAATTTTAAATTCTGAATTGTATGAAGCACATTGCCGAAATATGACCATTATTTTATTTTCCGTGTTGAGCTGTTGGAATAAATATGTACATTAATTATTCTGAATTGTTTGGTTTGCACACGTTATATCACGCTTTCGTCCTGTATTTATTTACACATCCGGGAGCGTATTAGGCTGCACAATTATTCCGCCTTGTCTCCTCCCGCAGTGGCCGTCGTAGCTGTCAATCACATTGTTTCCCCGCCCACCGCGTGACGTCGCCACCACAAAGCCGCCAGGCTAGTCTATCTTCGACACAAAGGCAACAACAAAGACGAAAGAAATGTGCGAAAGATCGCACAGTCAAGCTTGGGAGACAGCTTCAGTACAAGCGGGTTTGCATAATTTTAGCCTATAACAACAGGCAATAAAATAAGGATTGCCGTTTTTGTGGAATAGGGCATTTTTTCTTTAGTACACCAAAATATATTGTGTCAAAAAGCTGGTTTCAGAAGAGAACCGTTTCAGGTGGTGAGTGTTTGTCTAATGCACTATTCTTAGTAAGTTAGCTATTGTTTATAGCAGGCAGGCTACGTGTTGATCTCCTGTAGGAAAAACGAACCGCGCTGTTGGCCTTGACAACATTAGGCACACCAAACGCAGCTTAATAAACGCTTTGCGTCTTGTCTGACGTTAGATAGAGACTACTGACATAGAGACAGATTCAGAGGAAATACTCACAATAAACAAATGAGAAAGAGAGGCAGTCTCCTAAAGTCTCGGAGGCTCATGTATTCGTACCTAAACACTGACATTTGGGCTTCCCCTTTGTAAGCCTCGTAGCT
Organism: Hyperopisus bebe; assembly: GCA_026777045.1. Lineage (NCBI taxonomy): Eukaryota > Metazoa > Chordata > Actinopteri > Osteoglossiformes > Mormyridae > Hyperopisus > Hyperopisus bebe. The sequence continues at coordinate 34,221,682 of JAODJW010000040.1, read as the reverse complement.
TTACTAGAGTAAACGTAGCTTTAAAACAGATTATTCGTGCATTTTTTCAGTATTTACAGAAGCTTGGTGATTCAGAAGCAAATGTTTATTATCGTACAGTGGGTTATACGGAACAGGTTCGTCTTCCTGTTTTTGCGTTGGACTTGCATGCTCTGAAAATCTTTCCTTCTGTTAAACCCTGGATTGTGCTTCAAACCTACTGACATCTGTGCTACCAGCAGTAAACAATTTTTCCATAGACATAAAAAAGTGGAACTGCAAAGTGAACGTTGCACTTTTATTTTTCTGTGCTCATAAGCCTGCTTTTCTGATTTTAATAGAACGTTTTTTAAACATTAATCAATATATATGTACCTCTTAGTAAGAACACACAAACAGCACATCCTAAACATCTTAATGCAAAATATTTAGGTGGAAGCAATGCATTATATGTGAATCATACAAGTATGTTATAGTTTCTCTATAAATTAGACCATTCCTAGACTTTGGGTATTATTTTGGTGTTTGTGGGACAAGTTGCAGGTAAAAACAGTGTATTTTGTGAAATGTTTTTCTTAGAAAAGTTTAAAAACATTAGCCTGGTGAGCCTCAGAAGGACGATGACGTAAGATTAACGACTTCCCTTTTACAAGAATGATAAAAATATTAAACAAGACTATTATGGTAAAAGGTAAAACAAGACTATTATGATCATGGCATTGTATTCTTCTCAGTATAAGCAAAAGTTTATTTGTAATAAGAATCAGATTTTTGCTCAATAGTTTTAAAAGTGTGTAAGATGAGCAATATCTAGACTCTGATGCCTTGGGGAAATAATATATCATAGGGGTTGCATTTGGCTTTTGCTTTTGTGTACTTGATCCTCCACAATTAATGCCTCATGCAGTTTGATAGTATGTGATAAGAAAAAGAGAAAAGTTGGTCATGTTTGCTCTTAAGTGACAGAGTGCAGAACATTGGAACATAGCTGTGACAGGTGCAGAAAAAAATTAATCTTGCCAGTTTTGTACTTTGCACTCTTTTCTGAGTCTTTCTGGCTGTGGTGGGAAAGACATAAGCAGTATGCCATGCATTGGAAAGCAGCAGAACATGTCTTGGAGTGCTGCTTGCCGTGCCCTCGCCACACAGCTGTGTAGGAAGGGAGATGTGCTAATGCTAAGGCAGACTGGTTGTCACACTCTGTCACTGCCCCCTCCTCTTCCTGTCTGTTTGCGGAAGCTTCCTTGCGCTTTGCATGAGCTTGACTGCTGTGCGCTTGCCTTCCTGTTATGGCCTCATGACACAGTCGTGCTTGTTTCTGTTTTTTTTTTCTGTGGGGGTGCTGTAGAGCCTCAACCGTGATGTGTGTGTGTGTGTGTGTGTGTGTGTATTGGTGTGCAAATGTGGATAGTGATTTGTAGTAGATCTGAGTTATATTTTTAAAGGTTACCTTTGTGTTACAATTACAAATGTTTCACAAATGTAATTGTGAAACATTTACCCTGCATTTTCATTCTTATGGTTCAGTTTCAGCTTCATATCCTGGGCCATTACAGAAGGCAGTGAAACTGAGTTTTGTTAATTATAGAAAAACTTGGTTTTGTAGCACTGTTGTTTAAAATGCCTATTGATTAAAATTCCAGTAAAATTACTTGTGCTTCCTTAAAGAAATGCCTAAGAATGTTATGTAGCCTGGTCCCAGATACTGTCTAGTTGAGTAAGAATGCTGTAGTATAAGTTTTTAAATATGTATTCTACATTTTCAAGACAAGGGAAATAATTTGTTACTATTCAGTGCGAAACCTGTTGAAGTTTGTACTAAATTTCACTGTATTTTCATAATTTAAATAAACACAGAATACTTTTATGGATACCGTTAAACATTTTGTTGTCGTAGATGAAAATGGATGTTTAAAAACAACTTCTGGTAATAACCACATTTTATAGTGTTCTGTCTATGCGGCTCTTCTTGTAACTCATGACAAGATGATGTATATTTTGCCCAGTTTCTCAATATGTTAAAACAACCTCCATTGAATTGTGCTTCTTTGGTGTCTTCCAGGTGTCCATTTCTCCTGTGGTGTCTGTGTGGAACGAGCCACACACCCACTCCAGAACAACGACGGCTTTTGCTTGCATCTTTCAGTGTTTCTTCTGTCAACAAGTTCAGCAGAGTTGCAGCTCGTCCAGCCCCAGCCCGGAGCCTCCCGAGCAGCAGGTCGACAGGGAGATGGTGAAGATGACCAAGTCCAAGACCTTCCAGGCCTACCTGCCCAGCTGCCATCGCACTTATAGCTGCATCCATTGCCGAGCCCACCTGGCCAATCACGATGAACTCATCTCCAAGGTCAGCCATTGGCCTGCTTCTCCTGGGGTCACACTGGATATAAATCTGTAGTACTATTTTTTTGAATATGAATCTTTCAGAACAGTCTTGTATGAAGAAGACAACTTTTGTATGGAAAATTTTATACTTAGCTCATATGTGTGAGTTTAGAAGTGTCATGAAATACATCATGGTGTGTAGAATATAAACATGATATGTTGTCGCTGTTGTTTGGGGGTGGGCATGGAATACTGGTTTAGATTAGAAGGTTTTTCTTGATAAAATGTCACCTAGTTTTTGTCTCTGTTGAATACATTTAGTTAATGCTTTTATTCTAAAGAATATATACTTTTAGGCTGTAGGTGATATTTTATACTATAGTGGTTAAATACTCTGGACTGGAAAACCACAGAAGGGCCTGGTGAGATGTGTTGTTTTGCTTTGTGGACATTTCGCCCAGTGAGTCGGGAAGGACTTCTAGGGGCCAGCTGCAGCTGCAGGCCTACCCATGAGTGACCTCATCTCTGCAGAGCAGCTATTGGTTGGTGGCAATCCCTCATCATGGGTGGCAACTGTGACATTATTTTTGCTTCATAAATTGGGCTCCTGGGCCTTTTTCTAGAGGGTGTTGCCTGGCATGAACTCAAAGCAGGCATTTAGTAAACCCCTTTCTCCCCCCTTGCCGTGGGTGAATTCAGTGACTCGGTACGTGGTGTACGTGTTGTGCTCCTACAAAGGTAATCAGATTATGCCAAGATGATCTGTCCATCAAAGCCATTGTCAGAATCAATGAGCAAGCCACTTAGAATGATTCCCATTCTTGTCAGTTGAGTAGTCTCAGATATTTAGGCAAAAAATATATCACTAGGGCAGCGTGTGGCTCAATGGGCTAAGCTTTTGTGCCCATAATCACAATGAGGAACAACTGGTCGCTGGTTCAAACCCAACCTCAGCACGTCTGCGGGTTCTTGGGCCTTTAACCCTCAGCTCCCTGGGTGCTGCTATGGGTGGCTGCTCTTTGCGGACAATTTATTCTGCAATGAGCAAGTTGAGGGAGGCGTAAAGACAATTTCCCCACAGGGATCAATAAAGTATCAATTATTATTATTATTATTTACCACTTTTTGTCTCTTGAGTTGTTAATTTTTAAATGTATTTATGGATTAAGTTTATAAATGTAGCATTATTTACAACAGCTCCATGGAAAGTGAATAAATAGTTTTTGTGGCCTGGTATGTGTGGTAAGAGACGTTAGCCTAGGGGTTAATACTTATGTTGGTGCTGGGTGCCTGTGTGGGTGCATTGCTTCCTTGAATGCGTCATCTGCATACGTGATGGAGGGATGTTCTGGTACCACTTTGGTTCTGTAATTGTGGGACTTCATTTGCTCATTTGTCCATGAAGCCTCCACTATCTGTACTAATGTGTTAGTAATTATATGTACCAGTTATCTTTTTTGAATATTCTGGTATTGTAGAAGTTTAAAACTGGCCAATGAAGAGATCTTTCAGCTAGCAATTAAAGATGAACAAGAAAACAGGACATGACTATGAGCATTGTGTGATACAGAGGAGTTTGTTACGCTGTGAAGAAGCCAACACAGATATCCCAGGATGCAATTGTTTTGAGTGCTGACCATTATGCTGTTTGCAAATTAACAGAATAGTGCAGGTTTTAGAAAAATAAAACAAAATGATGAGGTTGAACGTGCCTGAAAGGTTTAAGGATTAGAAATTAGTGCTGTTTATTTTGCTATCACTTTCCTGGATAAGCACATGAACGAGAAGTGTAAAAAAATATGCTTCAACCATCTTTCCTTTTGGAGTGACCCTTTTTGCACACCTCCCCTGAAAAACAATCTACACCAGCCACTGAGAACGGACCCTTCTTGAAAGACAAGTGAAAACTATTCGGCTCAATGTGAAATTAGCTAGAACACAGACTATACAAAAGGTCATAGTTCATACTCCCTGTTACATTGTGTTCATCAGTAATACTTTTTGTTTATATTTATGATAATTCTATAATCTATGTGTTGTGCATAAACAGTAAGCTGATTCCATTATTTGGTATCATTGTTTTCATTGATAAACTTGTCAGATAAAATTGAGTTTGTTTCCAGGATGCTGTGCCCAGGGCATTTTTTGTTTGGATGTATCGCCATCCAAACTGACCTTTATGTAAAAAAAAAAAAAAATAAAAAAAAAAATAACAAGCTTTGCATGTCAGAGTGACTTAAATTTATGAATTTGTATAACACCTTATATTTCATCCTGGAAATCCAGTGGCATCTATTTTAGTGATTCAGGATGTCGCTTTCAAAATCTAACTTAATCCAGGAGTACAATGAGATGATCGATATCAGGCACCAAACAAATAGGCAGTAGGATCCTTACATCCTTCAACCATTTTTAAAATCAGTTTTAATATTAGAAAGTGTAGTTTACAAAGTATTCCCAGGTAAGAGCAGGATTACTGTGGTTTGTCTGTAGATATGCTAAACAAACCATATTGATGTTTCTGTAAAAAAAAAACACATATGGCTGACATAGTAGCAACCAGCTAACGTAGCATGTAGCTTGACTGGAAGCTTGCTGGCAGGCCTGGGGCACCCGTGCTGTATCCTTGAACAAAATACTTTAATCTCAATACTGCCAATGAAACTCACAGTTTTATAAATGGCTGAAATTATAACTGATACTCTAACTCTGAATAATTTGTTTGCTAAGAAACAAAATAATATGTAAACCAAATGTATGCATAATAACATATTTAACAAATTACTTGGTTAGCTGTCAAGCAGCCATGTGTGTTGCTTTTTATGGCTGTGCTTTTGAAGAGCTCCATATACAGTATATGGTTATGGTTATGGCTAGGCTGGGGGCAGTATCCCTGCTGCCGTAGTGAGGCCCCACTGGAGGGAAAACCCCTAGCACTCACAAGGGCCTCTAGAGGTTCTGTGAGCACACTATCCACTTTAAGTTGATTATGTCACTGGACAAATGCTGCGCAAAACCTGGTGTTTTCCACAGAGTCCCACCAAGGCTTTGTCTGCTTTGGATTATTACAACTTTAATGAGATTGAATGCTAAATTGAGGCTGCCCCATGCTTGGTGATGGGTGAGGATGACACTAGGGGAGTCACTGTTACTGTAGGTGTGATGGTTTAGGAAGTAGCATCACAGTGAAGGTGTGAAGTGTGTTGTTTGCACGTTAGACACAGCTGGGACTGGTGCAACTTTTTTTAATTAGAAAATGAGAATGAACTCTAATTTTTGTGATTTGTGACTAGGGAATAGTCTTGTGACATAGTTTTGTTTCCATTTATAAATTCTCTCGAATTTATTTTCTTCATTTTGTCATTTGTCATTTTATATATTTTTTTTGTGAGACTTGGTCTGTTCAAGTACCAATTAAACTTAATTTCAGTGAATGTCAGCTGTAAAATGTACAAAAACACCTTTTTGTAGGTGGGCAAAATGAAAACTAACAACTGGTATGAAAACAGTCCCTACAGTACTGTTAAGTTGAATGGTCTAGGGAGTAAAATTATTACTGTTGTCTGCCCTAGCCGTCACAAATGGATTCACTTCAGGAATGGAGTTACAGTTATGCTTGTAGCCAATGACTTGTCACCCAGACAAGTTGTTTGATTTCAGTTAGCCTTCTCCTTCTCTTTTTCTGTGATTATACTTCAGGCAGTTGGTTAGATGTGGATGATTTCCTTGATTCCCCAAACCCCTTCACCTCACTGCCTTTTACAATAAGTGCTGATGCATGCAGAGTATGTTTACATAGCCAACACACTGGACAGCCATCTAGATTGTTGTCTTTAGTGATTAGATCAGGATTTCTGTAGACATCCGTTTAATCTAGGTGTCCTATAAGGGCTACAGGGTTTAATTGTATTAATGATCTTTCCATGGTGATCAAAACGTTACTTGGATTCCATCTGCCTTTTGTGGCTAAATATTAACTCCTGCTAGATGTAGAGTTAAGTTTGCCCAGGCATGTTTGGACACTTCTGGCTCAAATACAGCACAGTTGCATTTGCTTCATTAACTAAAGTGTTTAAGGAATGTGTTGATGCAAAAGTGACCTAGAAACGTCCCTCTGGAAGTTCCCTGGTGAAAGGGGCCAGCCCTGTATTAGATAAGGAAGTTGGCAGTGCAGGCCTGCAAGTCGAATGGTCAAAGCTGACTAGGAATTGGGGCAGGAAGGAATGAGGCTTAGCCAGGCAAGAGCTGGCCAAAGAGCACGTCTCCCTATCGGCCTTCTGGGAAAAGGCTGGCCTGCTCTGACTGAGGACAAGGAGTGTCCAACAGATAAGAACATCCATACACCATCTGTCCACACTGATGAGAAGTGACATGATTTTGTACTTTTAGTTTAAATGTCATCCTTAGCAGTGGCTCGGTGTAACGGGTTCAGTAGCTGGCTTGGGAAAGTCTCTCACTACAGGTCTTTTACACTTTCCATGAGCACTAAATGTAAAGTAAAGAGAAATCATTGTGATGGGAGGTACATAAAGTTTGTTTACTTGCATTACATCATTTTTAATAGCTGTGTCCTGTGTTGCAAAAATTAAAACGCCTTATTTCACTTCAGTGCTTCATTAAAGATTTGAACATGTCTGAAATATGCCCGGACAAGACTAGTTTGGAACTCTGGCTAAAATTAGTATAAAACCTGCTGCTAGTTTGCCTTTGGGGACTCCCTGGTTGCGACTGGAAACTCGTGAAATTCAGAGGAGTTGACAGGTGGCTGCTACAAATATTGGACAGTCTTTGCAAGAAAGAAGAACTTGAAAAATTGAGAATGACTTTGGTCCAGTTATCTGGCACATGTGCCCCGCTAAGCCGTATGGCTCTTGGATTGCTGGACTGACCCTGTAATTCAGATGCTCTAAAAAGCAAAACCATTGCCAGAACTTTCATCTATTTAACCGTAATGTTTGTGTCTTTATTTTGAGCAACCAAGTGCTGCTCCATGAGTTTTTGTCTTTTTTTGTATTTGAATCTGTGTGGGTGTGCAGACTGTGTGGATTCAGTCTGCTACACAAGCCGTGGGTTACCTGTGGCTGCCCTTGGGCTGCTCTGTAACATTTTAAACATGCTCCCTTAAGAGTGCAGCCATAGCCACGCAGCAGGTGTTGGTGTTCATCAGCAGTGGACTTGTTGCTTGCTTGCTTACTTACAGACAGACAGACGGGGTTGTGCGCATGCTTGTCAGAGATCTCTCTGGCTTCTCAAATATGTCACAGTGCTGAGGCTTTATCGAAGCACCTGTCTCAAGATGAAGTGTCGCCACCTGTGTCCCCATGATGTGGGCACAGCATCTTGAAAACCGACTCACTGCCTACATTACTTTGGAGACTCCCAGTGACCCAGTCTACTGTTCCTCACTCAGGTGGCAACTACAGAATAGGACTTTGGGGCCTAAAAGACATTTTTTGTGTCTATATGAAAACCGTTGTCTTTTGAACCAAATGTGCATGATGGTACCATTCCTCACATTAACTCCTAGCATATAGCAAAGGTGTAGATTAGAAGCTACGTTAGTTTAACGTTAGCTGTTTGGAGGAAGAGCTAGGTGAGAGGGGTGCTGCAGTGTTTTGAATACTTTGAACCCTGGCTTGTGTCTTTTGTGTCTTGTATTCAAATTGGATCTGAGAGTGATTAGTAAGGTGCTTCTCACCAGTGTGATAATAACCAGACTGCGTGGGGCCTACCGTTTCACAGCCTGTGCTAATGCTAACACTGCACTGACTGTTACAGGAAGCTATTGTTAGAAGTTGTTCTTTAAAGGCAGCAGCAGGTGATTTGTCTATGTCTCGGACAGTAAAATAATAATAAAAAAAATCCCGGTTTGCGTGCCTGCTTGCAATAACACAGCATGCAGAAATCCATGTAGCAGCCACACTTTCTGTCTTAGGGGTCTTTTTTTGGTCTTTAATGGAAGACTGATTTGTATGTGTAAGATCATCAGTGGCCATACATTTAGATGAGCGTGATGTTCAATACTAATACAACAGGGAATCCATAAGATTTATGTTTATGGCCGTTCTGATGAGAAGTGGTCTGACAAGCATTTCATGGGTGCAAATAGTGTCACCATTAAAATAACATAAAGTGGGCTCTCGAGGATATTGCAGGATATTGGTCAGTTGTTTCATTTTTGGCCTGTAGCTGATTTATATTTGTCCAAGTCAGACAAACTTCAGATTTATAAGATTTATATTTTAAGAAAACATGCATTGATAACAAAAATGTTTCTTTTGTTGTTAGATCCACATTGTACGTGACTTCTCACTCACAACTTATTGTTATGAAATAAGACATTTAGATAAGATTGATAGTTCCAGTTTGTTATTTGAGTCATGCAATGTGATCACTCTGCTGAAGGCGGGATTTAAACTCGCAGCCTAGAAGACGGACATGGATCTCTAACCTTCTGAGCGACACATTGGTCCCGGTCTTTGCGATATCTTTGTACGCTATTCACAGCCTAGGAAACGGGCATAGACCCCTGACCTCCTGAGTGACACACTGCCCCTGGACTTCACAGTATCTTTGTACGCTATTCACAGCCTAGAAGACGGGCATAGACCCCTGACCTCCTGAGTGACACACTGCCCCTGGACTTTACAGTATCTTTGTACGCTATTCACAGCCTAGAAGACGGGCATAGACCCCTGACCTCCTGAGTGACACACTGCCCCTG
>JAODJW010000040.1:34188917-34199613 GCA_026777045.1 Hyperopisus bebe | reverse complement strand
CTATTAATGACAATCAGTGGCTAATGCTGAACCAGAAAGAGTTTATAATCACAATGCTGTGTAGGCTAAATGCATGTGTTTTAGTCTGTTTCTTGGAAAGTAAATCATATCTCCGCAGTGATTCAGGTGCATTTCACGGCTAAATCAATGGAGTTTTCAGAAGCACTGACTCATCCTTTTAATTGGGACCAACTATTACGTGTTTTAAGAATCAATCAACCTATAATCATGATGTGATCTAAGGCTCCAGATGTCTAATACTGAATAATGGTTGGAAGATGGATGGATGGATGGCTGGATAGATGGATGTTATCTGTATGCAACATCTAAAAATGCACCATGCATTTTAAATGTGTTCTGAGGAGTTAGCATAATTAATAACATTATTGTTTAGTCACAACAAAAATTTCCACTGTGTTTAAATCATCACATTGTTAGATTGTTCTGTTTGTTAGATTTATTGCAAGAGTACTTCTATGTGCTAAGAAAATGCACTGCTTTTTTAACAGGCATCACAGGTCCATACCGTGCAGTGGGTGATTCCTCAGCACCACACCAGTCCGAATGGACCAGTGTGAGTTTTTTTTTCTGGTAGCTGGAGTGCCAGTTCTGCCACCAACCCCCAAATTACCCTGTAAGTTGGAGGGCTTCCTTACAGGACTGGATGTAGATTAACATCAAACCCAGGATGAGGCCATTATAGGTTAAGGGCCTTGCTCAGGGGCCAAAAGGAGTAGGATCACTCGTGCATTCACGGGATTCCGATTACAGGGAAGGATCCCTAGCCTCATCAATCCAACCAACATCCCTGAGGTGGTTTGTCGTGTGGCAAGTGTGATAATGCACTGTATTCAGCATGTGATTTAATTGTAATACCACTTTTCACTGATAAACTAATAACAGCCAAACAAATCAGGAACAAGAATTGGGGCAATACAAAGTAAGCACTTAAACCTTTACTTTTCTTATGATCTCTCCCAAAACCCCTACTGCTGGGGTATCCCATGCCAGGGAGCTCCCTGGCCTCTGATGCAACACCCTCAATTACTGAAATACTTAGTACAACTACTTAACATAGTCAACACGCTGTTTCTTTGCTGAGGGTTTGTCACTATGAGCTCTCTGTGTGTAGAAAATACAGTGAGAGTGAGGAGGCAACACAGGCCATGCCTGTTTAGGCAGGGCATCACTGTTCACGCGCCCCAGATAACAGGACTTGATCTGGGTTGACAAACATGCTGAGTTTACGGAGGATCCAGCCAGCTGAGACCATGGTCCGAGCACAGGACACAGGCAGGCCAAACAGGCACCTGGGCATCTGCTGGCAGCCATATGCTGCTTATGGAAGCTGGCTAAACAGGAGCAGGAAAGGACAAGCCTGGCAGATCAGCGGGATGGGGGTCGATTGGCGGTCACTAAGGACAGCTGGGAAAGCTGCAGTCGGGTGTCATCAATGCTGTGACACAGTGAGACCCCAGGGAAATGCCACCGAGCTGCATTTAGCCACTGAGCCTAGGGTACCGGCGCTGCTTACGCCATGCAGCAGCATTAATGTGGGTTAATGCTAATAGTGCTATCCAGTGGTAGCATTTAGCAGCAAAAAGAAAGAAAGGCAGCAGCACACAGCAGCACTTAGCACTAAAATGAACCATAGGCAATGCAACTGTGCATATAGCTGGGTTTAGCTTGTGAAGCGTTTCAGCAGCTGCATTTGCAGCAGCTGCTGAAAAGGCTGTATTGAGCTGCGGACAAAGAAGCAGAGGGGAGACATTTAGGTGACACTAAAACTGCACCATCAGCTGAATGAGAAAGCGACCCAAACAGGCCTGGTGTGCAGCCTCTGGCTAGCTGGCCTTTCTGCCAGATCACTAGGGTCTGCATTATAAACACAGAGAATGCAGCCTGCTGTGTGTTCCTGTACCCCACAGGTGTCTAAATCAATTATGGTATCCACAGAGGCTGGTCCAGTTTGAAGATTTACGCATATATGGAATTTTTAGTCCTGGAGAAACTAGATGACTTTGTCTTCTAGATGAATGTTAATATCATTTGGATCATTAAACACAGCCTGAGAATCTGAACTGTCCAAAAATGAGGTGAAATTGTGGATAAAGGTGGCCAGGTTGGGTGATTGGGGGGGGCGAGCACACGTTTACTGTATGGTACTACAGTATGTGATGGGGGTGCGAGCACACATTTACTGCATGGCACTATGTGATATCAAGCCATATAAAGCAAGAAGAATGTGAAGGAATTACAGGAAGCAACTGGATGACAGTGGGACAATGAGTATGTCAGAGGATAAATCATGAACATTATAAAAATTCCCAGATAATTATCCCAAAAAAAAATCACAAAAAAGCAGTGTAGCAAAACTATAAAATTGCTGATGATAGAAGTATGATGTTGTGAATGACTCATAGATATACTAAATAATGTAACTGTATAACACTGAGATTATTTTACTGAAAACACCCATTGATCTTATGGATTCTATCCATTACAGGATCCTAGGGGCGTTTGGAGCCTATCCCAAGCGGTACAGAGTGCAAGGCCAGGGACTGTTATGCATAGACACTTGTACAACTAAATCTAACTACATGTCTTATGGCTGCAGGAGGAAACAGCGGAACCCAGAGGGAACCAGCACATGGGACAACATGCCAACTGCACACACAGAACACAGTGGCATTTTAACCCCTTTAGCAGGAGGTTGGTGACTGCCATTCACTGCCATACTAACAAACGCCCACTGGCATTGGTTTCCTGGAAGTACAGTGTTCCGGGTGCCAGGAGTTACACAGCAGTGATGGATGGGGTGACGCACACAGAGGCTGCAGGTGACGCACTTGCCTCCATCAGCCGACGCACTGTTTATTTGGTGTGTCTTTTCACTGCCATGCCACTGAAGTGGGCCTCCTGAAACTATACCCCCCACCTTCTGTTCAAAAAGGCCTCCCTCCTGCATGGTATGATCCACTGATACCCACTCACCCCCCATCCCTAAAGGCCTCCCTCCTGCATGGTATGATCCACTGGTACACACTCACCCCCCATCCCTAAAGGCCTCCCTCCTGCATGGTATGATCCACTGATACCCACTCAGCCTCTATCCCTAAAGGTCTCCCTCCAACATGGTATGATCCACTGGTACACACTCACCCCCCATCCCTAAAGGTCTCCCTCCTGCATGGTATGATCCACTGGTACACACTCGCCCCCCATCCCTAAAGGTCTCCCTCCAGTGGACATGAGACTAAGTCACAAGTCCAAACCATTTATCAAATTTCAGGTAAAATCTCAAGTCATGCTTCCTAGAATTAAACAAGTCAGTTCAAGTCAGAGACCTTATTCAAGTGAGTCAAGTCAGAGACTTAGTTCAGCAAGTCATGTCAAATCCTTAAGTAACCGCACCATCAATATCTATGATAAATGTAATAGTTATTCGTTTAATAATAATTTAATACACTTAATAGTGATTAAATTAAAAAGTGGTCAGTTTAATACAAATCATCATGTGCATTAATATGCCTCTCAAGTAAACAATTCCTGCAGTACACAATTCAAATAAGAAGAAATAAAATATTGGGTTGTCTTTTTAATTTTTAAATAGCCATATTTGCTATTGAATTTTACCAGTGTTCAGCAAGTCACATGTAAAATAATTCGAATGAAAATAAGGACTTCAGGCCTGTACAAAATATTATCACTTATCCAACGTGACTCATTGAACATAACATTGTTGAACAAGATTAAATATAATTCTGATAAATGGGGGAAACTACGACTGTCTTTGTGGGGATAGTGAACATTGTTAAAATGGCTGTTTCACCCCAGTTTAATTACCTCTCTATATGCTTCTGGTGGATATTCCAGACTTGCTTTTTAAGTATTATGACAAAATCATTAAAGATATCCTCTGGGAAGGGAAGAAGTTCAGGATTCAAATTAGTAAAATGTATACCCCAAGGGACATGGGCGAACTAGGGTTACCTGTGCCAGGCTGTATAATTTAGCCTTTGAAATGATGAAATTAGCCAAGCAGTGGTGGGGGGGGGGTACCATGGGGGTGGATTGTTTAATTATAGAGCAAAGTTGGTTCTCATCTCATTGTCTAATACTTTTTCACAACATATTTAAAAAGTGAATTTGAATCCTATTATAGCTCATTCCAGGAATGTGTGAAGCAAAACTCATAAAATATATAAAATATCACATTTTAAACTACCATACTGTAACTCTGGCATAATCCTGAAATTAAAACTGGTAAAACATCAGTTTACAGGAAACTGGCAGTCTAAGGGAGTAAATATTGTCAGTGATCTGAATGAGAATGGGATATTCCTAACATATTTAGACTTTAAGAAAAAAAATTTATATTGGAGGAAATGGGAATTTCTGAAAATATGTACAAATGCGGCACCGTCTTCATAATAAGTTTGATGTCAGTGACAGCAATCATTCGATTGATTTTCCAAGACACATGAAGCATCTGTATTTTACAGAACCACTTTTCAAATAATTAGTGATAAATCCAGCATTCGTAATGGGGCCTCATGTGCATCTTCATTGTTCATAATTTTCCTTTTTTTTGAGTCTGCTAGAATAGATTTACATGATTCATTGTTCCAAAACCACATTATTTTTCTCTATTTATTCTCTGTTCACTCTATAAGTCTGAACTCTATTTCTCTGAAACACTCTGTTAGAGCTTTAAGCTCCACCCCTGATGAGCCCAGTGTGCTTTGATTTGTCAGCTTGCCCAATTGGTCAGTTTGTCCTATGTTCCGCCCCAGTCAGAAAAAGTTGCTGCACGTTATGGGTGGTGTGAAGGTGTCAAGCTTGAAGGTAAGTGCAAAATAAGGATTGTGTTACGAGGTGACCTCACCATGTCACAGAAGGTCTCCCTCTTGCATGGTGTGATCCACTGGTACCTGCTCACCCCCCATCCCTAAAGGTCAGGTAAACATATCTTTATGGGGACTGCTCATTCATTTCTATGGCAAAAATGCTAACACTAACTATGACAACCTTAACTGCTACTCAGCCCTAACTATAACCATAAGTAACCAAGCAAAAGTTTTTGCATTTTTAGTTTTTTCATTGCAGTCACAGATTTTTATTAAAGGAAACTGGTCCCCATAAGGGAAAAAAACTGGTATTCATCACGTTGTGGGGACATTGTGTCCCCATAAGGTAAGGTATACCTGCTCGCACACACACACACACACACACACACACACACAAACACACACAGTCCCCAGAGTGAGTGTAAATTCTATTGGTTTTTACATTGTCTAAACCTTTTATACTGTTTACACAGGTACACACACTTCTACATGGCCCTACAGGCTTTATTTATTATTTATTTATGAGGTAACCAATGTACCATGCAGCTAACTATTATTTTATTTGGTAACGTTTTACATTAAGTGCACCATTATGCATTCATAGAAGATTCAGTGCACCTCCATAATGCATTCGTAATGCATTCATAAGCAGCATGCAATTATACCTTAACATCCTAAAATCCCTTAACAACTTCAATATACATTAATAACAAACATTAAATGATTATTCAACTGTAATGTTTGTTATTATTATTTAATGTTTGTTATTTGTTTTTATTATATAATGTTTGTTGTATTACAGCTGTTAAGGGATTGTTAGGATGTTAAGGTATACATACATGATGTTTATGAATGTTTTATGAATACTTCATGAATACATTATGAAGGTGCACTGAATTTTTATGAATATAAAAGCATTACAATGGTGCAGTTAATGTAAAGCGTTACCCCCAGCATTCATTGAAGCCCAATAAAGCCCAACAAACAGTACCTGCAGTTTGGCCATAATATCCTTAAGCACTCTGCCCCATGCTCCTGTTCATTCTGGCTCCCAATATTTGTGGGCCAATGACCTTATGTGTTCAGTGCTAAAGTGACAGTCAATAACTTCAGGGCAGTCAGTTCACATCAATTATTTTTATATCCTTTTCTCAAGGTGTTTCTTATAACAATATAATATCTAGCTATGTTAGGTAATACCTAATGCCTAAATATGTCCTAATTGTATTACATGCACATATAAAATAGTAAGATTAGTAAATTACTGTGCAGACAGAGTACTTGACCAGACATACAATGAACAACAAAGGAGAAGAAATTAAATCTTTTAAAAATGTAGATATTCTCCCTGAAGGTTTGCCAGCTTGAACAAAAAATAAGCTCAAATGGAATGTTATACGAGAACAGAATTCCTGGAAGAACTTGATCCTGGGAGCTAATCTCCCCCAAAATGACGGTCACCAGCATGTTTCCTTTGTGCATATGCTAACTGCTGCTCCCTGGCAGTTCATATGATTAGCGAGCAGCAGCGTGGCTCATCCAAAGCCCCAAATGCTCTTACAGGATCCCAAGCTTGAGCACCAGCCACATCAAAAGGGAGACTGACGTGGAAGGACTTACAAGGCCAAAGAGAAAAGGAACCATAAACAGACACATCGTCCCTCAGAGGTGCTGGCGTATAGAATTGAGATTATAGACTGGAGTAGATGCTACAGTAGACCCTAATCAACACTGCTATCCTGCTAGGATATGGGGACAGAGCTGTTCTAATTACAGAATATCACCTTTGTCACCAATAAATTTGGATGTGATGCATTTGCTGTGTTCTGATTGGTCGAGGAACACCAGCAGAGAGAACCTCATCAGATCTTGCACAATATGTATTTTGTGTAAATTATGTCTATTATTAGATTCTTGGACTGTTGGGAATTGCAGGGAATTTTCAGTTAGGTACACTTTTAAAAGTGGAACACATAAGCATTCGATTTATTTTTTACATACTAAAATTAGCTCTTGCTGTACAAAGCGTTACAGCAAAATGAATGACAAACTGCAGCCTAAATGTTGCATCTGCAGGTAGGTTACTATGGTTGCATCCTTCATCAGGATGCATTGTTTTGGCTCATATCTGGCAGTGTGACAAACTAAAACCTCCCCCTAAGCAGATCTTTACAAAACCGTTCCAAGGTGCTGAACTAATGACTATCTAAACATGTGATTCAGTAACAGACCATGTTTTTAACAAAGCTGTATCGAACAACCTGATGAGAGACTGTAAGCAACCTCATGCTTCTTTAGTACTGTGGTGTTCCTGGTGATGTTTCACTGGATCAGTGATTAAGATGTGCAGATAATGGTTTGTGTGTGCGTGGGGGGTGTTATAGTACAAAAGCAGCTACCAGAAAAAAACATTTTACAGTATCATCAACTTCCTTAGGTCATCGTTTGACAATAACCTCTCTCAGGGAACTGAAACTTCATTGTCCCTCTCGGAACACTAGATTATTACATTAGTCTACCATTCATACCATCACTGAAAAGGAAGCATTAGCAAATTTCTCCTGATGAACCTGTCACCTTTCCTCCCCTCATCCTCATAAGCTCCTGTAAGTACATGTAAATGCAAGTTTTCCCTAAGCGTTTGTTCAGCTGTAATGTGACATATATAAACAGCACTAAGAAAAATAGCTCTTGTTGTCCATATTTATAGAACAGATAGTACCGTACCCCATGGCTCCATATCATGTTACAAATGTCTTGAGAAAATAGTGCAGGATGAACCTTAGAATTACTGTTACATATACAGTAAGCAAAATATTTAAAATGTTGCTTTATGCCTGTTTGAAGCGTGTTTGATACCTATTCCAGTGTAACTCAGAGTGGGTCCCTTGCAGGCGGCATAGTACATCACCACATCATAGTACATGAAAGCCACATCAAGCTCAGGCATCTGCTTCAGGAAGGGTGTCGCCAGACAACATGAGATACTGTGCTACCTTAAAATAAACAGTCACATGAGCAGCACTCTCGTGGTGGGCAGGAATCAATGCTCACCCAGTATAGCAGCAGCTACATAGCACGCCTGCTCCATGTGCCTCTTCGTGGGAGACAGTGACAATACTTTATGTATCCACAATACAATTTAAAAATCACACTCAATATAATAGAGATAAACTCATTCCAAATCCTATTTTTCTAGTCTGCTGTTAATTTTGGGAAAATTGGCAAGTAATCAGTGGTGCTGTGCAAAAAGAGAGTGACAGGAGCTAAGAACAGATAAGAGGAATGATTCACTTTTGAGAGAGGAAGAGAGCATGTGTTTCAGATGCTTGTGAAGCCATGAGGACTGTCAAACTTTGCTAACGATAGTTTGTGATGGCTGTTTGTGTGGGTAGAGACAGCAGAGGCTATACAGTGCACATTGTTACCACCTGCATCAGCACCAACCTGTAAATCCAGCCAATCACAGGATGAGCTGGAACGATGGGCTCCTCTGCTATCACTTATTCTCTCCCCTTGTTGGTGCCTATTGAAGATGACCCCACATCCCCTTTGTGTAACTAATGAATTACTTCCTGTGATGAAGAGCAAGCAAATCACTCTTAATTCTGAGGTGTTCATTGAATAAAAAGTATAAATCATCACATTTGAAGAGCTCATATATAACAGCAGTACTTTATTCATCACGGTGGAGAAATCGGTCAGTGAGGTGAAAACAAATTTTGCGGTCAGAGCACAGGGTCAGACAGTGTTCCTGGAGTAGCTGGGATTAAAGGCCTTGCTGAAGGGCCCAACAGTGATATGATTACTCTGCTGGCCAGGACCTACCAGACATGTGCTCAGCTCCTGAAGCCTCTGAGCTGCATGCTGCTCCAGTGCAGAGGTATATGTTGCATATGCAGCTAAATAATCGAACCAATCTCCGCTATTTGTCTGTAATGTCAAGTCTGAAATCATGAATTGTGACCTTTGTCACTTATCTACCAGCCTGGTGGGATGTGCAAGGTGAGAAGCACATTAGAAACAGGGGACTGCAAAGGGAGCGTAATATGCATTACTGGCTCCATACAAACAATTTGAATTAATAATTTTTAATGTGAGTCAGTTGTTACATATCCTGTCAATAGCCAGTGAGTCATATCATAATCCAATGTACCATCATGGTAAAATACCTTGTTGTCTTACAATATAATAACAATATAATATACTTGTTCAGCCTCTGCTCTGGAAACAGCTACATAAAAATAAAGGTCTATGCCCATTGCCCTGTAAACGATATTGTACGCCAATACTGCAGAGGTATGACTCAGGGCAGGTTTACTGGTCTCTGCACTATTTCAGCAGAATTGCAATGAAGCAGAAAGATAAACAGAAAAGACTGTCAACAGTAGTGTCTCCGGAATGGTGAAGGACTGTGCCAGCAATTCTGCCGCTCCACACGCTGCTCCACAGCTGGGCTCTCCTGTGATTTACAGCCAAACACCTCCAGACGGGCCTGCGTGATCTCACAGTTCCATCGGTGCTGCTGCTATTTACAGCAGATGATGTCATCAGCTTGGGGGGTGGGGGGGTCATGCTGACCCCCCTCCCACCTCCATCTCTAGTGCAGTGAGTCACAGCTCCACATTCATAGCACAATCAGCAGTAGATAATACTCCCAAAACATCCTGGCAACACTCTGGAAATGTTTTGATGGCACTGCTAAGAAGGCAAAGGCAGGAGCCATTCTGGCTGCAGCAGTGGGCTTTTAAGCACACAGTTAATAAAATCATCTGAGCATTTAAACAACTCCTCTGTTAGGTGTCTGCAGTTCTGCTTAGGCTGCTGTACATATCAGTTCAGCAACGCTCTGGCAAAATGGCTATGTTGCTAAGGTGCATATGGCAATGGCTGTCAGTGCTGTAGCCAACTGTATTGCCAGGCAACAATCTAGCCAACCAGCAACATGCTAACATCATTTCAGCCACAATTCGGAAATATTTTGGAATTTACGCCCTCTCACAATAGTACAGAGAGCTACATTGCTTAACAGTGCCACCAGACAGTAATCCAATCAACTAATAAGCTGAGTGCTTGGTTCCGAAAATTAAATAATTGACACCTGATCATAGTTTTAATGTAACATAGACTATACTCTATACTGAGATGAATATATCTCTGCCTTTCAAGGCTGTTTCCTGAAAAGACATTTCATTTTTCCTTCAGCCTTAGGAACAGTATCCATGAGAAAGTAATTAAACTCACCCTCTCTGCATTCAGCTTGCCGAGGATCTGTGTCAGGACATAAAAACAGTTCAGTCATTTCTGGCTTATGTTTGAAACAATGTGGTCCTTTCCATGGTCAGACTGAAAACTGCAACTGTATCAAATGTGTTTTGAGGCAACCTGTGGTTAAAAAAAACAAAAACAGGTTACCATGTCTGTGGTAAAAATTGTATTTTGATCACAATGTACAACAGACTTTACCCTGGTCCTGGCCTCTGTTTTGGGGTGCACACATTTAGAAATGAACCAGGGTAATAACATTGTAATGAATTTGTACCCTTTCCAGAAGAAAATTTGAAAAATATTAGCCTGCTCCATATCAGTTATGCAAAGATAGATGGCAGTCCATTCCATTCTAATCCAGTCCAATCCATTCCATTTAATTATGTTTCATTCCAATCCATTCCATTACCGAGTTGAAGGTAATACCACTGACAGGTAGGGAGAGGGGGACACTTTTCCATGCATGGCAATTAGATTATTCATAGTGCAGATTTAGGCATGTGGTGCTCTCCAAGACTGGTATGAGCAGATACTGAAGCACCTCCTTCATGGAATGCATATCTGGCAGCAGTGAAAGG
>JAODJW010000040.1:34172009-34186948 GCA_026777045.1 Hyperopisus bebe | reverse complement strand
ATACAGTCATATCACACATAGCAAGTAAATAATTGCAGGTATTTAAGGATACATACAATAAAATACATACAATAAAACAGCAGGAAATTACCACTCAGCATCAAGGGAACTAACATATCACAGCCCTTCTTGCAGATGCCTGTTGGATGAAGCACCTGTTGCTATGGACACAAGTCGTCCATATTTTTGTTACTGGTTGCTTACAGTTTCAAAGAACCACTCCATCTCCGACAACACAAGAAAAAAGTTAGAAATAGCAAAAACCAATAACAAAGATAATGTAAGTAGTTGGTAATATGGGATTCTGGGTTTGTTAGTATTTATCTACTTTGTGCAGCTCAAAAATTCACAGGATTAGGTGTTTAATATGCAAAATATGCATAAAAACGTGTGGAATCAAACACTGGATACCTGGATGCCCTCATAGCCGTGCTACAAGGATCATCAGTCACTGCAATGTGACGAGTGACTTTGTTGCTGTCGACACTGAGCCTCACAACCAGTCCATACCCAGCTAACAAATCCCATGTTAGAGCATCTGCTGCTGGTTCGCTTTTAAAAACGCATTTGAATTAGAGATATTAGTGCTAATATGTCTAATTCTAATATGACAATACCCTCTTTAGGTGTGTGCACGTGTTAAACTTATTGACCAATGGTGGTCAGGAAGCTAATGAGACATCACTATTGAAGGTTCTGATTTGTTGGAAAGGTGTTGATCAGTGTCTGTACTGCTGAGCCACTTTAGCTCCGCTGCAGATAAGCATGCTGATTCTCTCTGCCATTCTCACATCCCTTATCCACATCAAATTCATGTTAATCTCATCCTTTATCCTCTCAAAGACTAGCTGGGCCAGGCTGGTAGATGAAGCCCATGGCAGCACGTCTGAGAGCCATTAATGTTTGTGTGTGTGTGTGTGAGTGTGTGTGTTGTGGCTATTCCTTAAAATCATAATTTAACAGGGTGGGAACCCAGAAGGGTAAAAAAAAGAGCATTGAGAAAGGCTTCTGTTAAGTACAGCCCACACTGCAGCTCTGGGGTCGCTGCTCATGCTAAATTTAGCCTGCTGGTTTATTTGGAGGAGAGTGAAAGCACACGGGCACCCACGCGGCTGCCAGTCTGCACGCTCGCATGCCACCCCGAATCCAATAAGACACCTCTCTGTTTATTTACCATTTTGGCTATTAAACTTGCTTTTTTTCAGTATGCTTATTTTGGGAAAAAAAAGTGTATTCCTTGCTTTCTTTAAGCCTTCTGTTTAGATCTAGTAGGGCCTTTCATGAAACATTCATTCTAGGGATCTGGAGGGTGATCATATTCATCTTTCTTTCACATCTAGCTGGATTTTTAAATGTTTATGCCTGAGCACCATACTTACCGTCCGTCACTCCAAATAATTCCAACCTTTCAGCCAATGGCCTTTTTTGCCAAGACAATTCCTTCAGCTGTCTGAGAGCTGGTATTAATAATCTGTCAGCAGTCATTCACTGTGCCTGCCTTTTCAGTTGCTGTTTCATGTGGAGCTACCTAGAGAGGCATTTTCTTCGAAAGTGCAGTAGTACGAGGACTCAAATCTCCATATTTGGACTCAGTAACAATGCCTGGCTTGACATCATGGACACCCCCCCGCCTCAAAGAGCTGTTTGTCAGCTGTTTTGGTCTGAGCACTCCCCACCCTCCTGGAACAGACCAGCTAGCAGCATGGCGCTGATTCTAGTGACTCACTGTAGCAGTCATTCCTGTTCTTGGCACAGCTGCCAGTGAGAGAGTGATCAGCTCTGCAGCAGGAGGAGCTTCATTCTCACCATCCTCACCCTCAATTTGCCGGGGAGTTCAACTGCACAGAAGCCCCCTGATACTCTGCTGTCTTCGAGGAGATAATGGTATGGATTACAAGTCTTCACTCTGATTCCTGGACATCTAATCCAAGTCATTAATGGAACTAATTATATCTGTAATTAAACAAATGGAATAGTATGACAATGAAAACACATGTAGAGCTGCCCTACAAACACAAAACAGTGACTATACCGATACTAAAACTCAGAAAATGAGTTTCAAAGATTTTTAACTGTCCACCTGAATGTGCAGCAGGTTGTAAAATGATAGTGTTTTCTTAAAAACCAAGCACAGTTGAACTAAAATATTTTCTCATGAGATAAAACAGAACCTTAGAGACCTGATTTCAGTCATAATTCAATTGTGCTAAGTCGTGTGTTTCTGGTGTTTTGCCTTTGCCTGGTAGTGTAGCTCTCCAAAGTTTGGCTTCCCCTTCAGCTGGAAGAGAAAAGACCAGGCTGGGAGGCCAAAGGTAGCTGGATATGAGGACATGAGACCTAGACAACCGGACAGGGCACTAGGGTGCTCTGCTCTGCCCATTTCCTGAAAGGGTGGGTCCAAGATTTCCAGCTCATTGTCAAACAGAAGCAGGAGGTGACTGTAAACACGCAGTGTTTCACATGCTAAGAATATCCAGGTGGTTATTGAGCTTAATATTGGGTGGTTATATAATATTGTATAATATTGGTTATTGGGTGGTTATTGGGCATTATTCCACAATGGGAACGACGATACTGATCAACACTAAACAAGACAAACAGGCACAAGTCAAGAGGAGCTCATTTGGCTCTCTGGTCGGAGGGTTCAGGGAAGGTGGACTCAGCATATACTGAGGGTACAGAGAAATTGTGAGGGCACACATTAGCCTGCAGAATGAGCTGGCTGTCACCCCATCAGGCTGTTCATATGGAGCTTTCTTAGAGAGCACATCTGAGCTGTTGTTGATGCTGATTCTTGCTGGCATCTGAGACATAATATCTCACAGACCGAATCACTCCCCATTGGAGGCATAATCGGGCCTGAAAGCCTGTCATCTTCGCTTAAGCTTTCTCATTCCCTCTCGCCTGCACATGGTTCGATTGAAGAAAGAGGCCTGTGCCCAGGCAGAGCCTCTGCCATTCATAAACACCACAGCCGTGACTCACTGTCAGCAGAGCACAAATCCAGTCTTCAAAGCATGTAAAGTGTGCCAGGACTCTCTGATACTCAAATATTTGGTACATAATTTGACATTGTTTGGATAAGGTGGCACCTTGGTGTAGTGGTTCAGCTTCAAATTAGGTGCTAAAAATAAACATTTCTTGAAAGATGCAAAGCTGTGGGCTTTGAATACTGAGGTTACTGAGGCCCAACTGATAGCACTTAATTAAGTCTCACTGTCATTACAGGGCAAAGAATTTCACCATTTATTACATTTTCCATGTTGCATTGTTAACAATGCCATGAATTTGATGAGCACAGTCTGGATTTTACATGTTTGTGGTTTTTGTTATTTTGGTAAATCCAGTAAACTAAACATAAATGTTATTTGTTAATAAGCATAGAACCCCATTGGTAATGCAATACAATTCAAGCCTTTTTCACCATCATATAGATGCAGAGTAGCTATTGGACAGCAGCCCACTCAGTCTACTGGCGTGTAAACCACGCTGGAACATTCTGCTCCCATAGAGCCCCCATAGTCCATGAAGTGTGCAGCAAAATGGATAAAGTGGACACACAGCCACCCAGGGTCAAAATGAGCCACATGACAGTCAGCTCAAAGCAAACCAGCTGTGTTTAATCATGCGCAGTGACACAGATAGACAGAGGCTCCTCCTCACAGCAGCGGTGTTTACCACAAATCAAATAACACATTACATGGGCCCCCTGTTGGCCACATAAATAAATGTGTTCCTCATTTAGGTGATGCTGAAGCAGCATGTTCTGCTAACCAGCAAGCTAGCCACCATCTTCTGACTCCATTTAGATCTAGCAGCTAGTGGCTAGTTAGGAAGCATCCGATAGAAAATTGGACTTAATGACTACATGCTTGTCACCTTCACATCTGTAGCCATGAAGTCTTCCAAGCACCTCTAGTCCATCACTGACCCAGTCTTGGACCCCTTCCAGTTTGTCTTTAGAACCAGCAGGTCTGTGAATAATGTGATAAATGTGGCCCTACACTTCATCCTCCAACCAGCAGACTACTGGAACCTATTTGTGGACTAACTCTGCATTCAACACCATGCTCTCACAGCTGAATGTTCCTGAATCCACCTGCAGGTGGACCACAGACGTTCGTTCTAATAGTAAGCAGGATGTGCAGCTGTGAATACCATCAGCACTGGTTCTCCCTCAGGGCTGCCTGCCATCTCTACTACCCTTCCTCCGTACACAAACAGCTGCTCCTCCAGTCACCACTCTGTCAAAGTTCACAGATGACACCGTATAACTGGAAAATTCAATCCATAAATCGATAGTTAATCTAATAATCGCGGTGCTGGTAGTGAAACAAAGCATAAATATGTCGCAGGTCGAATAATAAAATATGGTGTTTGAGTGGGAAAGAAATCATCAGGCGGACAACAAAGTTCAATTTCAGTATTACTGCAGTATCCTTATCAGTACAGCGGTAAAACAGCGAGCGAGAATAAACTCACTTACACACAAAGACAGGGAGCCTTTACGGAGACAACTGGATACAGACAGGGTGCAAAAAGTCATAATCCACAAACTTTTTTTCTGATTCAGCAAAAAAAAAAAAAAAAAAAATACAGATTAATGTATACTTTACTTTCACTTCCGCCTACGTAACACTTCTGTTCCGTTCTTTTTCAAAACTGGAGATGCTGCTGTTTCTCAAAAGGCACCAAGCGAGAACCAGCCCAGCCCAGCACCAGCTCTGTGTTGGTAGAAATGAGGCACAGATGGACTCTTATGGGGATGATTCTACTTCTAGATGGGAGATTGACCATCTGGTATCCTCATGTGGTTGGCACAATATTGTGGCCGTTGTGGACTTCAGGAGAAGCTCATCACCTTTGGCCCCCATCATTCTGTGTGACTCCCAAGTGAGTGCTGTGGAGTCTTTCAACATCCAGGGCACCATCATCTCCAAAGGTCTTCAGTGGGAGCTGAACATCATTTCCTCCATACAGAAAGCCAAGGAGAGGATGTACTTCCTGCGACAGTTGAACACATTTAATCACCAGTGATGGTGTACTTCCACTCTGTCACCAACCAAGTTCATCCTCACCTCCTCCATCACTGTCTGGTTCGCTGCTGACACTGACAGGGACAAAGCAAACTGCAGCATATAATTTACAGTGTGGTGATTAGCTGCAGTCTGCCATTGCTTCAGGTCCTATACACTTCCAGGACCACAAAGTGAGCATCAAGATTGCAGCTGACGTCTCCTGCCCCAGCCGTGGACTTTTCCAAACACTCCCTTCCAGCAAGAGTTTGAGGTCAATCAAGACCAAAAACGCACACCTACAGAGCAGTATTTGCCCTATAGCAGTAAGCCTCATCAACAGACAATGATTTTGTCAGTGCCCTTCTAAACACCTGCTGCTGCATTATACCAAGTGTATTAAGCCCCCAGCTCATATAGGAAACCTGTTGCTACAATGTTTATACTATGTACATTATCTTATTGTGTGTTTTTAATTGATTATGTGGATTGCCCAAGCTTGTTTTGCATGATAGCCCAAAGTAAATTCCTCGTATGTAAAAGCAGTTGATTAAAGAAAAATCTATTCTTATTCTAAATTTGCCTAAACAGACCAGTTTCTTCACCTTAACCAATGAAACACCTGATAAGGATGCAGCAAACTTTGCAAACACAGTCAGGGGGGTGAGGGGGCCCGAAGTGACTTTTTCCATTGGGGACACAGAAACAAACCTGCCTGGATGTTCACAATGCTAAAAGCTAGCGTGCCTTTTCGTTTGGTATATAGAGCCTACAGAGATCTATTTTGATTTGGGGAATGGGAAAAGGCAAAGAACCTCTACCACTTATTGAGGGATTTTCTAGCATCACAACCATAAAAAACTGATAGCAAGTGACAGCAATGCATGCAGAGCCTTCGGCTATCCCACACTGCCAGCTTCCCCATTCGCAGTAAATACCGAAGGAACTGCCTGAGACTCCCTGAGCCCATTCATTTCCCTGCCCTGGTCTGAAATAACTGATTCAGTGATGTGACAACAGACCTCATGTTATACTCATTTTTTGGCAACATGCATTCAACCTGATTGCCAGCAAGAAGAACAGGAGTCTAAATCCCCTTAATAATGCTCTGAATAGCTAAATGTAGCCCTTAAGGCGCTTATCTGACATGTCAGGTTCAAGCTTTCCTTTCTTTATCTGACATGTCACCCCAGCAGAAACAATTAGGAAAAGCTATAGGTAACGGTTAGTAATCGTCTCTGCCACTGCTGGTCAGCGATTTGACACTGTGTCTGAGAAACAATGTGTCCTGGAAACAATATTCACAAAGCAGCTCTTAGAAGGCCTAGAATTCCTGCCAGCTTTCATAATAATGCATAATCAGTAATGAAGATCTGGGAAGAGTCACAAATCTCCTTCGGCTGGGATGCTATGCAAAGAAGTGGCTGCTTTGCTGGGCAGCCGCATCCTATTGGATGGTTAGGCTGAGCTTGACTGCATCGCTCCTTCCATGGCACAAAGCCAACGTGTGGGGATAAATAATAAAAAAGGTGAATGTATCTTTTATTTAGGCTAAGACTTGGAGCACATATTGGATTCTGTGGGGCTGCTGAATATTTTAATAGTCGAGAGAAGCTTCTCCTGTACACCTGCTCATGCAGGACTCACCTGGAATGAAGTGGCATGCAGTAGGAAAAAGGTTTCCAGGGAAAATCCCAGCATTCATGTGGAGACGTTTAACCTACAGCGGTTTCATAGAGATATCCAGCGATTCAATTTCAACATTAAAATTTCCAAACTCTCCACAGGAAAAAGCAATAAAGCTAAGGTTAAATATCTAATTATGGTTGAAGTTTCTAGACAAACTGAGCAAGACACACGAATACCTCCAAAAGAGGTTTACAAGTTTCATAACATAAAGCTTCTGTCCAAGCAAAATGACTTTTCATATATCAGTTAATTAAGCAACTAAAAACAAATGTTACACACCTCTTAGGCAGATTATTTTTATTGTAACAAAGTTTACACAATTTGCTCATGGTAGGCAGGGAATTTACAGGTACATAAACTGGCAATTTCCAGTTTATACATCTGATTTCTTGTCGCCTATTTCCCAGCCCACTGGGAACAAAGGAAGACCATTGAGTCATGCCTACTTGCGGCAAGATGGCCCAAGTCCAGGGAGAGACTAAACTGGGGTATTAATCATTCTGCAAGAGGCAGTGACTGCTAAGCATTACTGTGAGCCCTTTATTAAGTGCCTGCCCCACAACAAATGCACAGGATCTGTCCATTAATCTGCCTCCTATGAATGCAGTGTGATTGCACATGTCTGATGAGGGTCTCTGGTAAGCTGATGGCCTTCATAGCTCCACACTGTTGATCCTGTATCTGTTAACTTCCCGCATCTCACAAACATTGCTATCAATCACTATATCACAGGACAGGAAGCTTTTTTGCAAAAGGAAATTTATTACATGCCCAGAAAAAAAACATTAAACAAAAACAAAGACTATGCTACTAAGAATGTATAAAAATTACAAATGTTTGAGCTGACACACTGTTGTCAGGAGCTGCAGTTTACCAGGAGCTAAAGTCTCCAAAGCCACTCTTGCCCTTGAGCTGTTTTGCTGCCGAGCTGGTGGACGGTCTGTCGTCTTCCTCTGCCGCCGGCCTCTTCCTGAAAATACATAGCCACAGGATTTAGGAGTGCCACATGCATATAGGGGTGCCGCACCCTGCCGAGCCTCCTGACAGCACCAGCTAGACTGGACTGGGTGCCTGGAGGCTCCCTGTCTGATTGCATTGATCAAAAGTTAACAACGCAGTTTTAAAAAAATATATACAAGTGAATTTCCAAGGGTGCATTATGGTTGGCCCTTGGTTGGAGTCATGACCTTTGCCCTCTAAATCCAACACGCTGCAGCTAACAGCTCTTCTTGCTTTGTCTGGTTGGAGGTGCTGGCAAACACCTACCAGAGCATTTCCTTTAACGGCTATGTATGGAAAAACAAACTGCTGGCACAAAGACGAGCAGCCATATAGGTATTTAAGTATCGTTAACAGGAAACAGAGCTGCTAGAGAAGCCAGCCCTCTTCATGCTGGAGCTGAATGTGTGCCAAGCGTCATTCTGTACTGGTCTGAACTGGAAAGTTTGTTGCCGAATAGTAATATAATATAGAACACCACGTATCTGTGGGGCTTTCCAGAGGGGCCATTATGGAGGCCTAAATTTCTCTAAAGGACATTAAAAAAAGCCATCTAATTTGATGCAGTGCCTGTCACTCACTGGTTTTTGGCATTTCTAAAGGTAAAAACCAGTGCCGATGGGGTGGGGGTGACTGTGAGATCATCAGGAAAGCCTCCCCTTTGCTTCCCCTCATCAACGCTCTGCTCTGTTACCAGCTTTCCAGGAAAAATACCGCCGTCTCTGGGAGGCGCCACCCTTCCTGGCCCCAGAAATTTCCCTCTTGGAGATCAAGAGCATGAAAACAGCAACCGCCTTCAACATCGCTCCTGCCACAGTGCTTAAGGTCCCCCAGACAGTAAAACTGGGGAGGCCTGGACCTTCATGGTCACTTGAAATGAGCACAACAGCAGGTAGCATTGATTAAAATGTGTGGGGAAAGAACCTGAGAGATCCTCAGCATTTTGGATGCAGAAATGTTCAGGTTGCAGGCCTGTAGAACTGGATACTGATACAGAGAGAACTTCCACTCTTCATATGAAGGGAAGCAGAAATAAACAAAGCATTTAAAGCCCCCCCCCCCCCACCAAAGAAAAGAAATTTTAAAAGGGGAATAAAGAGAAAAAACAGGAAACGCCTCCCTTAGCTTTCAGGCATCTTTAAAAAGCCAATTAAAATGGAAAATGAATGGCATACAAGTTCATAGAAACAGGGATTGTTTTTTTAGCATGTGCTGGAATCTTGATATCTTTGATAGCAGATATAAATTGACATTAACTGGCAAACGCACCAGAATGCGAATCAAAAATTACGACAGGACCTAGTTACACAAACAGTTTGCTAACAGTTTTCTTAGACCTGGATTTAACACCTAATCTAATAAAGCAGCACAATTAGTAGTTTGATCAAAAGTAAGGAAATGATGTGATCGGAGGCGTTTTACCTCCGAATGTGGAGTAGAAATGACGCAGACTAAATTAAAAGTGGCAGCTGATATAATGCAGGGCTGGGTCTGGGCCATTATGCAGCATGACGTGCAGGTGGCTGAGGTGACCAGATAGACAGGAAAGCCACCCATCACTGTCCCAAGGGGACGCGGGGGCAGCTCATCGGACCACATCAGCAGCTGCACTCTCCCATAATACCCTCTGTCAGGCAGCTCAGTTACAGGCCACAACCTGAAACCCTTATGCACTGTCCTCAGAATAGCCCAGGTGAAACAGCACGGTGCAGTTATGAGCTTTTGTTTTATTTATTGTCATTCTCTTGTCATTTCAGTCATCTATATGGTATGTAATGTGGTTGCTCTTTTGCCCTATCCATGCTCTGACGGTATTATGCAGTGATGAGGCTGGGACAGGTTTTGGCGGAGTGGCCTCACGTTGCAGCCATGTTGATGTACTTTCCCACTCCGGGCCGGAACACTTTGGGTTTCTCGTCATCTTTGGCTTTGGTTTTTACGGCGCTGGCCTCAGCCTCCTCCTGTTGTTTCCGTATCTCCTTCTCTCTCTCGTCAGCGATCTGAAAGAGGCAAATGTGGTGGTGATCTCCCATAAAACCAACTAACTGAGCAGCGATTCAAACCTGCGCAGATACCCTCAGGGCATCTGAAAAGGTCAGCACACTTTCATCAGCAACAATACACAAATGATTCATAAGCCATTTATGAGTATCTCCAGATAACCAGCACTGACACGCAGCCCTTCGGTTAACAGCCTGATAACCACAGGGGACAGAACATTATTTATTCGCAACTGTAATTAGCAAGACAGTTCAAGCTTATCTGGGAGCAAACATGCATAAAAATGCAGATACAGATGGAGAGGAGAGGAAATGCTGACAGTCACATACACGCACACATACTGGCACAGGTACACACGCTGGCACAAACACCCACACAGGCACACGCACAGACACACACACAGGCACACGCACACACAAATACCCACACAGGTGGACAGAGAAGTGTGCGCTCATGCACACATGCACCCACCTGGGCATCTGCTTCCTCGTAGGGATCCACAAACACGGTGGCACTCAGGAGCTTAATCTCTGACTGGAATGGGGTGGTAAACGGGACAATAAAACTGCTGTCAGTCAGTGACTTTTCACAAGTGGGGCCGTGGACACCAGCGCCAGCAAGAAGAGGAAGCCGTTCCAGACAGCCGGCCTGTACTACAGTGTTAGAGGTATCTTATAGGTAATCTTAAAGCTGCTTATCCTGACTTCCCTTTTATCATGTTTACAAAGTGAAAGACAGACAGAGATTCAATATCAATAATTAATGATAATCAATATTCTACTGACCACATTGACTACTGGGTCAAGGCAGATTGTTTACAGTCAAGACAAACTACTCCAAATAGAGCTTCCCAAGTGATATTCTCCCTGGAGGGATGTGTTTGGAGGATTCTCAGAGATCGGGAACAGCGTGAGAGACTTTTTCAACCTTCCTGAGGTTGGGGTGATGGTTTTTTTTTTGTATGGATACATCCTGAAAGATGGTTACATAGCACTCAAGCGGGAGAATGATAGAGCAGCTGAGGTACGATACTGATTTTCAAACGTGAGGCACATTTCATGTCTCCTCTAAAGGAGGAGGCGTCCCCTGCAGCTCCCTCCCTACTTACAACAAAAACACACCAGGATGTTTGATCAAGCAGGTCACCGTTCCTGTCCTGCCGTATCCCTGTTTGATCTGCCTAATTAACGTATGCATCAGGTTTTCTAATAGATACAAACTCCAAGAAGCTCAACAGATCATTTGGGCTAAAAATAGTGGATTGATATAGCCCATATTTAATTTGCACATAGAGGCAGGTAAGATCTGTTAAAGCTCATTTGCTACAGGTCTATTACCAGCATCACATGAAATGATTAATGGGACAGTCATATATTAAGGCATCAAAAGCAGAACATCACTAATTAAAGCATCCATGATGGAAAGAGGTTTGGTGTAGCACAGTTTAGAAGATGGATGGAAGGATGAGAGGTCGGCTGGAGAAACAGATAAATAGATTAAGCAGTAATTTAGGGGATTCCCAGAAATTCTCCAAGACAATGTCCAATGCTCATGGACCCTGCGTCTGTGTTATGACTCGCTGTTTACTTACTTATTACAGGAGTATAAATAGCATCTGTGATCTAATGTCACATATGCAAATGCTGGCTGAATACATACGACACACAGGCAGGCTACAGGGGGTCAGCTACAGCTCTGAACGTGCTGTGAGTGTTGGTGTCAGACACTATGGTTCCAGCACCTCAGAAACGGCCAATGTCCTGTGATTTTCACACATAACAGTATCTAATGCTATGAAAAACAAACAAAAATGCAGTAGCAGCTCCGTGGCTGCCTTATCAGTCTCCATTCCATCCATCCATCCATTTTCTGAAATCGCTTATCCCATTTAGGGTTGCGGGTGGTCCGGAGCCTAACCCAGAGGCTATGGGCCCAAGGCAGGGAACAACCCAAGATGGGCCACCAACCCATTGCAGGGCACACCCACACACCATGCATACCTATAGATAATTTAGTAACTCCAATTAGCCTTGGCATGTTTTTGGACTGTGGGGGGAAACTGGAGTACCTGGAGGAAACCCCACGACGACACGGAAGAACATGCAAACTCCAAACACATGGAACCCTGGTGGAGACTTGCAGCCAATTCCCAGAGGTGCTAACCACTAGTATGAAGTTAAGCTAACCAAATGAGCCATGAAAGGCAATAATGCCATACCTTCGGTTTGTCTGTTTTGGGGTCACTCTCAACATTCTCCATGGCCGTCAACGTTTCAAACCCACCGACGATTCTGCGAAAGAAAAAAAAGCACATTTTCATAGCAGAGACTTTATTCAAAGTGCCTTTTGAAGATCAGATCTGTATCCTTGTTTACACAGCTGGACCCCACTACTGAGGCCATTACATGTCAGAAACTGCTGGTGGGCCCCACAGGGGGGGGCTCTCCTTGCAT
Organism: Hyperopisus bebe; assembly: GCA_026777045.1. NCBI lineage: Eukaryota > Metazoa > Chordata > Actinopteri > Osteoglossiformes > Mormyridae > Hyperopisus > Hyperopisus bebe. Next base: position 34,174,791 of record JAODJW010000040.1, on the reverse strand, counting down.
CGGGCTCTCGCGGCCATATTCCCTCTGTGCCATCATTTATCGTAATAATTGGGGGCAGTGTGGCCTAACTCCACCCACATAGCTTGTGCCTGCCCAGACATCTCTCTCTCACACCCACTCAGGGGCCTAGAGGGCACCGTGCATCCGCCTGATACACGCTGGAGTGCAGCACAGCTCATGCTACCAGAGATAAGAGCCATTCAGGCTCCTCATACACGATGCGGCACAGCCCCTCCCGGTGGCCCTGCGCATCTGCCAGTTGCCTCGGCGACTGTTGCCAAGCAGACCCGGAATGATTTCCTCCAACCAGAGCACCGCTACCCCTGCGCATGCACCCCCCCGCATGCCTCTGTTGACACTGGGCCTATGGGGCAGGGGTGCTGTTTAAACAGGCACCAGGCTGCCAGTCTCAGGCAGATGCCAAATTCCTCCCTCACAGTGTGGGTTCCAGGCATGCTGCCCAGGGCGGGGTGGGGGTGGGGTTAGGGCAGGTCAGCTCCACAACTGAATGTTGTGGGGGTCGAGTGAGCAAGCGGGCGGGTGGACGGACGGACGAGGTCTTTGCTGAGGGATGGGAGCACACAGAGCCAAGCATCCGCCCAGACAGAGAGGCTCTGCTGTTCAGCAAGGAGCCCACATCATGGTGGGGGGGGGGGATCTCAATACAGCCTGAATAATGTGCTCTCTCTTCCTGCCTGCTGTAATCAAAACAGATGACATCACTCAAAACTGCTCATGCTCTTAAAGGCAACTTACAATGTTTTTATTTTTCACAATTTTCACAAGTCTTGTTTGTGGTTAATTTTTAAACTGAAGTTTGATATATAGCAGGCATTTCAATCCACTTATTACTTATACTGCTGGTTACCGTCTTTCCATCTACCATGATTGCTTATCCAGAACAGGATCATGCTGGGCCTGGAGCCTGTCCTAGGAAAGACAGGACCCTAGACTGAGGACAGCCTGGATGGGACACCAGTCCATTGTATTGCACACAACAAACACAAAGCCACACACTTAGGATGACAATTTTAGAGACAGGATTATCTAAACTGCTGGTTTCAACCTGAGTACCTAGAGGAACAGGTGGAGAACATGCAACTGAGAACAGCTTCTACAGAGACAGACTGGGGGTGGCACAGGGCGATTGAATGGTATCACATTTTTCAGCAGAGCTCCTGAACCACTATGCTTGCTCTGCTGCCTTACAGACTGATAATATGATGGCCAACAATAAAGCATAGAATTTATATTCAGTTTACTTCCTGTCTGCTTTCCACTAGCAGTAAAAGTTGTAGATCATCATGTTCATGTTGCCCACGGGTAAAGTTTGGCAGCTGATGGCGCATTAACAATTGCCCCCCCCCAGTGGGCGTTTGTTTGGTGGAGGGACAGCGATGTTGGACGAGTCACCAGCAATGCATGGGAGAGGTGCAGGGGACGGCCACTCTACAGTGAGAGATTGCGCACGCTAATCAGGTGCCACCATTTATGAACAATCCCAGGGGGCTTCCGTCTGATCCCCCAGCTACTTTTTTGGTATGAACCATTCTTCAGTTAGCAGAAAATACCCTGCACTACATGTAATATTACTCTTGATTTGTACCATATGTAATGTGAGGCCTTCTTCTATAATGAGTGTAATACTGGAGCAGAAGGCATTACATGTAATATGAGGCCTTCCGTCGTGTAACACAATCGCACCTGGCTGCAGACGAGGCCTGCTGGCTATTATTAAGAGCAGCAGCACCGTGTAAGATGTGTTCACAGGGTAAATTCCCGGTGAGCACGGCCATGGTGGGTGCCCCCAGCTCGAAACAGCAAGCAGGAGTCTCCTCTTAGGGGTTAAATAATGACAGTCCAGGCTTCTTATGGCCTTTTGGAAAGCTGACCTTCAGTGCTCTAAAAGACAAATTACTGTGCGAGAGAACGCCCCAAGATACTGTGCGAGAGAATGCCCCAAGGAACCCCCCAGCACTGTACAGTCAAGCTGATAATCCCGCAGCAGAGGGATAAAATCCGGAACTGCTTATGTGCTTAATTAACCAAATCCTGTCACTTCCTGTCAGAGTCCTGCACGGGTCCACTTTTGGAGACCTGCACCCACCCGTGCACTTGTGATTATTTGAAAGTTTAATCCGCACCCGCCCGGGCACGTTAACATTCCACCCGTTACCCGCCCATTACCCGCCCGTACCCGTGATAAATTACACACAATTATTTTTTCTATGCACCTCTCAACGCGACAAGCGCTAGGCCTACATGAATTTTGAATTGAAACGAAAAAGTCTGTTTAACACAAAATCAAAGCAGATAGATCTAAGCTATCCATACTGTGACGAGCGTGAAAGAGAGAACATGACGATACGCTTCAACAAGGATTCAGACGTGTATGTGAATGTTTGTCGAGGCGGTTATCTATTACGGTGCATTCGTTTTTCTCTTGGAACTCGGAAATTCCGAGTTGAGTGACATTACGTCCGAGAATCTCCTGTTCAAGCCACCACATCTCAGAACAAACATAGCTGCCTCCATGAACACGCTGCTATATGTTGCTGCTTTATATTTTAGCAGATTTGCAGTGAGATTATTTTTTCTGAGAGACAAACAAACAAGAAACACAAACTAGTCAAACCACACTAAAAGCTTTCTAAAATATTTTAGCACATTCATAGCAATATTCAGTTTTCCAGAGGCAAACAAACCAAAAGACACTAACAAGTCTGGTAAAAATCTGATATTGCATGCTAGGATACTGTTTACGGTCATGATATGGTATTCT
>JAODJW010000040.1:34131732-34171909 GCA_026777045.1 Hyperopisus bebe | reverse complement strand
GAGGCGTGTTTCCGACGGGAAGTGACGTTTTTCGTGACGTTTTCATCCGAGTTCCGACTTGGAGAGAAATAATCGAAAGCACTATAAAGTACCCCCGACATACTGAACGCACTGTGATGATGACAGTTTGTACATGACAGTCTAATACATAGATATTTTCGCTTATATGTAATTTTTGCAGGCTACAATACTGTTTTGAATGACCTGTTACCCACCCATGTGTAATGAATTACCTGCCCGCATACCCGCCCGTAAAATTCCAGAACATTAAAATCCGCCCGTTTCAGCAACTATCTGTGGGTATCCGACCTGGTGCAGGACTCTGCTTCCTGTTATTCACTCTTATGGGATTTAATCAGGGACCACCTGAACCCTCTCCCAGCGACACGGTACTCCAGCAGCCTTGAAACCTACACCACTGTTATAGCACTGCACCAACAATCATCGTTAGTTTTGCCACTGAAGTAACAGAGGTAATCCGTCCAACTTTTCCATGTAAAATACCCCCCCCATACAAGAAATATGACATACCTCCCAAAAACCGTGTGCTTCCTGTCCAGGTACGTGCAAGAGCGGAAGGTTATAAAGCTGCAACAAATCAAACATTTGTCAATAATTGTCAAGTGATTCAGATTATTTCAGTATAGTACAGTTCAAAATGTCACATTTACAAGGCACAACGTGGATGAGAATAATTACTCCTAACAAAATTTAATTCCATTAAGGGTACACTGATGGCAAATTGAGAAACTATGAAACTGTACAGGATGGGGTGCAATCAGCAGCTCCCCAAACCTGCTAGCTGACCAGCATTCCCAAACAGAGATGAAGTATGCGTGAATAACATGTTCAAATACAAAGACACTGTAGGCTCTACACCAGGGTTCTTCAACTCTGGACCTCGATTCCAAATCCAGGCCGTGTTTTCAGTTCTCCCAGGTAGTTGTTTAATCATTACTGATTCTGATTGGTCAGAGGCTTCACACCTGACTGACAGGTAAAGGAAGGCTGGAAAACCAGCAGTGCTCAGACCTCGAGGACAGTGAGTTGAATAACCCTGCTCTACACAAGTGGCACTTACTCAGGTTTTGAGTTTTGTTTCTAAATTAAAGCTTGCAGATGTTGTTAGAATGTCCTGGTCATGCCATGCAAACTGTAAATGACAAACTTACAACTGTGACTTGTTGGTGTTGGGCCCAGAGTTGGCCATGCTAAGGACTCCACGGCCAGTGTGGGACAGATTGGGCCGGAACTCGTCCTTGAAGGGCTTTCCCCAGAACGACTCGCCACCTGGATTCAGAGAGGACCGTAGAGGGGGAGATGCCGCAGGTAAACATGACAGGCCAGTATCATGGCTCACATTGTACCCCGCTGCCCATAGACATGTTTCAGTGTTGCATTGGCATAATCACAAGTATCTCTCACAATTGTAGCTTATCTATGTACTAATTTGGGCCAGGAAAGTCAATATGTTAAGTGTAATAAATGCATTATTTTTTTAATCACATCAACACAAGCATTTTTGACAGCTAAATGGGACAATAGCAAAAAAATGTTTATGAGGACCTATAATATACCTTCCTATGTGTAAACATGAGATCTTCAGTTGTGATGTTGCACAGAATCCCACAATTCAGAGCTAAAATCAAAACCTTCAGTCTTACAGGGAGTGGATGGGGGGGAGAGGTGAGGAATCACAGTTACTTGGTTCATTTCGCTTTAAAAATCAGACGGGAGCATAACTGCAATGCATGTATTGTAGTAAGCAATATTTGTTTTTACTCCATTGAAGGCTAATACCTTAAACGGAGGGTATTTTCAGTTACTAAGTGCACTTTCAATAGTTAACAGGCTTCAAAACCAATTGGCCAAATAGAATCATGTAAATCTAAAACCTATTTGGCTGGGTTCCCAAAATTTTACCACATAAAGGTAAGGTCCACTACCCCCACCACCCCCACTACTCCTGCTAACATTTTTCAAGGGGGGGGGGGGGGATTTGACATTCCCTCTCTTTTCTCATCTGTGCATCTAGCCTTTTTGAAAGCATTCAGCTTGTGCTTGCTTATATTTGTTAATTTTATTCGTTACCTCAGAGTTAAATCATTACATTCTAGTCACACCTGTATCTTATGTTGGTACAAAAGCCTCCTCTCTGAGTACCTCTCAGTGTGATATCATCAGTACTAATAATTTACTTAAATACACACCATTAACCACCATGTATATGAAATTGGTCCAAGGATCTCAGAAAGCCCCACAAACATTTCAAAACTTTATGAGTGATCTTAAAAATAAAAACCAAGTACTGAAAAAACAAAAACGGTTTGATACGGTGGCTATCACATCGCCGCTAGCTATGCCAATCAACCTACTCTGCGCTCAATTTCTCCACGTGAATGACCTTTTTCAGCTCTACTGTTTAACTCCCAGAACGCCAATCACATGTGGAGGGCCCTTTCTGCCTGGCAATCTCAGTTTTACAGCAGCGTGCCGCTGTACACCTTCTCCTGGTGACATTTGTGCATTATTTATGGCCACGCTAGCATTTTGCTTCCAAACACGACCCTCAATTAAAAAGCTGCAGGTGATTGGCTGAGCAGCAGCCAGATGAGCTCACCTTGCAGCAGCAGAACAATAAGAAAATGAGTCTTTATAAAAGCAAACAATGAAAATGAGAGAATAAACATTTTATCCCCGAATATGACTTTTCAGATCAATGGATTAACCTTTTCCTTTAGAGGAAGAATTATTTCAAATAAAATGAACCCATACACAGTCAGTGAGGTAAAACCTCTCTTCCTCCATACCGAAGCACCAGGGCACCCAAATAACGAAAAGGAAGCAAAGAGCTGTCGGCAGCATGGATATGGCAGGCTTGTATCGAGGAACGGCGGATTAAACATGGGTTCACGTGGCAGCACGCCTCTGATTTATGTGCCGCAATTGATGAAAGCCTGAGTGCGGCCATGCACTCTTTACATTTCAAAAGCAGGGATCATTTTTCAGCCTAGCATATAAATTGCACATAATTACAAACTGTTCTGGTCCATTAAATTCACCACATGGTCCCACAAAATGAGGCATAAGTGAGACTTATTTTAGCAAGATACCTTTTCCGTGATGTTAAAAAAAAATGGTGAACTATCATGGTGAAATGCACCGTAACCCTGAGAAGTGTGAGGGAAGATGTGCACTGATCCAGGCTCCACACCGCATATGCATGGTGACCTGTAACAAAGGCCGTCCATAGCATGTGAGCAGGCAAACACAGAAAAACAATGTATGAATATTGGAGGAGGCCAGGTAGCTTCCATACATGTCAGGCCTTCTTGGAATGCTGTCATATGAGACCTGGCCTGTGTGTAGACGGATATTGGAGCATGAGATTCAAGGAGAAAAGCTTCCAGTTCCTTGAAGGATGAGGAAGGTGAATGTGTACTTTCTGCTCCAGAGCTTCTCTAAAGGGTCACTGACGTTAGGTTCTGGTGAGTAGGAGGGTGGCCTGGTGTTTATGAAGCCGCTCCGGAATCTGTTTAGCAGAGTGCATTGGGGCATTATCATCGGGGAGGAGTGTCTGCACAGGCCGCACCTGGTCCTGCAAGATGGCCTCATGCTCCCTGCCCTTTATACAATCAGGCAGGGTAATCACTGCACCTAATGATCTACAGGAGAAGGCTGCTCGTCCCAGCAGACAGCGCGCATCAAAGGCTTCCTTTGTCTTCTTGTAAAGCTTTCCAGATGTAGAACCAGGCTCAAAGGTGACTCAGACCCTTTTCTGTGATCCAGGCACTCTGTTCCTCACAGCAGGCTGTGTCTTTCTGAATGGCAGCCCTCACCTACCTGACAGTCCGATCCAGCTCTGCACGCACACATTAGCGGTGTATAGCAACCATCCTATAAAATGTGCTCCTATCCCTGTCGGCACGTTTCAACTTGAGAGCATTGCTCCTCTCCATTAATATAATTTGTCCGTATTTGGTATACAACGTTTCCTCTCAGCCCTCACACACTTTTCCATATCATAGTGCTGATTCAACAGCCCTGCTATAGCCCTCACACACCCCCTTACACACCTTCCCATATCATAGCACTGATCCAGTGGCCCTGTCGTAGCTCTCACACACCCCTCTACACACGCCCTCACACACCTTCCGGTATCATGCTGCTGATCCAGTGGCCTGGCCATAGCCCTCACACACCCCCCTATGCATCCCTATACACACTCCCTTTTCAGTAGGCTCACAGCATCCTCTAAGCAAAGCTGATTAAAACAAATCCTGCTCAGGAGGGGACAGAAAGGACATGGCGCCTGCAAACAAGCCACCGCTCCTGTTTATGCACCTATCAGCACAATACCAACACCTACATATACCATCCCATCATGCACTTTGGTTCAAACAATCTAAACTGTTAAGACGACCAGAAAGTGAATGCGACTCCCTGCCCATAACAAGCACATTGCGAGTGATACATTATTGAGAATATATCAGCTAGAAATGCTTGTGATGAGAACAATACAGGTTTAGTCTTTGGGCATAAAATGCTGGCCCACCGAATTGTTTAATTTCCATCCATTTTCTGCAACCATTTATCCTATTCAGGGTCACAGGGAATTATTTAATTTGCAATTTATGAATGAACAAAAGCTAATGACAATTGTATAATCAAATCACCTGTTTATTTCAAAATATTGTTGACCGAAACTGCAAAACATTAAGGAAAGAGCCTTAAATAAATATATTTCCAAATGTCACTTAAGAAAACTATGGATATATGGTGTCTGGCGTCATTGAAATGGGAATGGGACATTGGGGTATAAATAAGGGGGGGGGGGAGGTTGAACAGCACGCTGCCTGGAAGGAAAGGGGGAAAGTGATCGAAAAGAAAGAAAAAGGAGTGGAGCAGCGCGTGAGGAGTGGTGCAGAGCCCAGGAAGCTGTTGGGGGACGTCCTGCGCCCTGCCTACCACCGGCACGCATAGTGGCAGATGCCAGGGAGGCAGGTGGCCTGCGAGTCACACAGAGCGGGTGGCGGCCGTGTCTCTGGGGCCCCCTGCTGGACAGGTTGAGGCATGCCATGCTCATGTGCCACTAAGCAGCAACTGACGAGGTAGAGTATGATTGTAGAAAGATTAATTGCTAAGCAACTACACTAATACTATAACAAACTAGAAATGGGAGCTGTCAGCTGCTCCGCACATCTAATCCGTACTCATCCCTCACTCACCAACCTGCACAATTTCTAGAAGTACTGAATGGGTCACCTAGAAGTGAAAGTCAATAGATTTGCTGATAGAAGTTGAAGAGTAGTGTGTGAATACTATGGGTTTTACTGTTGCAAATTTATTTGCTCTAATGAAACCTGTAAATAAATGCATAACATTTTGCATTGCCCAAACCGACGAGGCAAATATGAATTCTCAAATGTGAAGGGTGTTGATAATTTTGTGAGTGGAGTCTCAGCCTCCACAAGCGCTACATATGAATGTCACTGATTGAAAAAAATGTGTGTGCATTTGTGAAATGTTTTAAAGCAACATTTTTTTTATTGCTGTACTAACAATGAATTTACTTTTTGCTGCTACACATATTTGCAGATACTTGTGAAAATGGATCACTCATTATATACTATTGTCATTTGTTACTGTATTTGTATTACTGCTGTGTTTAAACACTGTTGTATATTTGCAAGAATTTGAATCATGTGTTGCAGATCACTTGATTAGCTAAGGACAATGATATCATCATATAATCTAATTGAGCGCTGATGGGATTGTAGAGTAGGTGGTAAGCAAAGAGAGTTGATGGTTAAGCCAAAAGTTTGAGTGGCCCCATTTGTAAATATGCTAATGCTTGTCTAGTTTTTTTTTGTGACCTGAGATGGGATCACACTTAAAACCAGTGCAGGCAGGCTTTGTCTCTCTGTGCTGTGTGCTGAACCTGAACACAGTTCTAATTTTGGGGTGATTTGGGACCTGGTCGGATTTGTATCCATGCTATTTTTTTTGTGAAAGGGTATTAAGAGCTGTCAAAGATCAGAGTGTGTGATAATGGAGTTGTCCTGTTCGCCAGGTTAAGCTTTTTATCTATTCACCCTTGTCGTTAATGTCAGTATGTGTTATTTCCTTAATTTTGGTGCTATTTGTCTCTAAATCTGAACTTAAAATCATACATCATATCTGCAACGTTGGGACAATATTAAATAAATAATTACTTACTATCACAAGCTGTTTTCACACAGGAACTCTGGACATTTCTGGACCTGATTCTCCAGACAATTTTCTGGTATTACCCTTTCACATGCGTCAGATGCTTTTGCACATAATAGAAATATGCTTGTTGGTTTAGACAAGGGGTGGAGCTTGGCTAGAGCATGCAGGAGGCAGGACATGATGCAAAAAGTATGCTGCTGAAATCGCGGTGATTTGTTTACAGCTCATCGAAAATGTTTGTTGTTCACCTGCACCAGTCACACAGCCAGTTTGTAAACAATACACAACTGAGTCTCTTTCCCCAAATCTGTTGTACGATTTCAGCACCAGCCATACTGACTGGATTCTTCTGGCTGTTTGTATTGCTCAATTCCTTACTTTAGGCACCAGTTGCATGATAGAAACGTTATTGACATGCCCACTCACTCACGGTGAATTCTCCAGACAAGACCATTCACACATGGGGGTCAGTCAGAAATTACCCAGACTTTGTACAAGGGAGCTAGAAGGGAAAAGTCCATTTAACGTCTGGTACAACCGATTTGGATACTTGCGTTCACACATACAGCCCCCCCCCCTTTAGTGTAGTATTACTATGCGGGGTTGCTTCAAGTTTGGGGCGTGTCAAAATTTAACCAGCTCGATTCCTCAAATAACCACTCACTACAACTGAGATATGCAGAAGAGCGTCTCAGAAAGGCACAACATGTTAAACCTTGAAGCAGATGGGCCACAGCAGCAGAAGACCACACTGAGTGCCACTCTGTCAGCTAAGGACAGGAAACTGAAGCTTATGGTGGGCATGGGTTCACCAAAACTGGACAATGGAAGATTGGGAAAATGTAGATGGATCAGATGAGTCTTGAGTTCTGCTGTGACATTTAGATGGGAGTCATAATTTGGTGTAAACAACATGAAAGCAAGGCTGCATCCTGCCTTACAATCCAGGCTGCTGCTGCTGGTGAGATGGTGTGGGGGATATTTTCTTGGCACACTTTGGGCCTCTTACTACCAACTGAGTATCGGGTATCACAGCCTACCTGAGTATTGCTGCTGACTATGTCCTTTATGACCACAGTGTACCCAGCTTCTAATGGCTACTTCCAGCAGGATAAAGCTCCGTGTCACAAAGCTCATATCACACTGGATTCTTGAACATGACAATGAATTCATTGTAATCAAATGGCCTTCACAGTTACCAGATCTCAATCCACTAGAGCACCTATGGTGGAGGTGGAATCCAAAAGAGCACCTATGGGATGTGGAATCCAGCAACTGTGTGATGCTGTCATGTCAACATGGACCAAGGTCTCTGAGGAATGTTTCAAGTACCTTCTTGAATCTATGCCACAAGGAACTAAAGCAGTTCTGGAAGCAAAAGGAGAACCACCCAGGTATGAGGAAGGTGTACTTAATAAATTGGCCGGTGAGTGTGTGTGTGTGTGTGTGTGTGTATACACGGATACACATTTTTGTAATTATTACATTGTGGGGACCAGGTTTCCCCACAACATGATAAAACCTGTAACTTTTTACCTTTCGTGTCATGTTTTGGTCCCCTAATCGGTAGTCACAATTTTAGAAAAATCTGTGAGTGCAAACAAAAAACTAAAAATGCCAAAATTCTTGTATTTCGTTTTGGTTAGGGCTGGGTAGGGGTGGTCATGATTGGGATTAGGGTTATGCCCACAAATGAATGGAAACTCTGACCCATTAATTTATAAATGCATTCATGGCATTTCCTCCACTGATTTCTGTACCTATTTGTACAGTAATATGCCAAACTATTAACAGTGCAGAATAATTAAGTGGATGCTACTTATCAGCTTTCTTCTAACCTGGACTAAGTCTGTGAATAAATCAACCTCCATTTGCTTTATTTTACCAACTCAGCATGAGCAGAACATGTTAGTTAAAAAAAAATAAACAAAAAAACAACGCTGGTAACTTTGGCATCTTGTAAGTTCCTAAGCTGCAGGGTCGCCAGCTTCTGCACTGGCCAGGTGCTCTCCTGCTGCCCGGCTGCTGCGAGCCTCGCAGAGGATGAGAGATGGCTGGGCCCCCTGCAGTGACACCATCTCCTCTATCCCTCTACTGCCAATGCTTGTTCACTCACTCTATCCTCTCAGTGATAGGCTGGGGAAGTGGGGGGTATGAAATCTGAAGTGGGGGGGGGGAGGTCTGGCGTAGAGGATGACGGAGACGAGCGCTGCGTGCTCACTGACACGTCTGTCCCTCACATAAACCCAGGACAGCACCTGCCCCCCCCAGGCCAAACTGCAGCAATACAAACACCTCACAATAAAAGCCATGACATAAAAGGCGAAACCCACCAGCTTTACATACATGTCATAAAAAGGTTGCTAATTTTACACATGTACACATTTATATTCCAGAAGCAACTCTCCCTTCCAACAATGTCATGCAATCAGTTCGCTTTAAAAAAAAAAAAAAAAAAAAAGTAAAAAACAAAATGTGCCCCAACCCCCCAAATATGTGCCAACTGAAATACTCATAAGCAGCAGTGCCAGCATACACTGGCAAGGTTTTTCTCTTTATAAGCCATCAGGAGAGAACCTTTATAAACCTACTGCAATATGAATTCTTGAGGCAACGTTTATACAAATATAATTTCATCTTACCTGTCCCCGTTCCGGTAGGGTCCCCCCCTTGAATCTGGAATACAAAAGCACAAATTCCTTAACTAGCCTTAGAACACAGCACCTCCTCAACCCCTCCGGAGCAGGTCATCATCATTCACGTCTACCTCAATGAGCACGTCATTTCACTTAGAACCCATATCCATCACTTCTGTTAACTTCTAATAACTTCTATTACATTTAAATAAAATCATCCGATGACTGGAGATGAATTAATTAATAAACGGCTGGGTGAGTAAAGGATGCTGAGGATGCTGCAGTTTCCCTGATCGTCTGATGTCACCAAAACACTGCGCCCATTGGAGCATCTTTTAATAAGCCACCCGACCACATTCGATTTGATACCGTGGTACAAGGTGCGGGGAGCAGCACAGTGAAACATGCTCTTACTGAAAGTATCTGCTGGACACCAAAGACAAAAGGGTGCCAACCCAGAAGGGAGGAGGGGGCCAGGGGCACACAGGCTCGCCTAGACAGAGCAGCACTAGGCCAGCTGTCAGGAGCTGGCAGCAAAGCCCCCCCCCCCCATCACAACCTGGGGCACATCCCGCCACGGTGAAGTGAGAAATCCAGGACGCAGCACCTGCTAAGCACTAATTAGGCACCGCCGGCTGTCGGCCAAGGTAACAGTCATCCTGCAAGTGGCAAAGGATATTCAGTGAGGCGGCTTTTGCGATGATTTGATAAAGAACTTTAGAGAAAACTCTGTGGCGAGCTGCTGAACTTGCGGAGACTCCATGGATCGGGCTTCAGCAGGAGGAGCAGGTAACTCGCGTGTGAATGATACCATCCAGCAAAATGGAACTCAGGAAATTAGCTCTGCAGTGCGATGAATAAATCATACCCCGCCTGGCCACCAAGACACACTACAAGCATCCCCCTCACATAAGGGATGTATACAGTCTGCTAAAGAAGCTAAATCATCATGGAAACTTATTACAGCCCCAATCATATAAATGCATATTACATCTCCCATAACTGGCTACTTACCATGAAGTTGCGTATGGATCTATGGAAGATGGTCCCATCATAGTAGCCTTTCTTGCAGAGTTTGATGAAGTTCTCACCAGCTTTGGGAACCTAATAAATGCAGAGCAGGACAGTGAAAATTACACTGCAGTTAACAAGGCAAAACTTATTTGAGGAGATACTTCTGAAATTTTTAGAAGGGTATATTCAACTTCCAGGATTTGTTGAGGGCCTAAAAACAAACAAAACTATATTCTGGATGGGTTCTGTGCTATGGAAAATCAGATGAGCTCAGTTGTTCTGTTGGAGGACAACATTCCCAGTGTTACAGTTTTGGTCAGTGGGCCCGTATTAGTGAGGCAGCTGGTGACTGATGATTTTATTATCCCTTTGGATTTCAAACTTTCAACTTCACATGAACATTATTTTTTTCTGCTCTCGTGTGAACAGCTTGTAATCAGAGCCAGGGAGGCAGCCTAATGACTCATGCAAATCTAATGACTTCACTGGCATAATGAAACAACCACAACAGGTAGAGCCCAGAGCCAGTACAATAAAAGGGCGAAAATACAGACTGAACAGAATCTCAAGATACTGGCTCCTATTTTCAGCACCGGCTGAAAATCATCATCATCACCACCATCACCAGCACCACAAAGGGATACCTGCGAACAGAACTATCAAATGAGGCAATAAATGATTCATTCAAGCAAACGGCTCCTCATTTAGAGTCAGAAATCCCAGCACGACCGTGAACACCTCCACCCAACCCTACATGCACCCTAAGTGTGGCTTCACACAGAACAGTCCAGCCAATGGTCACATAAACTCCTTCTTGGAAAATCATCTAAAATCCCAGCCACTTCTGCTGACAGCATATTAACAAACAGATTTGATTAAAAACATGATCCTTGGCTTGTGCCTATAGTCTGTACTGGATAAATGGCTGGAGAGGTTGACTCAAGTTATATAGAAATGAGTGTTATAAAAGCCACCTTAAATAGTTAGTTGAAGATGTACGTTTTCTATGCACCATCTCACTGCTCATGCCATTTAGGGTCATGAGCTGCAAACACCCAGGGTAACAGGGGACTCACTCACAGCCATACAAAAGAGGCAATTTAGTGATAGCAAAGCCAAGCGTCCCAAGATGACAAATGTGGCGAGGAGGATGCGGAAGATTAGAACCTGCAGCCCGGGAGGTGCAAACCAGAAATGACCCCCACTAGTCACTGTGTTACTCCACACTGATAAATCATTCATGACAGACATGGCCTAAATAGTCCAAAGCCAACAGCAAAACAAAAACACATCAAATCTGTATTTCATCTACTGTATATGATGAAACTGACCAAGGATTTTAAAAGTCTTTCAGTTTATGGCAGTTTAGATCAAATTAAAGAAAAACGTTATCCTAACAGCTAATAAAAGTTGCACGAAAATGATTCATTTTTATGCTTAAGGAAAAAAAAAAAAAAAACTATCCATGACTGCAGCAGCGTTGTACTAATCTGTAAGAATCACATTTTACTACTGTGGAGACTCATACATCACATTGGACAAGAGCATCTGCTGATTATAAGCAAGTGTAAAGAGAAAAAGCAACTGTAGCTCTTTGATGCATCAGTGCATCGCAGTGGCTGAAACTCACAGACATGTCTGTGGTACACTCCGCATCTACACTAAATTCAACTGCGCTATAAACATCCAAAAGTACTTTTGCCCTTGGCTGATTAAGATTTGTGGGAAAAAAAAATGTAAAGCATAATTTTTAGAAAGCATACATATTTTGTTGGCAGGCATATATAGGACCTGGCAAAAGTTATGCACGAACTAAATATAGGTAATTAAAATGAGTACATGCTGCTAGTGTAAACATTTCAGTTTTATCTACTAAAAATGACAGAAAATGCTGACGTGTCATTAATACATATCATGAACACATCATTAAATGAAAATCATTAAATGTATTTTATTAAATAATTCTAAGCAATTAAAAAAATCCCACTATAAGAAAAAACATGAAAATGGCAGAAGTAATGCTTTCCTTATTTGTCAGTAACACCAGGAACATAAAACCAGGTGCAATAAAGCTGAACAAATGCATATCACTAGATCACAGAAAAAAAAAATTCAGAATGGAAGCTGAGGCTATTTTCTTATCACTAGGACTTCCTGTTTTTATCCTAATTGGACGCTGAGGGAGCCAATCAGGGGAAGTAACATTCCACCAAGCAGCTGGTCACCAGGGTAAGGAAAGCTGTATCCATGACAGCTAGGCAGTTTATTGGTCTATAAAATGTAGTGAGTACACAAAGAGCTTGCCCCCCCCTTTTTTTTTTTTTAAACCGAGTAGTGACGAGAGCACAGAAATTTGATCAGCTGGGGGTTTTTTCAGAGATATAGGAGGTACAAGAGAGCTTCACAAATGGAGGCTGATTGGGCAGCCCACTGACTGGCACAACCAGCCCGGCTTTGTCCCTCAACTGAGGCTGAAAACACACTTGCTGAAGGGGGTCATTTTTATTGGTGAATAATAAGATGACCATATTAGCTGCTTGACCCCACGCACAGGGCCAATGGGCACCAATGCTTTGTGTGTCTTATGGGATGCCATTTTTAGTAGAAAGATAAATAGGGTGAACTTGGGGACAAAGAGATATGAAGAGACTCCATGTAAATAGGCCACCTAAACAAGTTATCTGTTCCTGCCACCTGTGCCTGAGAAAGGACCACAGTGGCATGAATTATACGCCAAACTGAGGGCGGGCTGGGAGATCTGCCCGTTTTGTGGCACCAGCTTGTACATGGCCGGGCACACGGCAGTTAGGCTTAGCGGCTTCCATTACCGCTGCCCAGGCCGTGATTCCTCCATGATGCCACCAGTGGAGATGCTCCGTGTTGATGGCAGGGGATGGAGGGTACGGCAGCCACACGCATCCAGTGCACAGAGCATTCATTAATAACGGAGTAGGTTAAAAAAAGAAACCCTACTGCACTTCATCTGCCCCCCAATCCATCAACAATGACCTGGGGCTGGGATACGTACTACAGGGATACAGAGTCAGCGATCAGGAAGTCACAGGGCAAGATGCACACTGAGCTGCCACCAGCCCACAACCTCGTGCATTAAAGACACACAACAGCTGTACATGAATACAACAAAACAGAATAAGTGCACCATTAATCACTTACCTAATCCTAATTACTCACTCTAATCACGCCCAGCACTCTGACGAGAAATCCTTAAGGGCGAGAGACAGCCCTTATGTCGCACATTTAAATCAAGGGAGCGTCAGCCACAAGCCCAGTCTAACTTAAAGGGAAACGGAGTTATTCCCATTTATACCTGTTCATTCCTAGGAAATTTGTAAAGAACAGAACTAGAGAGAGAGCATAACTAAAGCGCACCGTCATTCAGAGCACAGGAATGTCATTAACACAGGTCGGGGGAGGACGAGAAGGCGATATGAGCACTTTCTTAAGGGGGCAGTATTGATTAAGCACAGGCAGCAAGAGAAACAGGGAAGACACACAGACGTTAAACAGATTACTTGTCAATCCAGAATTAATATGCAGCCCCCATAAGAAAGTGTTCTTATGGCCTTCTTTTATCTTTTTGAAATTTTTAATTGTTAAATTAAGTTAAAATTAAAATGATATACACATGAAACTGAAATATGTACATATGACTGGGCACATGAATCTCACTAATTTTTCATAGCCATGAGACCATCTAAAGAATTTACTGGTTGTGTTTCAAGTGACCTTTTAAAAATTACATGATTATAGTAAAACTTGTTATATGTGTACTGGGTGTGTAAAACAAGACAGACAAGAATGCATGGATTCTAGATTTTGACGTAGCTGCTTCTTACACACGCAACTACAGAACAAGACAAGCTGGTTTTAGTGGATTTTATGTAGTTATACTTATGAAGAAAAAAACAACAAAATTGCTTGGTCATTAAAAAAAAAAAAAAACAAAAACAACACCCAGTAACAATTCTGAGAGGGGAAGCGGAGAATGACTCACTCAGATCCACAGATGGAATGGATCTTTAGAGGGGGATGCAAAAAATTGCTGTATAATTATATTAACCAAAAAGTAAGGCTAGGATATTGAAAACATAAATGTGAAGTGGATCCATTCTGTCCCGAGGCTTTTCATTACATTAAGAAACCGGTAAGTGAAAACCTTTATAGCCACACTCAATACGCAATGTCTCCCAAAAACCATTTCAATCAATTAAAAATAAATCAAACAAAATCAGGGCCGTGTTTCTGAGTTTGCTGACAGTAAGCGGAACTTCTTCATTCCGCCTGTGGAATGCCATGTTAATGCACCTTCTGGCTAGTTTGCATCAGAGCAAAGAGCCCCATGTGAAGAGTTGCGGGGGAAGGCGGTGAGCCCAGTCCATAGAAATACAGCAGCCCATCTCACGTAGGTTCATGCGGATATCAAGCCATCAGCACAGCAAGTGTCCTGGACTGGAAGCAGGTGCTTATCTGCATGGACATCACGATCTTCCCGGGGCTGTTACCTTGTCACAGTGCAGCTCGAGGTTGAGGTCGCCCTTGTTGGTATGAAGGCGAACGTAACCCTTCTTCTTCACATACTGGTAGCGCACAACGTCATCTGCAATCTTATCTTCAGAGAGGAACACAGGCATCATTGGTCCTGCTATCCGATACTGGTGTGTCTCTGTGTGCTTCAGGAAGGTATTCAGCAGGAGATGCTGGCATATTCATTAGCAGCCTGAGCCCAAAAACCACCTGTTCATATTTCAGAACAGGCAGCACGGTTGTGTCCTACTGTTTAATAATTAAAACAAAATATCAAAAATCCTCATCTAAGTAAGTGTATATACCACTTACTAAGTTACACTGGATACTATGCTAAAGAACTCAGCAGCATTTTGTCCAGACTGATTCGGAGTGTTTAGACTCAGGATGCACATGATGAGTGTTGGACAGTAGGGCTTACCTGCTTCATGAGTCGTTTGTGGGGTCATGGCAGTGGAGGTGAAAGAGGCCGACACCCGACCAGTGGAATAGTGGGCCTGGACAGAACATCACACACCATCCCATTACCAAAATTTAAAAAGACAGCATTTCCAAATACCCAATGGACAGACGTGTTTTTCATAAGCCTACTGTTGAGAGGGAGGCAAAAATACCCACCAAATGAGATTATTAGTGGATGTAAATCCAGCCCAAAAGCAAATCAATGATAATCAGCACTAATACTGGGGAGGGCCCCCATACTGAAGCGGTTCCTTGTACTTTTTGTTCAGGGAGTAACTACTTGCAGAAACTTTGTCTTAATTGGCCTTCCTGTTGAATTCTATATGCAGTCAGGCAAGGTTCTGGTAGGCATGCAGCCAGGAGCACTGTTCACTCAGTGGGGATGTGGCCTTCACCCCAGGGCCATCTAAATGGCTTCCTCCCTCAGTCTCCCTCCAGCAAAATAGGAGTGACCGGTGAAACAGCATAATTTCCTGCTGTTGCTAAATTCACATTGATTAGAAAAGAGTTTCCTGAAACAATGCTCCGGTCACTTCCTTAGACAAACTCCAGAATGGCACAAATGTCCCCAGACACTGCAAAATGCTGCAGGTCCTCAAAGAGCAGCAGCGCTAATGGAGACCTCATTAATTATGGTAATGAATTAGGTGCTATCCGGTACAAATGCAACACAAGGAGTCCAAAAGAAAGAAAAAGGATTTTTAGTCAGGTGCTGAACCACTTTATGCTCCAGAGTGATTGCTTTCTGCTTACTCTAAAAAACCCAGTCATGGAGGTAAAACAAAAAGGAACAGCAGGACTAGGATTAGACAAACTGGCCCCAAAAGCCATGGTAATGGTTGGCCCATGTACTACTATGCTAATGATTTTCTGCTCCACAATGCTAGCTGTGACAATGTGCCATGTGCACCTTATTTTCGACAGAGGATGGGACAGGGGAAACAGAGCTGCATGAGGTACAGGCTGTGCCCGAGGTACACAGCCATCTCAGGTGCTCTTGTCATGCTTACGGCATTGAATTTGTCCGTCTTCTTCTTCTCTGGCTCCTTCATGGTAGAGGCCAGCAGTGAATCCCCTTTGTAGTCCTTGTAAAGCTCAGCCAGGGTCTCCCTGGTCTCCAGGTTGGTGGTCTTCAGGTGATATGCTGGGTCCAGCTTGGCCTTCTCCTCATCTGAGTGGAGAGGAGCACATGGGAAACCGAAAGCATCACGGTGACGTTGCATCACACCTGTGTCATCAAAAATATACTGAAAGACTAAACATCTGTCACATAGTGCTTCTCAGTGAAGATCCACACTGGCTAAAACATGTTTTATGACAGAGCAAATCAAATACTCTAAATCAGAGTCAACTGCAAATAATGGAATATCGGTGTTACTAGTGCAGGTCACTGAAACGAAAGCCCTTTAAAGCTCAGGATGTGATTCAGATTAATACGCATTTACATTTGGTTGATCTGAATCACTGTGGTCCACATAGACTTTGATGCTTTTTGACAGAATGATGCTTTTCTAGGCTTCTTCTTGCTCATTGTGGTGAGACACATTATTCTGTAATTTGTTCTCCATCACCAGTTATGGGTGTCCTCTGTAACCTAGCAGACCATCTACGCAAACTCATTTAAAGCTCATTTAAAGCGTGTTTGTTCTAATGAAAAGTGAGCCAACCTGGATCTGGCACTTTCATGTTGTTCTTCACATGGAAGAAGTCGGAGACATTAAACTTATCCAGATTGGTGGGATCCTGTAAAACATGAACAGATGGCAGCAGCTGCATGGCAGTAATAATACTCCTGAAGAGAACATTAGTAATAATACTCCTCACAAGCATGGGAGTAATAATACTCCTCATAAGCATGGGGGCTAGGCCACTCCAGCTCTCACTCAATCATGTACCAGCCATACAAAACAAAAGCCGCTCAGGGTAACCTGTGTCTCGGGGATGTTGTTTATTTCTGCAATACCTGTAAAGGTAGTTTCAGTTTTTAGTTTCATTTATTTCACATCAGAATCTTAGAGGATTAATTTAGCATTATTATATCATCACGCATCTTCCAGCCGCACTTCCTGGGCATGGCCACAGGGGACCTGGAGCCTACAGCAGGCAGAACAGGGCGCACAGTGGCAGGCAATCGGTGGGCAGAAACACACAACACCAGTGAGATTTATGCATTCTGAGATTCCAATTAGCTTAAGAAAGATTCCATGATAGAGGTGAAAGTCAACATTCATATACTGATCATTAGATGATAATTAATAAAACTCTCCATTATAAGACTTTGTAATATATCTAGTCACTTCCTGAAATTAGTTACTAAATCTGACCATATTAATTAATATACCCAGCATATAGTTTTACTTTACTTTTAATAATTATATTTTAAGGTTATTAGTTTTAGTATCTAGTAATATTAGTATCTAACTTCATTAATAAAAGGGCGATACTTCAAAATTGAGGACAGAATCTAAGTGGGATGAGGCGTCAGAACATTGATCCAGAAAACCTCTCAGAAGCAGATGGTCAAATTAGCACCCACACCTTGCCAGAGGTGAATGGCAGGAGACATTAATAGGCAAATACTGCCAAAAAGTGCCTTTAAATTAAGCACACTGGTACATTCATCTATCTTGTATTAGTAATGCTCCCCATGAGAGGCAGAATGACAACTTTCTAGAAAATGGCACCATAAATCACTTAATGTTTTATTTATGGGAGTTCGGGTTAAGAGTCAAAGACCAGTCTATACAGCCACTCCCACAGACTTAGGCTCCTGAGGGCTTATGGCATGCTTCACGTGTGAATCCATAGCCAAGCACAACCAGAAACAGCTGGCTTACAGCTGTGCCTAATAGTGAGGGAACATTCTTGTGCACCAACCAATCAAGGGCTGTGTTCTAGTATGCGCAAATGAGACACAAGCTGATTGCATATACAGTTGAACTGTAATGTGCTCTGCATGACAACAAGAGACTAATAAATTGTCCACCTGTCACCCAAATGAGAGCATGTCAAGTGGTCTGGCTGGGGCTGCTGGCTTTGCTCCGCTGAGCACTACGGGATAGCAAATGGTCCCCAGGGATTCAAAGACCAGCTTGACAAAATCCCACAGGATGGGAGCCTCCTCCATGATGAAAAGCTTCTTCTGCTGAGACCTGCTGAATATTAGCGTGGCCACAACCTCTCTGCACCTCAGCTGCCCCTGCTGTCCAAGGCAGTGTTCCACAAAGCATGATTTCTGTGAGCTGGGTTAAATTAAGCTAAAAGTGATGATTGTCCAATAGGAATGCTCCTTACCTAAACTCTGATTGGACAATCATGACTTCTAGTTTAAGTTAGTCCAGCTAACTGAGAAATCTTGCTTTGTGGAATACCTCCCAGATGTCCATAAATCACCACACACACACACACACACACACACACACACACACACACACGAAAATTCCACAAGTGAAATCCTTATTCCCACATCCTGATGAAGTTTCCATCACATTGTGCAGTTGGAGCACTTAGAAAAGCATGAGCTGCTGCCCCTGGTCCTTACAGGTTAATCATTAATGATGTGAGCATATGTCCGACAGTACTAATCAGCCTAGGAGATCATTCCAGTAAAGGCTACAGGCCATCATCATGCATGCAGGCTCCCAAATACCACTTCCATGTAGGGCTGTCACAATCATGAGATTTTAGGTAATGATTGTCATACAAATAATTGTGATTAAAGATTTATCTTCTACTGTTATCTATATAATTTCCCTTTCTGTATAATAGTGTTTATAACACTATTATAGAGTAAGCATAATCATAGTTTTATTGTACACATACGCCTTATGAAGAGCTATTTATTAGCATTGAACACTGGAACATATTAATAAAAACTGGATTTACCTTTGCCTTTTAAGCTTTTTTAAAAAAAATTGTACAGGGTAGATATGACATAATAGTAAATAACAAACAAGAAAAACCCCTCGAGATTGGCGTTGTCACTACCTGATCCATACCACCTGCCTTACTTGTACCTTGCACAGCATGCACAGCATTTTCCAGCATCTCATTACCTGGCACTGTCTGATCCATTCATCCTACTATTTTATGGCAAACCATATTGTCTACATTGACAACAAACTGCAATAGTCGCTTTATTGTTTAGTGAGAATTGTATCGCGAAGCGGGATGTCTTGCTTAGCCGGATAACTTGTCGGAATTAAAAGTAGTCTGGGCTAAATAGAAGTGAACAAAGAAAGTCCATTTCAACTGGGCTTCCTTAAATCCCACAAGTTTTCTGGCTAAGCAAGAAATTCTGCTTCATCAGTCATGCTCCTGCTGTTCACGATTCCACTGACTGAAAAAAGAAAAAAAAAATCCGTTGCGTCATTTTAAGTGTTAATTCTGGTCATCTGTTTCCAGTTTTTGGATCAACATTTGCCTAAAAATCCCATATACGAAATGTTATTTTACATTTCAATTAGTTGAAATTGCTCCTGAATTGCGACATGGTATTTTGGTATACCTCTAGCATTGGTTTAATCAGAACTGAAATATGTTACCATTGTAAAATATGCCGTGAAGTATAATGCTGCAAATGCGCTGATGTGCAAGGTACAAATAGGGCAAATGGTACGACGCTACCCAATCCATACAGCTCAGCCAATCCGTACAGCTCAGCCAATCGGTGGAAATAACAGAACTATGACGTTGATGTTTCATCCAGTAATTTTTATACAGATGGATGCAAACAATTCTAGCAATTATGCAAAATAATCACGGTCATCAATCGCAATCAGGCGATTATGTAATAATTGTGACAGGCCTACTTCCAAACAGACCTGATCGGTGGCGTATTTAAGCAGCAGGCTATGGTTTTACCCTTCATCAATCTTTTCTAAAGATGTAGACTACACACACACAAACACATAGCTCATATTCCTGTCTTGGTGGGGACTCTATGGGCATAACTCTAATCCTTACTATAAGAACTTTAACCCCAGCTCAGCTCTAATCTTAAGTAACCAAACAAAAGTAACATTTGGTCCCCACAATATAAAATGCATATCACCACCCACACACACACACGCGCGCACCTGTAGGGTGATGATGTCTTGCCGTGTGAAAGGCTCATCAGTGAGCAGGTCTTTGTAAGTCTTTGTTTTGATGTTGAGTTGCTCCACTGCCTACACAAAACAGAAAATCTTCAGGACCAGTCATGGTTGTAAATGACTCATTTACAGCAGAGATGGGGTGGGGGGGGGGGGTGTGCGCAATACGGCCACAGTCAAATTCAATCTGCAGCTCACCTCATAGGAAAACACATTTCCTGTGACCTTATTGGCCACGATGTGGGAGTTGTTTGTGAAGATGGTGTACAGCACAGGGCAGTGGTACTTTCCTGATCCAAAACAGAAGACAGAGAATAAACAGAAATACAAGTTTGTGTTGGCATTTATGAATGAAGATGCTGTGTTCTAATTTTAAACTATGACTTACAAAAATAAACTGCAGTGACCTATAATATCAATCACATTCGGTGCCAATCCATGCCCATTACATGGATTCGGTATTGGCCAAATGTGACCAATCCATGTGCGATACTTATTTAGTTTACAGCAGTCTGTAAAAAGATTTCTTCTTTCCTATTTTTAAAGATTTCTATTTCTTGTTAAACTGATTGGTAGTCAGTTACACGACAGCTCTGTGTTTTTGTGGCATTCAAGCTGAACATTAATGCTGCCACTCAGTTATTCTGCTACTCAGTAGGGGTGAGCGCAGTGATTTCCGCCTACTGTGATGTCACGTGCATACCCTTTGACGTATGAGGAGCATAAGAATGTCAGATAAAAGGGTGACAATCTGGAAGTATTTTACATTTTAAATGAACAAGTACTTGCACTCTGATCCACGGTCTTTGTAAAAACACAGTTTTGAGAGGTGGACGTACCATTTAGTGGAAGATCCCACTAAACAAAGCGCATGCAATTGTGCGACACAACAAGAGTAATATGAAAAAAGCAATGGATGATTTGGGAGTCACTAGCTTGGGCTGTTTTGCTCACTTGGAACAGCTTGTGGTACACGAGGGGCTGCTATCAGAATGAAGTGTGAGTGACGTTGTTCCCAGTGGGAGAAAAAATGATCCACAATTTAAGCATTTGCCACTTCCGTATCCTCACTTGGAACTGTGGAACATATTCAAAGTGAACTGAAAATGCCTCAAAAATGCATAAAACAAGATGTACAAGGGGTGGAACAGTACGTTATGCATGTTTCTAGTAGCCTGATTAAAGATTTTTTGGCATAAACATGAAAAAAATGTATTTTGTAGTTGAAAAATATTAGTAATATAAATATATTTTATATTAAACTAAAAAGAGCTCTTGTATCAGAACCTGTATCGGTATCAGCGGTTGTGTATTAGATCGGAACTGAAAAAAATGTGTATCACCCATTCCTAATTTACATTATCTTCATGTTGGTGTAAATAACTAAGCAGTTTATTTATATAGCACCATTCAAGGACAACTGTCACAAAGTGCTTCACTGGTAACATAAGAGATATTCAAATATCACTAAAGGCCTGTTCGTACGTAGAAGTTTGCAGACGGCATGTAAACAACTACACTGCTGGCTGATCTAATGTCACAAGCAGACTATTACACAGCCTTGGGGCAACAAAGGGTCCATCAGCCCTGGTCTTAAACCTGAACCTAGCAGGGTAACAAGAAGGCCCTGATCAGAAGACCCGAGTGTCCTGTTGGCTGCGTATTTGGTCAAAAGGTCATGGATATAAGTGGTTGCCTGATTGTTAAGAGCCTTATAAGTAAACAAAATAATCTTAAAATGATTCCTATATTTCAGTGGGAGCCAGTGTAGAGCAACCAGAAGAGGAGAAACGTGCTCTACAGCCACTTCTGCTAACTGCAGTTTCTTTTGAACAGAGTTTGAGAAGCAGGTGAAGAAAGAATTACAATAATCTAAATGAAATTGTGTGAAAACATGAATTATGCAGAATCATGAAGGAAAGCATGAGAATTTAGAGATGTTTCTGAGTTGGGAAAAAACATGAGTGGGGCAGCAATCTCACATGTTCCTACCAAAACACACCCAATGTATGAGCCTTTCAAACAGAATGTTCCGGCCTACCATATCAAAAGGTCTCAGAGTATCAAAATAGTGATATTTTTATGAGTGCTGGTCAGTGTACTAACAACCCTTAAAACAGCAGATTTGGTACAACGCCTCTTATGGATACTAGACTAGAACTTCAAAATGCAAATCGCAGTGCAATAACTGTTCCATTATTTTTTTGTACAGGGTACAACCTGTAATGTTGTTCCTTTATTGTGTACATTGTGTATATTATACAGTCTGAATCTTATTTATCTTGTACAGTGTACAAGTTCTATGCGGTGTGCAACATGTTAAATGTACTCACTGTAACCAATTCCCCACAGCAAATTCCTCGGACATGTTGGGTTTATGGCAAATAAAGTATGATTCTGATATTTTTTCTGTTAAAGTGAGTCAGCTTAGCAATTTCAAAACCTCACCTAAAGTCATCTTTAATGACGTTTTGCAACAACAGTCCAATATACCAAAGTTTTTTTTTTTTTTTTTTTTGACTCAACCACTACACCATCTTGCTTGGTTAATCAATACCACATTCAGTTAACTAATTAAATTAATTAATTAATTAATTAATTGAACTTCTGGTGAAATCAAATACATGGAATGACTGAGGTGCCCCTGTGGAGAGGTTTGGGAACTAAAGCAGTGTTTATCTAACCATCAGACTAGATATCAGTAACTTTTTGGAGAACAGGAGAAATCCTTGTTTTTTTTTATCGTTTTACTGTTAATTTACATTTGTTCTAATGTTACATTGTGTTTTTTCTGAGCAAATATACACTTACTGCCCAGGTAACCTTGAAACATTTTCTTTGACTGCGTAAGACTTGTGCAGTACTGCATATACATAAACACAAATACATAATATGAAGACCATACATAACTACACATATATAGTAGTAAGAGTCTAACCCAGGGTTCACAAAATTTGGGCAGGCATTCTTAAGATTTTGGCTAGCTCAAATAAGACAATTTCTATGTATACTAGAGAAAGCAATAAAAAATGTGGAAACAAATCCTAAAGGCCATTCTTAAAATAATAAAATAATAATAATAATAATAATAATAAGATACTTTATTAATCCCCGTGGGGAAATTCTTTTTTACGCCTCCCTCAACTTGCTCTTTGTAGAGCACGCTGTCCGCGAAGGGCAGCCACCTGTTGGGGCACCCAGGGAGCTGGGGGTTAAGGGCCTTGCTCAAGGAGCCGCAGATGTGCTGAGGGTGGGCTTGAACTGGCGACCTTGTGATTACAGGCACACGGCTTAGCCCACCGAGCCACACGCTACCCCTTCTTATCTGCTCATGTTAGGCAAACCAGCCACTATGTATGATAGAGGCAAAATTAACTGGCACCAGCAGTGAACATAGGACACAGCAGTCTGTCAACATCACAGACATAGAGCAAACAGAAACAACTCCTTGCAGGCGCACATACAGGCATAAAATAAATCAATCAACAATTTGCCTCTAAAACACATCTACTTATGTGTGATCAAGCCAGATTTGTAGTAATAATGACAAGAGGCACAACACTGTAACCTTAACATTACAGTACAGAGCAACATAATTCTTCAACACGACCATTACACGGTGAAAATAACATAATACATTTATACGTGTACTTGCCTATGAATACACCAAAACATTTCGTCCAGACTTTTTCCATCTGCAGGTTTTGTACCCAGCCAGAAATAAATTCATCCTCCAGACTTTTAGTCACTTTCCTTTGCCTTATTCATGACATCTATAGATAATTAACAATTCTTCCATAACGCATAGCAGGCAGCTCAACCATTTTGCTGTGTATGGGTCTCATCCAGAATTAACCAGTTTTCTCTTTAAAGCATTTGCTTTTAATCACCATATGTAGTGTACTGATGTGATAAAGCCGTACTTAACGTAACTTGCTTTAACCTGCTTGGAGTAGCCCGTTACCATGACCGACAATGCACCATGGCAATTGTGCAAGAAAATAAACCCTCCTATAAATCAAGGCTTTAAATGCACCCTTTCCAGCGGACAAACCATCATCAGGATCAACAACTTGGTGGTCCTCCAGATAGCAAGTCAAAAGAGCAAAAAAGGCTAATGACAGAGGAAATTTTAGTTGTTTTCTTAGGCAATACTTTTTGATAGCCCATCAGGCAGGGTGTTGTTGCATTTTTGTAGCCCAATGGAAAAACCTGAAGTCAGGCTAGCGATTTTGCGAGCCCTGTGACCCAGTGTAACTTTCAGTAATGTGAACGCTGGTAGATTTAGGTATGAATGACATGGGCCACTGCTCATTCACACATCATGTCAATGATATGTCTCTGTGTGGGTCAATTAGCCGGGTCAGACCAGGCGTCCCGATTCTAGTTTGTAAGCTAGTCAGGTTACCACTCAGAAGTACGAGATGGGGAGGGGGGCGGGACTGGGCTAAAATCAGGTTGCCCCACTGGAAACCTGAAGTAGGGGGAGCGGGGGAATCTGTCAAATAGCACAGCTCCAACTTTGTGCAGTGCCAACGCTGATAGTGAAATCAGTCACACTCCGGAATGCTGCCAAATAAACCATAATTCATTCATAATACTGTGAATATATAGTTTCAAAGACACATTGTTGATTTAAATTTATTTTTTTTTGGTTTTGGCAAAATTATTTAGAATTTGGGGTGGGGTGTGAAGTAGGGTTCGCTCAGGGTGCCATGCAAGCTAGAACTACCACTGAATGTGAATATCTATCAGTAAGAGGCTCCAGCCTGGCGTGTTATACAGCGAGGTGTGACAAACACAGACTGGCACCCCCCCCAGTGCTCAACCCCATACCAAGACCAACACTCAAGTTTTTGTGGGTCAAAAATGACCACTGCCAAGGGAATGCTTTCAGGCCTCTGACTCACAACCTTTCTGAATAAAGTGCAGAGTAGGCTAAAAACAAGGACATTGACCTTGGAAGGTGGAGGGGTAATCAATGTAGAAACCTCAGGGTAGCATTATTTTCAGAGCCATCGTGCAAACATGTCACTACATCAGAGCACATGGTTCATCACTAGGCACTTGGCAAAAGGATGCAGCTCCCTTACATTTGGACTGCACACACCCACTGACACAACAGGTATTCAGGGAGATGCCATGAGCCAAAATGGTTTTCCCTGGGCAAAAATATCCTGCTGTATGACTGGAGAAGGTTTATTAATCACCTTAAGAAGCCTGGCGAAAACATGATGTTCACACCTTGGGTCAGATTTGAGAACCAAGTGTCGTTTTTTATTATGCATGACATTGCTACTCACACCCAGACATACCATCATTATTCTTGGTGAAGTTCAGCTTGATGAGAGCCTTGGCTTCAAGTTTCTGGAAAGAAACAAAAAGAAAAGCTACAGATTAATACACGAATGACTGTAGCCGTCTCTGCCCGCCAGTCACTCAGACAGAGAGGGGACACCGCATGCGTGACAGGGCTGGTGGGACGGAACGCGGTGCCCCCATGGGGCTCACTCTGGACACACAATCTCTCATGTCTGCGAGGAGCAACAAAAAGCAGCCCAATTAAAGGGCTACCGAGGAGAGAGCAGCTGATGCTTGCCGAACACATACAACTGCAGTGGGCAACTGCTTTGAAACGATAATTGCACAAAAGCTTTGGGAGCAATTTTAAATGCAGACATTAGTCATGCTGAGGGGGAACAGAAATAGCCACCGACCAACAGGCTCGCGGGTGACGCGGAGAGCCCCCCCAGAGGTCGCCATGGAAACGGGGGCTGACAGGGGGAGACGGTCAGAGAATGTGCGTCAGAGGCAGCCGAGAGCACACCGGGCAACCACGGCAGCGCTGGGTGGGATTTAAGATACAGGGTGGCAATGAGGTACAGGGATTCTGCCTCAGGACGAGGGAGGTGAACCCAGTGAGCAGGGTTACCCTCCCTCGGTCCCCTGCCACATCCCTGCTCCAAGATCAGACCAGAGGCCAAAAACAGCCCCGAGTACCAGTCCAACTCCAGTGACAATCCCAGCCTGACGTGGAGCACTGGGATGCTGGATGGGTCACTAATTTGGAGAGAGAACCACACACTGCACTCACACCACTGATGACCTCATAGCAGGCACCTTCATCTCCAAGGTTACTGTGCAACGTGAGCAGCACACAGGAAATGACACAGGAGCCCCACCGTCCAGCTAATACATGTGGCTACAAAGAGCATGAGAAAGCTTCAGGGATCATAGAGGGCTCATTGGGACAATTCACATCCTCCTCCTCCTCCTCCAGCCATTCCAAATAGAAGCCATAAGTGGCCAGGCCTCATCCTCTCCTTACAGCCCGGTACCCAGAAGTCCTTTGGAAGCTCAACCTGCTGCATCCATGGACTGGCAGCTATAGGGGCATTGTACCGAACAGAGTAACAGTTACGCTCAGAGTGTTTAGGAACCCAACACTCGGCAGGAGTCTGGCAAGTAGGCTGGTACCACATCCTTTCCTCATTCTTCTTACCATACTGACAGACATGATAAACTCAACCTTCCACAATCCTGCCGCAGGACATTGCTGTGCCAGTTAAGCCCGTGTGTTCCCTATGCCTAGTCGCTCCGCTCATCCAGCTGATCTGCCACTTCACCACTCAGCTATCAGCCAGGATGTTCACCTCAAAAGCACAGTGGAGATCCTGGCATGCTGACATGTACCACTCAGACAACATCCAGGCCCCTTCCTAGCCGGTGGCATCCATAGCTTCAGCATTAAAGCTGTCAGCTGTGTACAAGGTAATCATGAAACCTTTTTAAGGATTGTGTGCAGAAAATAGTTCAGATTAAGTCTAAATGTGGTTAATGTGGACATTTCCCATCTGAGAGGGAACTGCTTATCACTACAGAAGTGTCCATGAGGCTGGCCAGGCTGAGTCAGTCCGATTCCCAGGACATCTGATCTGAACATTGCTGAGATCCAGCAGCCACTTGTATCAGCTGCAGCCTACTCACTAACTTGCCCAGGCTTGTCTGTGAGAGCTTCCCCCCTGCTGAAAAAAAATCAGCCCTGCCTCAGACCTCGGACTCAGGCTCCAGCTCTCAGCACCCCTCCCCCTCCTTCACCATAATCTGACAAACATAAAATCCTCACTTGTCCAGCAGCAACGCCGACCGTTTCCCTGCTGATAAAGTGCCAAGTGCTGTTGAATGGGCAGTCTGTGCGAGGGAAACACTGTCAGGCTTTTTGTCCTGAAGCTCACAGCCTTCTTGAATAATATCCACAATTCAGTCTGCATCTTCCATACAAGCAGCAGCTGTTGAGTGATTTTATTATAACAGGAAACATGCCGACTAGTTTTCCTATCAGTCACATTTTCTCAAACGATTATGATTGAGGCCATTTACAGCAGGTCTAAAAAAAATGGCGACACTTAAATTAAAAAAAAAGTTCAGAGCTTATGCACATATTCCATCAATTTACCAACACTAGTGTTCTAGTAAAACCATTATGGGATGTCGAGATGGCTAGTGGCTCAGCGGGTTAGGGATCTAGGCCTGTGATAAGAAGGTCATTGGTTCAAATCCTGTGGTGGAGAGAGTGATGTCATCACTGGGACCTTGAGCAAAGCCCTTACACTGAACTGCTGCAGGGACTGTCTGAAGCCATACTCTTGTATGTTGCCTTAGACAATAGTCATTTAACTATATAAATGTAAGAATGGGTAAGGAGAAGCTGGAATGCAGGGATTCTAAAAACTAACACCAATAAGTGGAGACGACCACACAGTGCCTTTGTTAAGGCACTCAGCCTTGGCTTTGCTATGGTTGACAAGTGCTCAGCTGTCAGGCAGTCAGATGAAGAATGTTCCACAGCCCATGGAAGAGCACGACTTTATAAACATCCAATGTCAACAACTAATCGAAACAGCAAGGGGAAAATAAGAGGAATCCACAACCAGATTTAAGTTTATTATTTCAAAGCCACATCACTACCTATATTGGTTACTTGCACAATTGTAAAAAATGTAGCCATTTGGAAAATATGGACTTTTAGGTCAATTTTTTAGTCTGAATTTGGTGACATGATTAATAGTTAAAGAAAACATTGCAGGCTAAACATATCTGTCTACTGTTTTCAAACACAGAAGAAACACCAAGGGTTGGAGGAGTACAATTCCGCAGAGACTCTCAAAGCTTCATTCACCTGTCCTCTTTTCCTCTTTTCAGTAGTATCATACTCCCTCTAGTGGCCACAGCAAGTAAGTGTCCAATAAATCTGACTGAAAATGTTATTCAGAAACCATACCCGAGGCTTTTGCATACCAGTTCTGTGGACCTGGGACGGTATTATAATAACCATGCGTGGGGGACAGACTAAGTATTTTCATATCTCTTAAAATGAGGGTGGTGGCTCCAAAATTGCTCTCTGACAATCCATCCTCTAATGTCCACTGCCCAAAACATGAAAAACTCACCTCCCCAGAAATAGGATTTGTGCCATACTTCTTTATCCAGGGAACTATGCTCCTACACAAACAGCAAGAAGAGACTTTTAGCATTTCAGTGAGACCTATAATTAAAGTTGCGCAGCAGCCAAGCCAATATTAAGAGTAACATTCATTGTTAACAAAGAACACCGAAACTACCAAATTTATCATTGATTTTGAATGCTTTAAATAATTTACAAACTAGAGCTTAGGCTAAACTTAGTAAACATAATTATAATTTTATTACTTACTTTACATTATATAGTTCTGTTTCACCACATTGATGTCTGGGTATCTAAGCATAATCTTCCATCGATTTTCCATACCCACTAGTAGTATGGCGTGAGGCAGCATCGGTAATCACAGCACCATCATGCTGTCCCCAAACCAAACAGTATCTCATGAATCAGAGCAATTGCAGTGCCCATAAACCACGACTCAAAATGTTTTTATTAATTACAGTTAGGGGCAGCAAGGAGGTGCAGTGATTCACACTATTTTCTTCCACTTGAGGGTTGGCACCACTGAGGGAGGTTATTTAGGGGCCATCTGACAGGCTCTCCTTTTGTGGGTGAATTTTTTGGCTCAAGTGTTCAGATTTGTAAGATGTGGCTGACAAATGCCATTATTAAAAGGTTGTAAAGAACCTAGCTACAAAATGCTACAAAAATTTGAAAGCTGCATGTCCCACTTGCTACAAGTTTCACCATGAGATACTCACAACAAATCAAATACGACCCCCTCCTCTGTACACATGGGATACTCAAATGGTTGAAGGGACAAGCTGGAAGGCAAGCAAGAAGACAAAAATCCAGACATAAACCATGAGGACATTGTAAAATTACCTGAAACTTATGCAACACAACCAAGTTGCAATTTTTAGTTAAAAATAATTGGAATCATTTAAAATAGCTTTTAGATTGTAACTTTACAAGGCAAACACTATAAATTCCATTCCGAACTACAATTCATTAACAAGTCTTTAGATTAATAAACTACTATTACATCGAGACAACCGATTTCCCTACAGTGAAGTGCCATGGATTATATAACATCAGAAAAACACATAAAACCTGTGTGACATAACACCATACGTTTATAACACTGGTCACCTGCAGTGGTCAAATGGGAGACGTCGGAAATTGGCCTGTGGAATTTCTATTCATAAAGAGAGATGAAACAGAACGTTATAATACATTGCCAACGAAAACCCTTACAGGTTCCTAAATAATCTTTATTTTTTGTCTTTTATGTTATGTTGCATTCAAATCCGTTATCACATTCTGCGTGTAAGTTACAAATCCACAAGCTCGGCAACCAAGCGAAGCTAAAAGCAGAAATCTAAACTTCGGAAATTAACATTTTATCGAACACATAAAATATATGAAAGCATTACCAGATTTTTTCCCGCCGTAAAAATTTGTATATTCGGAGCATGTTATGTACCTAAAAATAAAATAAATATCAATGTGACAAAACCAGACACTCAGATACAAAAAGAAGCTCATTATATAAACAATAACTGCCAATGAAAAAAGTATATCACAGACTGACATCTACATTAAAAAAATAAAGGCTGACAATTGTGCCAAAAGATAATATGCAACAAATAACAGGGATACAGCAACACATCAAATACATGCACAAAAAAACTTTGAAGACTTACATTTTATCCTTCTGATGTTGTCTCTTCCCCATTTTTATAAGAATGCAAATGACGCTTGTTAGATAAATAAAAAAAATCGGGTTCTGTACTTCCAGTCGGTAGCTATACCAGATTATATGTAAAGAAATACGAAATACTTTTTCAAACGTTAACATACACGCAGAAGCTGCAGGTCCGTCACACAATCCGTCCCCCCGGAAAAACCAGCGAATGCACCCAGAAAATATCTCCGACGTGCAGCTTCCGATCCCCGCTACGATATCTAAATAACTAAATTAATGAAGCGTCATTAATCCCTCATTACTCCTACAATTAAAATGCACTCTTCTATTAACAATGTTAATTACTGATACTGCTTGCACTGGAAAAACGCATTAGATCCACTACCAGATTTGATCACCGCAACCACCATACACTTGGCACTGCTTTTAAATAGCTAAAGGAACCACACAACGCCGTGGTTATGTATTCGAATACAGGATGGGTATGGCATTTGCTTTTTCTCGCTAAAGGGAGAGTTTTCCATGGTGTTTATATCAATTGCTTGAATGTAAATAACATTTGTTATACATTTCTGTATATCTGAATACTATGGGATAGTTCCTAGTAATCCTGCCTTGCGCCCTAAATTCCTCAAACTGGTCCCAGATTACAGTTAAACAAATATGATATGGTGGCAGTTGTGAACAATAGATGGTACATGTATATTAGTAAGAAACATTATAAGTAAATGGCATGATATTAAATAAATTGGAAAGGATTACGTAACGATTTTCACCTTTGGCGCCTTCCCAGTTTTAACACCAGGCGGCAACTGTCAGAAGGCGGAAGCGAAATGGACTGTTTCATGTTCCGGGGTCACTATTCTGCTTTTTCTTTTTTATAGCACGAAGCTAATTAACCTTAGGCGTATTGGTAACATTGACACATAAACAGCCTCGTGCTGCAGTCGCTGAAAACAATGCAGGGTGTAAAGCTGATTCTGGTCCTGGCGATGGTGCTTTTCGTTTCTTTGCACGGTGCCGATTCAGCCCGGGCTCGCAAAGACTTCGGCAGCCAGAACAGTTTCAGACGGGTGGCGAACGCCTTTTACCAAACCCTGAGCAGCATTTTCGGAGAGGACAATATCAGGGCTTTATATAAGGTGAGTGTTAATGCTTTTGATTACTGATCATTCGCTCCTTCGATCAGAAAGTCATTTCAGCAGATGCATCTTGCGGTAAATGTCTAATTCATACCGGGCGCTTTTAGAGTCATTTATTTGCTGGCATAAATGTCGATGTTGCAATTGCGTATCTTCTAATCATAATGCTGTCATTTCCTACATTTTCTTTGTATGACTCCTTCTGGGTTATAAGACTTCATTGAGCGGGAAAAACGTTGAGATTAAATTCCATATTGTTCCTTTAAATTATTTGCAAATGACATTGTGTTTTAATGGCAATTTAAATACAACGAAAGTTCAGCATAATAAATATATTACTTGACATACCTGTTTCGTCGCTGTTATAAAATGACAGTTTGAAAGCAGATGTTAATGTTATTGCATTATTATAAAACTTAAACGCCACTCTTCTAAGAAAAACGGACATATCACATTTTCTATAATTTAATTTTTAAGCAAATTAGTGATCAAAGGTATAACAGCAGTTAGCATCTTCTACTGGTGTAGAAATTTGCTGCATGTATTCTCTGATTTACACTTCATCCATCATCTGGCGCAAACAAAAAATATTATATTATTAACGCTTACTTTAGGTTATTATAATTATTTATTCCCGTGTTTTTCCCCTCAGGTGTGGGGGAACATATATTTTTAATATCAGAAAGACTATTGATTAATTACACTATTAATTAATCTTGGGCTAGGTTTTGAACTAAACAAACATAATTTTCTTCTGAGTCCGTACATTTTGTTTATCTTTTGCTATAGCTGCATGTAGGCTATCTGTATTTATCGTGTGTGTTATATATATTTGTGGAATCGTGTAAATGACTATGGTGTTGAAAAAGCCTTAAATTCATAATTGTCATCACTGGGTTCATAAGTGTAGGCTGCCTGGCCCTTCACAACATTCCAGTGCTGAAATGGATACACATATGTGTACCACATAATCATGCATTTAATTTAATTTCAGTTTTTCAGTAAGACAACTGAGCGCTTTGTCCATGGAGTTGACTCATTCTTGGACACTGTGTGGAAGATTTGGACAGACCTGTTGGATGTTCTGGGAATTGATTGTAAGTTTTATATTGAAGCAGATTTCCTGCGCAAAGCCTTATTTTCAAGTTTGTAATAATATCAAGAAAACTTAATGTACTGAATTGGAATGGTTCTGAATTGTACTGTTTTTGTTAGATTATGTCTCAGAAACCAAGAAATTGGATCAATGACAGTAAAATAAATAGCATTAGGCCTAGCTATAGGGGTGTATTGAAATACTTTTAAAAAGCATAAAACGGTACATCTAAGGCAAAGTTCCCCAATTCGGGTTCAGGAAGGCCAGTTTGCAGATTTCCCTACTCAGACACACTTACTAAACCTGCCCATTATCTGGTGAGCTGAATATGGTGTTTGAGCAGGGAAATTTGCAAACTGTTGGACTCTGGCCCTGCAGGACCGGAATTGAGAAATCCTGATCTAAAGTTTCTAGAGAGGTTCACTTACCTTGGCAGCGACATTCATGTCTCTGGTGACTCTTCCTATGAAGTCAGCAGACGGACCGGCAACATGCTGTACCAGTGCATGCCCCCCAACCTGACCTAACCGATGGTTTGCAGCTGAAGTAAATTGGAAACACGTTGTTGATAATGGTTCAGCTCTTCCCCTCTTACACTGTTTAATATAAGATGTTATTAATAATTTAACCCCAATTCATCATATATTTATTATGGCCAGTTTGCAGGTGAGTCAGACCATTTTAAAAGGGAGTACAGGAAGTTGAAAAAGGGGAAGAATAGTTTTGGTAATGATAATATTATTTAAAAAAAGAAAATGATCTTAACATTGTGCTTCTGTCACACTGTCCTGTCCCCAGCATCCAACTTGAGCCACTACTTCAGTCCCGCCTCCGTTGCCAGCTCGCCAGCACGCGCCCTGCTATTGGTGGCTGCCGTGCTGCTTGCCTATTGGCTGCTGTCACTCTTCCTGGGCAGCCTTTTCTACGTGTTGCGGCTGGCATTTGGCCGCTTCTTCTGGCTGGTGCGTGTAGCTCTCTTTGCTCTCTCCTGCCTCTATATCCTGCACAAGTTCGAGGGGGACCCTGAGCGCGCCGTGCTGCCGCTGTGTGCCGTCATGGCCGTCTACTTCATGACAGGGCCTGTTGGGGCCCACTGGCGCCGGGGAGGCGGCAGCTCATTGGAAGACAAGATCGACCACCTGGAAACCCAGGTCCGGCTGCTCAACATCCGCCTCAGCCGGGTCATCGACAACCTGGAGCGCTCTGCTGACCAGTAGATTGCCATGCATTAGGGATGTGGAGGGCTGGGGTGGGGGGTGGGTTACTGCAATATACTGTATTTATGGGCTTGAATCTGGGGGGTGGGGGGGGGGTTGTTTCTAAACTTTCCAAACCATGACAGGGACCTACAGGACATAGATGTTCAGTACAGTATGGCATATCTCAGTATTAGTGTAGTGTTGCAAAGCACAGTGAAGGTGTGTCAGAGGACAAATGTATGGAAGATCAGGAAGGTGGTCATGGAAGCTCTAAGAGTACTAATGAGGGGAACGTTACAGCACTGCAGCGTTTACCGACAGCCTGTGATCGATGTTTCCTCAGCCAGAGGAAATGACTGGCTGGATTTTTCAGTGTCTGTCATGTAGCCCCACACAGTGAAAGCCGCTCTGTCCTCCATGTTTACTTTACCACATCTTACGTTCTTTTGCAACATAACAACACTATAATGGCACATACACTCTGACACGGCCTGGCTGTTTATACCACCCAAAGGCCACCAAGTCTCAGCTTGTTTCCATTGTTAATTTTTTTTCTTCTTTTTTAAATTTGGTAAATTGTGCAATTTTGCTTTCCAAGATGATTGTCACAAATGGAATGGAAAGTTAAAAGTGGTAGATGCTGCATTGTAATGAAAATCGTGTTACTACTGGAAAGCTAGACATGCTTCTGTATTGCTGTTCACATTCTTGAAGGATTGTAGGTTAACATTATTATTAGTAATTATTTCTTTATTATTGCTCTCTGGCTGTTCCATGTTCTCCTCTGCTCCTAGAACTCGTATGATAAACCTGATTTTTAAAATCTTAACAGCTCAGAAGAAGCACCCTTGTATAAAAGTCCAGTTGTGTTTTAAAACTCAAGTTTAATTACAGCCAACAGTCATTCCAGTGTATTTCTGTGTGCTCTTTTATTAAAGTCAGTTTATGATGGAGCAGAGTGTGGTGAGGCCAGTACATTCCATTTATCAACTGCAGTAGTCGAGCTCTCTGTTGTTAGTAATGGATTTTATTTTTCTTTTTTGCTCGTAATAGATTGCTTTCTGTGGACAGTGCTGAGAAACAGCAAGCCATCCTGAATGAACTGTCAATGTTCCTCCATAGCAATAGATTTCTCCAGGTTAATTTCAGGACTTTTTTAGTCATGGACCAATGGGAGGGCTGGTCCTTGTGTGTGTGTGTGTGTGTGTGTGTGAGAGAGAGATTGTCAGCTTGACCTAGGAAGTATTTATGTTACACCTGCATGTGTATGAATGAGTAAAATGATTGAAATGTAAAACTGCTAACATGATCTAGACTTGTCTCGCACGATTCTGATGCACTGTGTGGAAACGCAGACTTTTAAGAAGCACAGGGTTACACGTCATCTGTCAGCCATGTGTAATGAGGTTAAAGGAACATTCTCAACATGCAAATCCCATGAAGTTTGACTCCACAGGGTTAAATCATAGCAAATCTGTTACACGTTCCAAATACCGGAGGAAGGAATTTGTTAAATATTGCTGAAAGGAATCTCTTGTAGCACCTTGTATTTGCTGAATTACTGTTGGGAAGCACTGCACCTGTGTTTCACACAGTAAGAGATTGTGTTTTAAGGTGTAAATCATGAGAGTGTAGCTGTCAACTCCTTTTAGATTCAAAGCTCTTAAAGGCAGCTGCATACCCTGGGAATGGATTTGGTTGGCCTTAGATTGAATTCATTTAGCACTGGGAACAATGCATTTAATGTGTTCCAGGCACAAATTAGTCAGATTTTAGCTGGCTATTCATTTTATATAAATATTTATGTATATTTAACATATATGGTCTATGTGTAATAACACAACAGTTTATTTTTAGACATATTTCAGAGGGTAAGCTGATTAAACTCTACACATATTGAAAACCTTATCAATATATGTGTTAGTGTGTCAAACCATGATAGTGAAGTTAAAGATTTCCTTATTACGTTACATCTTAGCATTGAACAAAAATGTAGGCCTCCATCTATCTATTTAGTTTTCAAAAATTTTACAGTAACAAGATATACTAGTAATGTGGCAGGAGAACTAACACAGCTAGCTCATTGCACAGTGATACGCTTGGCTTAAGGGGACCAAGTAGCCTTGCGTTGCTGTTGCGTCTCAAATCACATGTGCATGCCTCTGTATATTTATATTTACTATTGACTAAGGAGACTTTTAGCGTTTTTGTCCAGATTGTTGTTTCTCATGTGCTACTGTGGAAATGTGTAAGATTACTGCTTATTCATGAATCCGTGTTGAATTATATTGGCTTTTCTTAAAGGTTGAATTAATTTTAGCTTTATTTTTCAAAGGCCTGTCAAATTAGGAGTTAGAAATAGTAACTGTAAGCAAATAAAACTAGATCATTTTCATAAAAATTATCAAGAGTTTTTATTAAAATGTTACATATTCTTTAAACCTAAGGGATTCCACAGTACTTGATTGAAGACATTGAGCCAAATTCTGTAATGAGTGGTTCTTCATCAAAAGGATTATACTCATCTCTGGCTTTTGTCCTTTCACTTAAATTTAATATCTCAGGCATCTTTGTGCTCATTATTAAACAAGAACATTATTGTATATAGTAAGAGTATTTTTCCTTTGTTTTTAAGAACCTTTGCTGTTATCTTTTCATTCTGAACCATGAGGGAATTCACTGTATATGCTACAGTTTGATATATTTTAGCATCTGAATTGTGGCCAGAAATGCTGTGTGAAATATAAATGTAAATGGGGGGGGTGCCCAGTCCCAAGGCTGAATCAGTATTACCATAAGGTGCCATTAGAGGGCGACCTCCCCTACTCTTCTACCATGCCATCGAGTTCATACTGAAATCAGCATTGCATGTGGATTACTCTGACATGCTTGTTACCTGGTCCTTTTTCTGTTAAATTTTTGCTACTGGTTTGCATGTTTGGCCTTTTCGTTTTGTGCATAGTGAAACAGCTTTTTGTGATTGTGTGACATTAGGGTCTTCCTACTAGATTCTGAAATTCTTAAAGATTAAGAAGTTGATATTTGGAAGTCTTTGGGTAGTATTTTAAATGTTTCTGTGCTGTAGAAACATGACCATTTAAAAATGAAAAATGGCTTAAAAATAAAAGCAGTTAATCCACAGGGTAGTAGTGTTGTGCTTTCCTAGTTTCATCAGTTAAGCTGTGGACCTCCCAGGCAATAAGCTTCATTTTTGCATCTCTTGTGCTATGTAGCTGCTGGCTGTCGCAACAACACTTTTCATGTGCGTGTTAGTGTATGCAAGAAAGCAGGCCTATTAGTTGTATTTTGAAGAGCTGATTATTTCTCTGCATATTGCACTGTAGTATAGAGACCAGGGTTAATTTGTTCTGCAGGTGTGAGGTTCAACCAAAGTATTTCAGAATATTTGCAAGCATTCAGGTTTTGAGGTTGTGTGTGAAGGATTGCTATTTAAGGAAGGTAAGTATTGACACTGTAGATGAAATAAAGGAGAGTAGTATACTGTGAGAATCAGCACAAAGAAACAACTTCTTTGACAAATACACCTTAATTGTGCTATTGCCAATATTCATTTCCTCATTCACTCTTTTTTCCCTCACTGAAACACTGAATTTTGTGTTTAAAACTTTGAAATAGCAAGTACTTCTGTTTTTTGTATGTTTTCTTCTTTTGATATGAAAATTTCCAGTATTTGTGGTTTTGGGAGTGGTATATCTAATGCCTGCTGTTGACTACTGATG
Organism: Hyperopisus bebe; assembly: GCA_026777045.1. NCBI lineage: Eukaryota > Metazoa > Chordata > Actinopteri > Osteoglossiformes > Mormyridae > Hyperopisus > Hyperopisus bebe. Next base: position 34,134,639 of record JAODJW010000040.1, on the reverse strand, counting down.
TGTCATGAGTGTTGTGATATGAAGGTATAATTTTAAAGTGAAGTAGAGGCTTGGAATTGAATTAAATTACTTTATCATTACTGTTATGGTTTTTGTGTCCATGTTCTTTTAATGGGTTTCAAATTGCAAGTGACCGCACAACTGCTCAAACAGTAATTCATTCACCAAGGGGACAGTGTGATTAAAAATCATTGTCCACTTCTGACCTTTATTGACATAAATCTGGCTCTGAGTTACTGTACCTTCATCTGAAAGACTGCCAAAGTCTCCTATGATGAAATGGTTGTGGGGTGATCAGACAGGTGCTGATTTATGCTGTTTCGTCAGACCTGCATAATCATGTGGTGTGTGCTTACCGTACATTTTAATTGGTTGCTGGTCCTGCTACACCCAGTATGGCTGGATGTCAGCTTGCATTTTCTTTCCAAATCTAGTCAGGCTTTCACAATTGTTCAAAATGATTTTCAAACTCCATTAATATGATGTAGGTTTGTGGCATTTCATTGGAGTTTATATTGTGTAACATACCCAGTTGTTTGATTTCTTGATTTATTGTTAATGACTTTACTGTTTCCACACACAGATTAAAAGAACTTTTCTTTGAATGCTAATACATTAAAGAATTAAAATCGCAAATGATAGGTCCATGAACAGCAGATAAAGGAAATCCTGCATTTCTCTTTACATTGTAATTACCTCAAACAAATTGTCTTTTGAAATACTGTCATGAATATAAATCTTCATGCAAAATATCCGGGATGTTTTTATGCCAATGTGTAGTTTAAATGCAAATATTTTAACTGGAAAAAAATGATCCTATGAACCATCAATGTCTGCATTGTACAGGTTACCTATTTTCACACAGACAATATTGTAGCATTGCAGGTGAGTAGGAGAGGCTTTTTTAAATACCTGTAAAACAATAACTGGGTGTTAAAAACTATCCTTCGACTTCTACAGGCTGTCATAGACTTAGCCACCATGACCTACAGTCTGAAGTTTGCCAAGAAAACACACGCACTGAAGGAATTAAGGAAAACAGCAATATGGACACAGACCATCAGAAGGCCTTCGAAGAATCAAACATAATGGTCACTGGGGATGCACGTTAAAAACATTATGACTCAAAAACAGCTCCAATACTGGAAGATGTGGCATCTGGGTTGGGGTCATTCTGGAAAAACGCATGGAACCCAACAATTTCATTGTAAAGACACCAAATGAAGACAAAATCAGACACTGGAGGAGACACCTGCGAGAAATGTTCATTCACAACTAGGGCTGGGCAGAGTCCTGCACGGGTCCACTTTTGGACACCCGCACAGTACAGCACCACACCAGCCCGTGCACCCGTGATTATTTCAAAATTAAATCCGCACCCGCCCGGGCCTATTAACATTCCGCCCGTTACCCGCTTGTACCCGTGATAAATTACACACAATTATTTTTTCTATGCACCTCTCAACGTGACAAGCGCTACGCCTTTTGCATTGAAACGAAAAAGTCTGTTTAACACAAAATCAAATCAGATAGATCTAAGCTATCCATACTGTAACGAGCGTGAAAGAGAGAACATGATGACACGCTTCAGCAAGGATTCAGACGTGCATGTGAATGTTTGTCGAGGCGGTTTTCTCTCGGAACTCGGAAATTCCGCGTTGAGTGACATCAATCTCCCGTTCGAGCTACCGCGTCATGGAACAAACATGGCTGCCTCCATGAACACGCTGCTGTGTGTTGTTGCTTTATATTTTAGTAGATTTGGAGCGAGATTTTTTCCAACAGACAAACAAACAAGAAACACGAAATAGTCAAACCACATTAAAAGCTTTATAAGATATTCTTCGTAGCAATATTGTCTCTTCGAGAGGCAAACAAACTACAAACAAACCAAAGACACTAACAAGTCTGGTAAAAATCTGATACTGCATGATAGGATACTGTTTACGGTCATGGTATGGTATTCTTTAAATCGAACACGTGCAGTTACATTTATAACTATTAATACATTTAACAAAATAAACATTTTTAAAGATTTATAAAATAGAATTACTGTTGAGTTTGTAAGCCGCCATATTGAAATTACGCCGCAGGGGCAACTCGGACAACAAAATCTTGTCCGACATCAACGTCATAAAAGAGGCGTGTTTCCGACGGGAAGTGGCGTTTTTCGTGACGTTTCGTGATATTTCCATGCGAGTTCCGACTTGGAGAGAAATAATCAAAAGCACTATAAAGTACCCCCGACATACTGAACACACTGTGATGATGACAATTTGTACATGAGAATCTAATACATAGATATTTTCGCTTATATGTTATTTTTGCAGGCTACAATACTGTTTTGATTGACCTGCTACCCGCCCATGTGTAATGCATTACCCGCCAGCATACCCGTCCGTAAAATTCCAGAACATTAAAGTCAGCTTAGTTTCAGCAACTATGTGCGGGCACCCGACCCAGTGCAGGACTCTGGGTGACAAAACAATAACGATAATTATCACGACATAATTTCCCCTCGATATTGTGGCGCAAGATGGACAGAGGCATCGCGGGAGCAGAGAGACATGGAGACGAGCTTAATTGCCAGGGAAAACACGCTCTTTATTCGCAGTCCTTAAAAAGAATACAACAGGCATCCAAGGAGCAGATAGGCAGATGGGAAACACAAGGTTGTCAGACACCGAATTGCAAGATGCACATACAGCGGGAGATTCACACAAACTAAATACACGTGAGGATCGGACCGGGTATACACAAGACACTGGCAAACACGCGCGCGACAATAGGAAAATGCAACCATTAACATTAACAACACAGCAAGGGCTATTTACTAGGGATGTGCATCTCCATAACTGAGGCCGATGCGATACGCATCTCGATGCATAGCCAACGATACGATACATT
>JAODJW010000040.1:34092280-34104147 GCA_026777045.1 Hyperopisus bebe | reverse complement strand
AAAGCAGTGAGAACTGGTTTTCAGTTAATTTACCTGGTAAAATAAAGTTTAAATAAATTACATAAATGCTCTAATAGAACATGTAAGTTATTAGTTTATTTATTGTTAGTTACTGTAATGTTGCGCTGCTTTAGTTGATTAATCGTCCAGTCTGTGAAGAGATTATTTTAGGGTGGCACATGCCCCCGAGGCTATCCCATTGGTGCGCCCCTCCGCAATACCTCTGCGCCCCCCAGTTTGGGAACCACTGACTTAAGACATGAGCAAGCCATCATGCTTAAGGTTGTATATAAAAATGCCGGAGAAGGTAAATTGGCCATTATTTTGTCCACCATGGCTAGAACAACTCTGGGTGTCTGGAGGACTTCAGAGTCGGCTGTTCTGGCCGGCTCCTGATGAGTAACCCTCTTATGCCGAAAAGTTTCTCAAGTTGTTCTGTGGTGTGACGGAGTGATTCATTATTTTATTTTTTTTCAATTTCCTCTTCCGCAGGCGTTGTTTTAGGTCTGTTCGGAGTGATTAGTCATTAGTGAGCATTTCCATCTGGATAGGAGCAGCCTCACATACAGTCTCCATTCACAGTGCTCACCCATTGGTTTAATAGGCATGAAATTTATGTAGATCATATTCCAGCATCCTTGCAGTCACCAGTGGAGCAGTTCTGGTAAATTCTGGAGTGACTGCTGACACTGAGTTATCCCCCACGAGCCAATGCTGTCACCTGCCTCCCACGGAGCCCCAGAAACTCGCAGAATCCATGCCAGGGTGCCGCTGGCAGCTCGTTGGCCGAGTGCCGTGTTTACGTTTTTGTTAACATGTCCTTTAATATGGAGGACTCCCGACTAGACTGAGCGCAGACACTTTTTACTACTTCGAGAGGCTTCCCCGGTGTATAAGAAACTCTGTAGAAGTTTCTCCATCAGGTGCTGTTCAGCTAGTTGGCTTCTTATATAAATGCTTCCCCCCTCGGTTAGGAGTCGAGCCTTTAATTTTATTCTGTTTATTTTGCCTGCACTCCTGCATGACTGCTGCTCCAGCCGGGGAGGAGGCCTTCACCATGTCAGTGCTGTGGGGGCGCTGGCATATGTTTATGGGATTATGGGGGAGCGGGCTCTCTCTGCCACCGGAGGTCCCGTCCTTCTGATGACATTTAGTGTGAACACCTGGCCTCTCTGTGGGGGGGCAGGGGGGGGCGTCTCTGCAGCACCCCCCTTCACGGGCGGACAGGCCTGCGGAGGGGGCTGCTTGACAGGGTGCCAGCAATGTGCAAATTAAACAGAAAACGAAAAATCAAAACAAAACACGGACAGATTCCTGCCTGATCAGCGGCCGCCGGGAGAGATCGGTGTCACTGTGATTCACTGGTGTGTTTTTATTGTGGCCTGTCTGCACTCAGCGTTTTATCGTGAACTCGTAGTGTATTTTTAAAGCTTAGATGTGAGTGTCACGGCACACGGGCACGCTCCCCGTCTGCAAAACGGCGCTTTCATTATTTGCTGTGCCATTTGGAGAAGCTCTCTCTGCCAAAGGGTGTCACTGTTACACCACATTCCCCTAACCAGTCCTTTGTCCTCCGCATTGTCAGTTCATCTGTGTTTGTGCTGCTGTATACCTGTTGAGTCGAATGAGTACCATGGTTAGATATGGATGAAGTACAGTGCTTATTGTACACGTGTCTAATAAGACATTTGCTTAAATAAAGAACATATTTATAACAGATCTTGCTGATGAGATGCCGCAATACTAACTAGGGGTAGCAGGTACCTGAATAACCCACAGGTCACAGATTCAGTTCCTGAATTGATCCTTTAATATATTTGCGTTTGTAAAAACTGTTGGCTTGGTAACTACATGCAGATAGTAATTATGTTATTGACGGTTTTGGGAGTGTCTGTATATGGGATATGAATGGCTGTATATATTGGATGGTAATTGACATCATTACACGTTTCCCGTTTCCATGGCTCTCATGCGCTCTTCCCGTCCGCAGCTGAAACACACAGCCTGCAGAGTCTCCACACCATCCTGTCCACGGGCTCCCCGCTGAAGCCCCAGAGCTACGAGTATGTCTACTCCAGCATCAAGAGCAACGTGCTGCTGGGCTCCATCTCTGGTGAGGCCCGGTACCGCCTCCAAGGCCGCCGCTGATCACGTGACTGCTGAAGGTGCTGCTGATCATGTGACCGTGGAGGGCCTGCTGATCATGTGACCACTCAGAGCGCTTCATTGCATGCTCTGCACAGCTTCTAAGCCAGTTATTAAATAACGCCAATTTCCCTGTGAAAGGAAAGTGAGACTTTGTGTCTGCCCCCCACCGCCCCAGCCCAGTGAGCTGCTGTCTAATTTGTAGTCTGGGTTTCAAAAAAATATTCCATAGCATTTGGGGGGGCATCATTATTCATTCATCAATGACTCTTCTCCCAAATCCATCATGGTAATTGTGTGAAATCCCAAAGGATCAGCGCATACAAATGAATATTAAGGTTTATCTCTGCCGCAGAGCTGGTGCTTGAATCATTAAAAGCAGTGAAATTTACACAGTGGCAGTTATTGCCCCCCCACTCATGCCTGCTGAATGCACAACATCACCGCTGAAAGCTGGGCCACATCGCCAATACTGAACATGGTCCTATATGATCATTGAAACTTGCTGCTAACTCCTGTTTTGGAACCATGGATTTCTCGTCAGTTTTTTTTCCTTTGCTAAAGAGCTCCAGATGTTGTCTGGCTATGTTTGATTATTCATGAGCGGTCGGGTTTTAAACTTGTTTAAATTCACAGCGACTTTAATTGTTATTTTGAATTGAAGTCATAATAAAAAAACTAACTGTGTTGCAAAAAAAAAAAAAAAAAGAGGCCATCTTTGGGTCACCAGGGCAAGCATGTTACTTCAGAGGGGACACTAAGAATCAGACATGTTTTTAATCCCTATTTTAACAATTTTGTTTAAAATAGCAATTTTTTATTGCAAGATATAAGAAAATATCACAAACCCCTGGATACTTTGTAATGGAGAAAACTAATGGGAAAAAATTGATTTGGGTGGTTCTACTTGGCCATTCCTTAGCCGGGGGAGGTGAGTTATCTCCCTTCGCTTGAATGATTTCTCACTTCTGATGAAAGTTCAGTTGTGAAGTCATGTGGCCTGAGTTCAGAATGCAACACACAGAATGCGAGTTCCTCTGTTTAAGGTTCCTCCCCGGTTCTGTTAAATCCCTTATTTATTCTGAGTACCACCTTTCTTGTGGAATACATGCAGATGTGCTGTCTTTTATTGGAAAGAACAGCAAATCTGTAGCTTTCATGCTGGATGTCGGGTTAGCGTTAGTGGTAATAAGAGCAGGTCTTCCAGGGTGGTCCAGCTGAGGCCACAAGCAGGTACGCCTGGCCTAAGCAGGTCTTCCAGGGGGCCTGGCTGAGACTGCTGGCAGGTACGCTCAGGCTGAGCAGGTCTTCCAGGGGGCCTGGCTGAGACTGCTGGCAGGTACGCTCGGGCTGAGCAGGTCTTCCAGGGTCCCCCAGCTGAAGCCGCTGGCAGGTACGCCTGGCCTTGAGACGGCCTGGTGTGTTTGTTAAATCTTTTAGCCCCATGGTCCCTGGAAGCTGCCCCAAACCACCAGTGACAGATTTGACCATGTAACAGGGGTCCATCACAGCATATGCACTCCTGTTATTCTCAGCAGGGTCTCCACACAGAGCTTTTAACTCCCGCACTGCTGGCCCCCACCTTCAGCTCTGTGCCGTTTTGATACGCTCATCTCTGCTTTTCCTGTCTCTCTCTCTCATTATTTTACCCCTCCTTTATTACTGCCCTATATCAGTAATATTGAAAATGATAATGACACCATGATATGTTATTCAGTTTTTATGTGGTTTAAAAATTCTGATGTGCAGATTATTTTAAACCACCTTTATCAATTATGATTTTGTCTTTTACCTAATACGCTAGGATTTTATCATCTTTTTCAAAGTAATATCTCTCTTAAGAGCTGGAAAATGTTCAGAATTTTTTTAAAAGACTGTTGGTTAGAATGATAGCAGAACTACAGGGATACATGGACTAAACATCATAAACAAAAGTAAATCTATCTTCTGCTGTCCCCCTGTAGAATACGTCACTGGAGCCAAGTTATGGAAAAGTACATCTTTCTGCCTGTGGCTCCAGTTATATTGAATCGACCAACAAGCTTGACTCATAAAATGTCATATGAGGACAGCAAGACAGACTGAAGTTTCCATAGTGTATAGGTGCATCTAGTGATTTAATTTGTCTTAAATAATGCAGATCAATTTATGCTATGATGATAGGTAGATGTGCATATGAATAAGATTATATTGATACTCTGCCTGACTTTATACATAAAGGCATTTTCTCCCTCCAAAGTGCTCTAAGCATCTTCCCTTTCTCGCACTATGGGGGACTGCTTTACGGAGCTGCTTCTGGAAGCTTCTGTTATTTTGCAAACAGAACTTGCTCCGCTGTTTGTAGCCATGCAAACATTTCATCACAGCACACCTAATGATCATCTCAACATCTCTGCTGCAGTGGAGCAGCAGGCAGTGTGGTGATTTAGGAGCTGCGTTCATAACCTTGAGCTCGCCAGATTAAGACCCAGGAACTGCCCTGTTATCGTACCCTTGGGGGAGGTACTTCTGCCCTGAATGGCTTCATACTCAACAGAGGTCACAAAGTTGTCAAGAGTTGCCCTAAAGGAAAAGGAAACTGAATTTGATCTGTTGATATTGTTGCTGTTTCTGTGCCAGGTGGGACAGACATCATTTCCTGCTTCATGGGACAGAATATGACTGTGCCTGTTTACCGTGGTGAGATACAGTCCCGAAACCTGGGCATGGCTGTGGAGGCATGGAGCTATGATGGTGAGAACAAGGGCAGCATGGATGCCCAGCATTCTAACACTTATTACTGTTAAAGTTTCAGCAATCTAATGCATGACATTTTATATACTGTCCAGGTATATAGGGATTCCCTATGAAGAGAACAACCTGTAATATTTTTCCACTTTTTTATTCCTCATCAGATATCTTTGTACATTATCATTCTTTTGCGTTTGAGAAATATTTACTTGTGCTCAGATTTGCACACTAGGCAGTGTTGTCTCACACAGATTCAATCCACCGACTTGACGGCTCTCTGGGTGTCTGCGTGGTTTGCGAACTTTTCCTGTTTCAATTTCTCCCGGGTTTTTCCTGACGTAGTTCATAAACATTGTGTAATTTTGTGGTGACTTTCATGGGAGGCTTGGTTTTACGTGTCAGACAAGCAAATGTTGGGTATGAAGGTCTTTCTTCCTGTGTCCCAGGAAAGCCAGTATGGGGGGAGAGTGGGGAACTGGTTTGCCTGAAGCCCATTCCCTGCCAACCCACCCACTTCTGGAACGATGAGAATGGGAGCAAGTATCGCAAGGCGTACTTCTCAAACTTCCCAGGTACGCTGTCGGCCTGCTGCCCCGATTGGCTCAGCCTCTGGCCTGTCACTGTCAAAGCATTCAGCACCTGACTTCATCCATCCTGCCAAAATGCAGCCATTTTTTCCTGAATTTTTTGCAAGAGACTTGTACACTGTAGTATATGGCTTATTATTCTTGCATATTTATGCAAGAAATTAAACCTTGTTATATTTTTTCCTATTGATTTGTATAGTGACTTTACTGGGTAACTTTCTGAAGTAAATCATCACTAAATCTTGTGCCATCTTAAATTTGCTAGAAAATATTAAACTATGTAAACACTAAGTGATGGTACCTGACACACACATTTCTCTTAGGGGTGTGGGCCCATGGAGATTATTGCAAGATCAACCCAAAGACGGGGGGAATTGTTATGCTTGGTAGAAGGTAATTGAACAGCCACAGCCACTCATGAGGGCTGTTGCATAACGATTAAAAGCATGTGCATGTTACCAGGAGATACTTTTCAAAATGAAACAAGAGCAGACATTTTACTTGTTCTTAAAATGATTTTACAATTGGATGTTTACTAGTACTTTCTAAATAGTTTTATTAAAGTAGTTTGAAATCGGTAAAGGGTCCTAATAGGATTTTTTTCTTCTTGTGCTTTTTTCAGTGATGGAACTTTAAATCCCAATGGAGTGCGATTTGGAAGCTCTGAAATCTATAACATCGGTAAGAGTTTTGGGGCTGCTGGAGACTTTGCTGTCTCTTACAATTTATTATCTGATTTATTGTTAAGCAAAGAACTGTGGTTATGTGTCAGCAAGATCTGAAAAATATTGCATAATATGACTAATGTCAGATAAGTAATATGACAGATAGCCAGTCTATAAGTTCCAACTTTTAAATCAAGAAGTTTGTGCAAATGTGCAAGGCTGGATGTGTTTATTACTCATACAAGCTGAGAATTTGTGTGATTATACACACAGGTGTTCTTTTTTATTTTAGGAAACTTTGCTAGGTCCCCTTAGGACTTGAACATGCAGTTTATCTGTTTACTGCGAGGCTTCTGGAAGTTGTGAACTTCTGTTTACACACTATTACAATACTAAGATAGAGAAATACAGCAATGTGAACACTCTGCTTGGTTAAACCTCCAAACTTATTAGTTTCTTTTTTTTTGTTTGAAAGTTTTTGTGTATTTCTTGCTCCAGGGCTGCTCACACTTGTACCTGGACATTCTCTGGAAGATCAGCCGCATGTTTGTAATGTGCTATTTGCCTCACTTCTATGTCACTCTTTGTTTTCTAACAACAGTGAATGCAAATGTATTTCCACCAGAGGTGTGGGAAATGGATTTGCGCAGTTTTCAATATCTACTGCACTACAGGGGCTTTGAACAGGCTCCTGGGGGGAGAGGTCTGAGGCCTTTGTCGTGTTGGGTTCTCCCCTGACACGGTGCACTGCTGAGGCCCGTTTGTACACAGTTCATGCCTTATACACACTGGGGGTGGCGTGTAGTTTCATGGGCTAAGTCTCTTTGCCTGTGATCGGAAGGTCAGCAGAATAGTTATGTCTGTGGCTGTTTGAGCAAGGCCTTTAACCCCCAAATATTATTATTATTATTATTATTATTATTATTATTATTATTATTATTATTATTGTTATTATTATTATTATCATTAAATAATAAAAGAAACGTATTATTATTAATAACAACAACAATAATAATAATATCAATAATAATATTGTTGTTAACACTAATAATTGTTATTATTATCATAATTATTAATTAACATGCTGCTTCTTCTGTGCCCCTCCCCCGATTTCAGTGGAGGCCTTTGAGGAGGTGACCGACAGCCTGTGCGTGCCCCAGTACAACAACGATGGGGAGGAGCGCGTCATCCTCTTCCTGAAGATGGCACCCAATAAGGAATTCTGCCCTGAGCTGGTGCAGCGTGTCCGCGCCGCCATCCGCATGGGCCTGTCCGCCCGGCACATCCCCGCCTTGATCCTGGAGACAGAGGACATCCCGGTGGGGGCCCTCCCGCACTTCTCCGTACAGCTCACTACACACTCTGTTTGCCGTGGCTCCATTTCAGATTTTGAAGATGGCGGCTAAGGCTATGCCCGCACTAATACGATAGCATTTTTAATGGGAGTTTCCAAAAGAAAACATCTGCATCATTACTAGCGTTAAAAAAAACTTCTTCATTCACATTTCTCCGTGTGAATGACGCAGGTGTAAGAGTGGCTGTTAATGTATATATTTTTGACATTTTTCATTTCTCCATTTAATCAAAGCTTTTTGTAATATATTTTTAGAAGTGGTGAGCTTTTACATTTTAGTTGTTTGTTGTAGCTTGAGCATGTGTCATATGCACGTTTTTTGTCCAACCAAAATCATAGTTCTAGAAGTTTCGAATAATTTATTTTGACTTCAGCTAGCAAATATCACAGTACTGTAGCGTCGCTAATACAAAGCTGTACACAAAGCAACCATCACAGCAACAACACAAGGATTCACACATTTCACTCTCTTCCCCTCAGTTCCAGTGCACTCGAATGTTCTATGGGTGGGTGTCTTTATCATAAGCAAGAGCTACAGTTAAATTTTGCTCAAGTACGGTCTCATTTTGAGCTCCACAAAAGTTGCGAACAGCATACTATGTACACAAAACAGGATTTAGCTGCACACAAGTAAGCAAAACAACGTATGCCAGGTAACAAAAGTCCTGTACATCTTCCATATTCACATGTGGCTTACTACAGTGAAAACAAAGGCAAAGCATTCGTCACTCCCATGAAAAATAACCAATTAGGAAAAGAGGGGAGAGAACTAATCAGGAATGGGTCACAAGCTAAGCATGAACCAATCGGAGCTCTCTAAAAAAAACATATTAGTGTGAATGGGCCCCATGAAATCCCTGGTACGGAAGAGTGTTACATACCCTTTGAGGCTCAGCTTTCAGGAGTGTCTCTCTTCCTCAGCAAATTGAAAGCTGCATCTTCATTTAGGATCAGACCTCAGCTATACCACCACTTAGAAGTCATTGTAGAGTCCCTTGCTTGACGAGAATTCCCTGCCATTTTGACACTTTCTTATCCTCAAGATTCTTCCAGGGTCTTCCCAGACCTCGGGATGTTGTTAGATTGTGTGATTTTCAGCCTGGGTGACATGAGTCAGCATTTAAAATGGCTGTTCGTTGTTATTATGGCTGACTCTCCCTGGCCTTTTTTGTTTAGAAAATGAACACCACCTAAATTTGTTGTTATTATTAATATTCAGATTTATCATACCGTTGTCACTTTTGCTGCAGTTAGTATTTTTCACTTTGAGTCACTTCACACTGTTCCGTTTGAGCTTGGTGGCATCTCTGCATTTCTCCTGTGTGCTTCATTATTGAGAGGGAAATGTCAGGACAGCTATGATATATTATGTCTCCCCCACCCTAGCCCAGCAGAGTGGAGGGTTGAAACAGTGTCACATCAACCTCTGCTTCCCTTTCGTAGGGTAACCATGGCAACAGTTGGCAAACACTCGAGGGAGCTTAGAAAGTGGGGAAAATGGCGATTCGATGGCCTGGTTCCTTTATAATTGCCGTGGTGGATGGGATGTGGCATTTTTGTTTAAGCGGGACTGACGATCACCTAAGTGCTTTCCTGTTTGCCTTTCACTGATGAGTGCTTTGACTCCAAGGTGGATTACCGGCTCTGCAGGACAAAAGCAGCTTAGTCATTGACTACAAATAGAATGTTAATGCCTTAGTAAAATTTTTACTACATTTAATTTAGTTGATTCTTCAACTACAGATTGGAGTCATGCTCTGCTTTGTCTTTATGTATGTGGCCAGAGCACCTTTCCCACTAATATTGTGTGTCTTTCCTCTGTGTACCAGGGAAAAATGGCACTTGAAGATAATTGCAACATTTTACTCATTACCTTATTTATACCACTGAGTATTGTTACAAAAGCAGTTTCAGGTTAAGTTCTCCTGAGAGTAGAAGGGTAGTCTCAGAACCTTAACAGAAGATCTTTTGGCCCTAGTGCTTAAGCAGCATGCTACCTACTTCCCAGTACTCTGCAAACTCAAAGTGCCCTCATTTTGTTCTTCGGTGCAAATTGCATGGAGCGATGCGGGAAGCTGAGGTTTACACGATGCATACTGATGAGTGTGAGCTATATGACAAAGGACACTCACCGGCAGTTGCATCTCACAGCTAGAACTCATGTGGCTGAAAACAACTTTGGAGCTTTGAATATCTGGCCTGGGTTTTACAGAAATCACACATGAATAAGATGTGTTGTCTATAAGATTTAAGGGAGGCTGGGCAACTGGCCAAATAGCAGTAAATAATGAAGGCGAGAAGCGGAAAGAGGAGCAGAAGTATTCATATTCGCATGCAGACGCATGCAGACACGCACACTTTGCTCTGTAGACTCACATGTCCAAAACTGCATACATAGTTGTATATTTACAATAATTCAGGCTTTTCTGATGAAGATTTCCAGGCATTAAAAGCCTACATAAGACCTTAGTCAGTCTTTAACCAAGAACTTTCCACTGTTGGTCTTCAGCTCTTTGTTGGTGTCCCTTTCATTATGCTTACATGCTGTTTCTTTGTTGTACATGTCACTCTGCTGTATTATGAGTTTTAAACATGAATATTGGACTTGAAGATGAAACTGTGAAGCAGCAGAAGCGTCTCAGGGCGGTCTGGCCCTCCCCGAGGTAACACTGGCCCTTCCTACTTCTCTCCACAGTACACCATCAGCGGAAAGAAGGTGGAGGTGGCTGTCAAGCAGGTGTTGGCGGGAAATGAAGTCAGCCAGAGAGGCGCCTTCTCCAACCCAGCTGCTTTGGATCTCTATAAGAACATTCCCGAGCTTCAGGGCTTCTGAGCCAGTGCCACTGCTGGCTGCAAGGGGAGGGAGAGCAGGGCAACGCCCTGCCAGGGACATCTCTGTTCACAGGAACCGGGTCATGCATGCATTTAATTGAGGATCCATTCATACTAGGCTGTATGTCTCCGTACTCAATGCCAGGAAGTGGAAAGTGAGGGAGCACTAAGTGCCCACCTGCCTGAAAAACAGCCCAGAGTTATGGCATCTTGCTGGGGGAGTTAGGGACATACCACCCGAATCTCAGAATATCTGCTTGTTCCCTCTGTGAACACATCTTAGGATTTTTTTCTTCTTTTTTTATTTTTGAAATACAGACATAGAAGAATAACCCTTTGGTGTTGGGCTGATGATGCAAATAGTTTCTGTCACTTTAAGCCAGAACCGGGGAACCGATTTGTCAGTAAATAGCAGGTTTAGGGTAACGCTAATATTTGTTTAATGGGCTTGAGCCTTTATCTTCCATCACAGTAAGTGGACTTTTTAAGCACCAGTCCTATTCTGTTACAAGGTGTGAAATCCAACAAGGGTGACTTGATTTGATTAAATAAATAGATTCAATGCCTTGCAGGAAAGTTTAGGACCTTCCTGTACAATCTTGAGTTGTAGCAGTGTACTAGTTTTTATGTAAACTGTATACAGAAAGTGATTAACGTATTTTGTGAAACTTGCGTCTTTGTGTTAATATTAAAAACAGGAGTGAGCATTTATGAAAATGTTAAAACATACATTTTTGTTTGCTGAGCCCTTGTGCTATTTTGCAACACTATTTATAAATATAGAATTGGGAAAGACAAGTAATTTTTGGTTGGCTTTTTTTTAAGTCGAAGTTCTTTTAAATTATTATTAGCCTCTCCAATTTACTTATTCCTGCTTAAACCTCATGCACGCTTGACATCGTCCTGCAAATTTAGCTTATCAGCGGAAAATTGTATGTTTCTGCTTTTATGTCTATTAAAACAATGCCTTGGCCTCAGCTCTATGTACGTGTTCAGCTACCTACTAACCAAAGAGCTCAGCTCTATGTACGCTTTCAGTTACCTACTAACCGAAGAGTTCAGCTCTGTACGTGAGCTACCTACTAACTACGCATGAGCCAATCCACATTTTTCCAGTTCTGATCCGATTCCGATACGTAACTGCCGATACAGATTCCAATACAAAATCTTTTTACTTTAATATGATCAATAGAGGCACACTGATCCCCCTTTATCAGTGCTGCCACAATCCCTATACCCGAGCAGAGGGTATAGCCAATTGGCCAATGAGTATCAATCTGATACCAGTTCTCTCTTTTTTTTAAAAAAAAAAATAAAAAAATACAAATGGAAAATGTATCCCAAAAAAGCTTTAATTAGGCTACCAGAATCATACATAACGTACTGTTTCACCTCATTAGGTTAGCTGAGCTGAATCTGCCTCGAGCAAAGGAGAATAAGGGGGGACATGATCCAGGTATGTAAGATTCTAACAGGTCTGGATGCTGTTAAGCTAAATGGCTACTTCAATATTAGTTAAAATACTAGAACTCGTGGCCATAAGTGGAAATTAGC